>JAGXOD010000071.1:475000-685000 GCA_020368025.1 Brachyhypopomus occidentalis
CCGTTCTGCTTCAGCAACAGGTGCTGGCTGTGGGTGGGTGTAGGTGTGGGTGTGGATGTGGGTGGGTGTGTATGTATGTATGTGTGTGTGTGTCTTCCACAGTCATCCAAGAGTCGTCCTGTCTGAGTCTGGTCTACAGAGAGCTTGAGGGTGGGGCTTCAGTCGATGTGTCTGGGCTTGCTGGCTGTGTGGTCTTGGGGCTGGTAACTCAGGGTCCCGGGCAGGCCAATTACCCCCAAAACGCATGCCAGTCATTCTCTCCAGCTGCTGACCCCAAACAAAGCCCCCTCAGACAAACCCCCCCAGCTGTCTGAGCTCCAACCCAAAACAAGGGCAGATGCTGGGGGAAGTGAGCAGATACACTGGGCCAAACCAGCAAGCCACACTGGAAGGTTTGGGCTTCGCTCTCGGGTTTGGAGCGGTTCCGTCCCACTGAACACACTCTTATGTAAATCAGACCTGTGGACCTGTCTGACCATTGGCGCGAATTTCGTGTTCAACCTTTAAACCATTCTTAAGCTAACAAGATGTTTCAAGGGCCTTAGCAGAGATTAAACCAAATGAAGCTAAGTGTGTGAACAGCATTGTAAAGAAAACAAGAGAATGTTAAAAGCTGAGAGTTCTGAATGCCTGTTTAGTGTCAGTCTACTGATGGGTTATTACTGCCCTTACATCCTCTCTCTCTCCCTCTCTCTCCCTCTCTCTCTCTCTCTCTCTCTCTCTCTCTCTCTCTCTCTCTCTCTCTCTCTCTCTCCTCTCTCTCTCACATCCACCCCTCTCTCCATGACCTCTCCTCACCTCTTGCTCTCACTTTCTCATCCCACACTTTCTCCTTTCTCTCTCTCCCTCCCTCCCTCCCTCCCTCTCTCTGCCCCCCTCCCCTCAGTCTCTCCCCCTGTTTTCCCACCTCCACTCTGCTCCCATTCCCAGCTTCATGCCTTTCCTGCGTGTAGCAGTTCAGAGTAAGACGTGTGTCCTCAGGAGGACGGTGGGGACTCCTAGCTGTGGGTCCGTCTGCTCTCCGACGTGCTGGAGAGGAACTGGAGTGTGGAGTGACTGTCTCTCTCGGGCCAGTGCCACGCTTGGATGTACCACACTGCTTCTGGAACACCGAGGCGGACTCTACACCTGCTCACGCCAGCACACACCTGGGGTTGGGCCGGTCACACACGCCCGTCACACACATTGGTCAAGGCAGGATCATGGAGAATCTTATTACTGAAGGGGTTTACCTGGGTTTTTAGCTGATGATAAGATCATTAAGAACGTCAATCAAGATAAATCAATATTACTGCTTATATGGCAGCCCCTGTCTGAACAGGAAGTTCACCCAGTCAGTGCGGATCTGTGCAAGCAGCTGCAGAGCGGTTAGCATGCAGCGGTAGCTTCATTCAGTGTCTAAACCTGCCACATGCTTCACAACTAGCGCTCACCCTGATGTTATTATGAGCAACGTCACACAGCGTGCCTGGCCCTGATTAGCATTGCATTAATGTACCATAATCCTGGCCGTGATTTTGGGGAACTTGTTTCTTTTTCCGTAGTCGTGACATCTTTCGTGCCGGTCAGTGCTGATTGGACGGCTGCGAGGCAGACAAACTGGCACATGGTCCTTCAGACGTGAAATACCTCCACTGTCCAAACCAGCCACCCGTCAGAGACGACTGCTGCAGAAACACAAGCCTGGAATCTTATTCTCCTGCTTTTTCTCGCAGTGCTGTCCACGAACATTCCCAGATCCAGTCCATCAAACCCCCCCGGTCTCGCCGGCCCACAGTGCCGCGTTCCTGACGCAGACGGTTGAGTTTAGTGTTGGCTCTGTTAACACACCCTCGAGTCACTTCACCAAGGCCTTGATACTCAGCGAACAAGCTAGTGTGTGCGTGTTTGGTCTGGGAACCTTCGAGCTCAGCGCTGTTGAACAAAGCTCTCTACATCTTTGTGCTCCAGCACTCTGACAGACGTGGGAAATATTCACAGGGTACGTGCATCACACCGACCGCAGTCAACTTGCACATAACCGACACGTGAGCCATGCGTGTGACGGAGTGAAGGGCAGACTTCTGTTCAGGCTATGTGATTGGAGCAGAGTGTCAGTTCAGCAGCCAATCACCTGCAGGAGCAAAGTGCCCCAGAGGAGCAGGGCTGATGGGTCGTCTGCCTCTGGTGGACTCTGTCCCTGCTCGGACAGGAAGGGATGCATGGAGTTCAGGCTCTGTGACCCACACAGGATGTGACCAGGAATGAGGTCATCGGCGACCTCTGAGTCAGCGTGGACGACGTGTCCCTCACGCAGGATGTGTCCCCTACGCCCCTGACATCACTTAACTGCAGAACTGAAGAAGAGTCTGTGAAACGTTATGTGAGGAAAAATTTGCATCAAATACACTGAAGTGTGTACACACACACACGCACACATACAGAGGATGACGATTATTAATAGTGAACTCCAGCTCCCCATCTGTCTTCTCCTCTCCACTCCGGGGTCCATGAGTGTCTAGTGTGTGTATCTGGGGTCCATGAGTGTCTAGTGTGTGTATCTGGGGTCCATGAGTGTCTTTTGTGTGTATCTGGGGTCCATGAGTGTCTTGTGTGTGTATCTGGGGTCCATGAGTGTCTTTTGTGTGTATCTAGGCTCCATGAGTGTCTAGTGTGTGTATCTGGGGTCCATGAGTGTCTTGTGTGTGTATCTGGGGTCCATGAGTGTCTTTTGTGTGTATCTGGAGTCCATGAGTGTCTTGTGTGTGTACCTGGAGTCCATGAGTGTCTTGTGTGTGTCCCACTTTGGCAGGCCGCCCTGGTCCCCTGGACATTTTGCCCCGAGCAACAGCCACTAATGCCACATCTCAGTGCTTTAAAACCAAAAGAAACTTAAAATAAAAAATGAGCATCTACTTTTTCACTAAATCCTGTTACAAAATTGAGAAAGATCGATCCCAGATAGGAGGAGTATAACCACGATAACAGCAGCAATGCACCAGTTTAAACCATTATACCATTTATAGCACTACACCAGTTTACACCACCCTTCCCCCGCCTGACAGGGTTTCTGAAAGAAGCTTGTACTGGATATGATTTCAGGTGCAGCAACTCAGGGAAGGTCAGAGCACAATGTTCTCAGGAGACGAACCTGCAGGACCCAGGTGAGGGTGTGTGTCTCCCCCAGCATGTGACCTCCACACAGCCCTCCGCACACACGCCAGACGCTCGTGTCCATCTGGTGTTGCAGGAGGTCTGAACTACAGTTTGGTTTTATTGGGGTATTGAGGGTGCAGCATGTCTGTCCTGCAGGTCACGCTGACGCCGCAGATTAAGGTTACTGGAGAGTCTCTGCCGCAATATTTAGGCTGAGGTGGTAATTACATTAGATTACAGATTATGGGAATGTGATCAGCCAGTAGGGCTGCTTGTGCAATTCATTTTAGTGAAATTAGGTTGTCATTCTTTCTGTGCTATCTGTCAAGCTCTGAGTGTTTGCAGGAGAAAGGCTCTCCGTGTGAGGAGAAAGGCTCTCCGTGTGAGGAGAAAGGCTCTCCATGTGAGGAGCACACATTGATCTGGAGGAGAAAGGCTCTCCGTGTGAGGAGAAAGGCTCTCCGTGTGAGGAGCACATACTGATGTGGAGGAGAAAGGCTCTCCATGTGAGGAGCACACACTGATCTGGAGGAGAAAGGCTCTCCATGTGAGGAGAAAGGCTCTCCATGTGAGGAGAAAGGCTCTCCATGTGAGGAGCACACACTGATGTGGAGGAGAAAGGCTCTCCATGTGAGGAGCACACACTGATGTGGAGGAGAAAGGCTCTCCATGTGAGGAGCACATGCTGATGTGGAGGAGAAAGGCTCTCCGTGTGAGGAGCACACACTGATGTGGAGGAGAAAGGCTCTCCGTGTGAGGAGAAAGGCTCTCCATGTGAGGAGAAAGGCTCTCCATGTGAGGAGCACACACTGATGTGGAGGAGAAAGGCTCTCCGTGTGAGGAGAAAGGCTCTCCGTGTGAGGAGCACACACTGATGTGGAGGAGAAAGGCTCTCCATGTGAGGAGCACACACTGATGTGGAGGAGAAAGGCTCTCCATGTGAGGAGCACACACTGATCTGCAGGTCAGCTGCAATCTTGGTTTCCTCCATCAACTAATCTGGGTTCAGCGTCTGCTAGTTTGGCTCCTCCCCCTTCTCCTCTTTTAGCCTGCGGTGTGTGATTTGGAACTAATTAGCGTCGTCTCATCAATCCACAGAGAGAAAACAGGCTTAGCAAATTCCAAGCTGGCGTTCCTGTTTTTGCCGCTCGCTGCCATGTGCCACTGTTTCCGTGGCGGCTGTTTCCGTGGCGGCTGTGTCCATGGCGGCTGTGTCCTTGGCGGCTGTGTCCATGTCCTCCGACCAACGGCAGCGTGTGGGCGCCAAGCACAGCCACATCGCACAGCTGACAGGACGGAGCAGGAGTGAAAACCCCCAACAGCCTCTCCGGGTCGCGGTTGGGGAACCACTGCAGGATCTCCGAGCAGAGAGGCGTGCCAAAGACATTTTAAAAACATTCCCCAGCACAGTAATACCCTGTAATCAGACCGGGCTACGGAGCAGGCCTGTGGGAGGGGTCACTCGCGCACCGTCACCACGGACGCAGGAGGAAACCACACCTGCCCGGGTGTCCGTGGAGAATGTGCTGTCGTGAAACGCCGGATGATTCTACGCTGAATGCTGCATGAACAAGGTCTGCAGAGACTGCGGCAAGCCGAACTTTAACAAAGTAGGAGACAGGGGCGGGCGGGCGACTCGCGGGCGGGGCAGGTCGCAGGGGGGGCAGGTCGCAGGGCGGGTCATGGGGCGGGTCGCGGTGCATTCAGAGGAGGGATCAAGCAGTAATAAACACACACAAGCAACACGGTGTTTCACTAAACTTCAGTGTTGACACAAAACCAAGTGTACTGGCTTGTCTGTGTCATTTACAGCCATTTCTAGAATATGTGGCTTACGTGGCCTCTTTAATCAAAGCCTTTGTGAAGCTTTCGGAATGCGTCAGCATGACAGTAAAGCAGAGCCGTCCAATGGGGAGCTGGGGGGGCGGAGGAGGAGGAGGACCTTCTGGCCTGTGGTGTAATCAGGAGAAGGCCACGTGTAATTAGCGAGTCTCGCAGACAGACGAAAACACCGTGGCCCTTCAGGACCAGCGCTCACTCAGCCCTACAAGACACTTCCTGACTCAGGTCCTGAAAGTCTTCCTCAGTCAGTTTGTAAAGAAGAGGGTCTGACCTGCGAGCCACACTCACAACCGTCAAGGTGCAACGGCACGCTGGAGCCTCTGACAATGCATCAGCCCTCTCTGGCCTTCCTCCTCCTCCTCCTCCTCCTCTCCCAGCATCCCTGGCGCTGTCCGTTTCTCACTGTGATTGGGTTACAGAAAGGAGCGGAACGTGCTGATTGAGAAGCGGCTCACGCTGGCAGTGGTGACTGCACCCCCCTGTGGATACTATGGGAACAGCAAGCATTTCCTCACGCCAAAGCAGGTCTTCTGACTCACTCTGGATCTGCACACAGCCAGAGCCCACGGAGCCCACGGCTCATCGGCCCGTAGCTGATCTCCACCAGTGCTGTTGGATCTACGAGTGTGAGGTGAACACCATCCCGCAACACTGGCTGCAGTCTGCAGAAATGCTGGGCCACGAGTGTCTCCAGAGCAGCAGGTCTGTAAAGGTCAACAGGTCTGTGAAAGTCAGCAGGTCTATGAGGCCGAGCTGGTCTGTGAAAGTCAGCAGGTCTGTGAAGGTCAGGAGGTCTGTGAAGATCAGGAGGCCTGTGAGGCTGAGCTGGTCTGTGGAGGTCAGAGTCAGGAGCACTCTGGAATTATGTTGTGGAACAGAGAGCGCTGGATACCATCTGGATACCAATGACTCACTGCCCTGTCCTGCTCCGTCCTGCCCTGTCCTGCTCCATCCTGCCTGCTACTCCCCCCACGCACAGGTACTCCTGGGAACAATGATACAGCAAGTGCTTGCAAACAATAACCATCACCACACCTGCTCCACTACACAGGAACCATCACCACACCTGCTCCACTACACAGGAACCATCACCACACCTGCTCCACTACACAGGAACCATCACCACACACCTGCTCCACTACACAGGAACCATCACCACACACCTGCTCCACTACACAGGAACCATCACCACACACCTGCTCCACTACACAGGAACCATCACCACACACCTGCTCCACTACACAGGAACCATCACCACACACCTGCTCCACTACACAAGAACCATCACCACACACCTGCTCCACTACACAGGAACCATCACCACACACCTGATCCACTACACAAGAACCATCACCACACCTGCTCCACTACACAGGAACCATCACCACACACCTGCTCCACTACACAGGAACCATCACCACACCTGCTCCACTACACAGGAACCATCACCACACACCTGCTCCACTACACAAGAACCATCACCACACACCTGCTCCACTACACAAGAACCATCACCACACCTGCTCCACTACACAAGAACCATCACCACACCTGCTCCACTACACAGGAACCATCACCACACACCTGTTCCACTACACAAGAACCATCACCACACCTGCTCCACTACACAAGAACCATCACCACACCTGCTCCACTACACAGGAACCATCACCACACACCTGCTCCACTACACAAGAACCATCACCACACACCTGCTCCACTACACAGGAACCATCACCACACACCTGCTCCACTACACAAACACGCATCTACAACACGCACATACATGCATCACCAAGAGTTGCCCAATATATAGTCACAGATTCCTGCTCATCTGAAGTATGTGTGTGTGTATGTGTGCAAGTGTGTGTGCGTGTGCGAGTGTGTGTGTGTGTGTGTGAGGCAGAGCAGCCTAGAGCATCCAGCCCAGGTGAGGCAGAGCGGCCACGTCTGCGTCTCTCTGACGTCTGCGTTTGACCTCACGTCTGCGTCTGACCTCACGCCTGCGTCTGACCTCACGTCTGCGTCTCTCTGACGTCTGTGTGACTGAATATTTAAACGTGTGAGAATAGTAATGGGAGTAAAAACAAAAATTCCTTCTCTTCTTTCACAGTCCAGACCTCCCAGCAGACGTAGGCCATGCGTACGTTTGGATCCTACACTAACAGGAACATCTCAATTCCAGCAGCAGTGAGCACTGAGGAAGACTGTGGTTCTCCTGCCCTGCATGTGGTTCTCCTGCCCTGCCTGTGGTTCTCCTGCCCTGCCTGTGGTTCTCCTATCTGTCCATCATCTGGAACCAGTGACAGGCACAAATACAGACGGGAATGGTGTACTGACAAAACTGTGTCCTATGGGTGAGCACACACACACACACACACACACACCTTCACAGTGATCCATGCCTCCACACAGACCATTACTGCAACAAGCCAGAAGCAGAAGAGACGAGAAGCAGGAGTGAGCAGGAGTGAGACACACAGGAATCACTCCTCACTGAGACACACAGGAGTCACTCCTCAAAGTCTCACACTGTGGATCCACATGCTCTCCGTGTTGGTTCTCCCCTCTCCACTCACCTCCCCTCCTCCCCTCTCCTCTCCCCTCACCTCCCCCTCCTCTCCCCTCCCATTCTTCCCTCCTCCTCTCCTTTGCTCTCCTCCACTCCACTCACCTCCCTTCACCTCCCCTCTCCCCTCCTCCTCTCCTTTGCTCTCCTCCACTCCACTCCTTTCTCCACACCTCCCCCTGTTCATTTTCGCTCTCCAGGAATGTTTCAGTAATGACATCGCTGCTTTTCCCTTACCGGTCCCACCCAGGCGAATCCCAGCATACTGAGGTGTGGGTGGGGGGTTGGGGGCGGGGCCTCGGGGGTGGGGCCTCGGGATACCTGCTGGGACGGGATGCGGCTGGGGAAACCGAACGCTCACATTCCTGTGGCAGGCATGACGGTATCAGCGGTGGCTTGGCTTGGCCCGCTCTCACGTCACGCCCTCGGAAGTGCGGTCAGCAAACGGCAGGAGACCTGTTTACATTTCAGTTACACTCTGGCACACAGAGGAAGCTGGGGCTGCATCACTGAGCCAGTCTGGAGTCACAGCAACACCTGCTGTTTAAATCCATGGGCACAGCTCAGGGCCGAGTCCCAATCCAACCCTTCCTCATAGTGCACACTAATTAGGGTTTAGGGTGAAAAGTCCACGGGCAGCTACTTGGAGCGCGCCATGAGACCCGCTCTGGGTATTGACACTGACTCATTTCACACGGCTTTGCCAAGACCACTTCAGAGCACGCCTCCGGTACCTGAACCTGGGACACTTGAGATAACATTCATTCAAGAACAGCTCAATCAAACTTAAAGAAACACTTCTCCCTGTTAAGTAGAGCCGAAATTAAGGCGTTTTCTACAAGTATGTGACAGCCACACCAACACTCGAGCCCCAGAGCTCATTAACACAGATAAGACAAGGCGAGGACAGTGCCAGGCGTATGTACAGCACGAACGTGTTTCCTATGGGTTGTTTTCATGACCCGATCACAAGGAAGTGCAGGTAGGCTCCATTACAGAAGACAAAGTGCTGAAACTGGCAAACCCAGAACGCTCGAGACAATAGGCACGCGCCCGCGCACAGTCCGGATAAACTGAATGCGAAAAATCTTGAGTGAACCGCCCTCTCGTTTCTGCGGCCGAATACCTGCCCATTATGAGCACGGCTGCTTGAAACTAATACGCCAGAAAAGAACAACCTTTAGGAGCCACTTAAACCATTTCCAGCCACTCACGCGCTGATCTCCGCGATAAAAGCCAAATGACTGTAATTCTTCACGCAGAGCGCCATCCCACCCACGTCAACGCGAACCAATACTGAAATGTGTTGACTTCCTTAGACGGGACAGGAGAAAACGCGTAACACTGATCCCCGACCCAAGCTGGCCCTCGGGAAACCACGCCCCCTGCCTCTCCCCGGTTAGCCCTCAGAACGCCGCATCCCGGGAATACCTCTACCGATACCGTGTCACACCACTCTCACCGTGCTCAGCCGGGGATGACACGGTGTTCTGAGTTGGATGGCATGCCTGTTTGTGACGGCTACGCAACTATATTGCCACTATTAATAAAATCAGTCAGCACTCATAGACAACGTTTCAACCACCTGAGGTCACATTTAAGGTTGACAGCTTCTCAACACACAACACGAGTATTCCACCTATTGAAATATGGTCTCATCACAGCATGCAGTTCCAACCGTTTTTAACAATTAGTAATTAAAGACAGCTGGGACGTGCTTGTAGCATGATGCACGTGATGGATTCTCTATAAATCGTCTGTCGGCGCTGGTAACCAACTTGTTGAAACAAGTGGGGAAAGGATAATAAATTAGGATAATAAATGAAGGAGACGTGTTACTGCAAACGGGCATACGCGGCCCAGATTACGGTTATATGGCGAACGATTATATCTATCCACCGCAAAAACACACATAATGGGTTAGCCTTCCTCCGCAGAAAATAACCTAGGCGTTCCCGGAGTATCATGTCTCCACTGTCCGCAATCACTTGAATTAAAATTATTGCAGAGAAAACTTTATAGAGGATATGGGGGAAACCGTAAATTCTAGACGCATTCTTTAAGTTCTGTCTACGCTGTTATTTGACTCAGTGGGAACATGGAACCGGTGCCAGAATTCTATACTCGGTGTTTCTGCAGGATGAGAAATATTCTCCGCGAACTGAACGGACGTTCAGCCCACCGGTTTAGAGAATTTAGCTGTTTTATTGTTACCAGCTGGTGAGAGTCGACGCTCGCGCTTCACCCCACTTCGTCTCGTTTTCCATGTCTGCGTTAGGACAGCTACACAGTTTAAGAGTCTCACAAAAAACGACCGGTTTCCACTCCAATATTCCTCCTGAGACAATTGTACGAGACATGCACCTGAATCTTTAACGCATCTATTAAATATAAAAGGTAAACAGCGGCTTCTCGTATCCGAACCTCGCGCACTGCAGTGATCAACCTGCCATCAGCACTTGAGAGAAACACCGCCGCTCAAAAAAAACGTGCAGTAGACGCTCGCGGCAGAACAGGTTCCGCGGCGCAGTGAGGCGCGTAGGACACGGACGCGGTCCTCTCGCGCTGCTGCGCGAACTCTTCCAAAACTAATGTAATATCTCTCCACAGCAAGCTACCCACAGTCGATGACCGCTTCTGTTCCACTGTACGCAGATATCGTCTCAGTGACCACATATACGACAGTTAGAACAAGATGCACACCTACCCGAAATAAGCTGAAGTCGGTCGAGGCAAAGTGAGGAGCACTATAACTGTGAAACATAACCATCCCAGGGGTAGGTGTCCATCCAGCATTTTGTAACGGCTCTGGGGCAGATCATCTCGGTCCTTCTGAGTTGCTGTGTGAAATCGCTTGTTATGAGAGAGGCACCTCTTATACACCGAGAGGAGTTCTGCGCCCCTCCCATTGTGCGCAAGAGACGAAGAGAGAGAGAGAGAGGGAGAGAGAGAGAGAGAGGGAGCAGTATTTTGAGAGCTTCTCTCGTTTGATTATTTAAAATTACCAACACAAATCGTAAATTCATGTTTAAATTTTCAAGCGAAGGTCAATACTATTCATTCTTATGTGACATGCTGTATGTGTATCAATCGTAGCAAGAAATCTAATCTTCAAACGCGGGAGCAGTGTATAGTTTACACAATAACTATACAATACCACCCATTGTATTCTATACAATACACTCTGTAAATATTGGGGGAGTAGACTGGTCATTGATATTGCCTGATAGTCTCAAAATGAGAGTTGAGGAGCTCATACACCAGAACTGCTCCTTTCCCCACTCTTGGCACCAGATGAATGTGCCATATTGATTAATGGATTTATTGATTACTTACACAGTATTGCAACTGTTACAAGGGTGCTGCAACAGTGGTGAGAGTGTCACAACTGTTACCAGGGTACTGTAACCATTGTAAGAGTGTCACAGCTGTTACAAGGGTGTTGTAAACGTTGTAAGAGTGTTACAGCTGTTGCCATGGTGCTGTAACCGTTGTAAGAGTGTTACAGCTGTTGCCATGGTGCTATAACCGTTGTAAGAGTGTTACAACTGTTGCCATGGTGCTGTAACCGTTGTAAGAGTGTTACAACTGTTGCCATGGTGCTGTAACCGTTGTAAGAGTGTTACAACTGTTGCCATGGTGCTGTAAACCGTTGTAAGAGTGTTACAACTGTTGCCATGGTGTTGTAAACGTTGTAAGAGTGTTACAGCTGTCGCCATGGTGCTGTAACCGTTGTAAGAGTGTTACAGCTGTTGCCATGGTGCTGTATCCGTTGTAAGAGTGTTACAGCTGTTGCCATGGTGTTGTAAACGTTGTAAGAGTGTTACAGCTGTTGCCATGGTGCTGTAACCGTTGTAAGAGTGTTACAGCTGTTGCCATGGTGTTGTAAACGTTGTAAGAGTGTTACAGCTGTTGCCATGGTGTTGTAAACGTTGTAAGAGTGTCACAGCTGTTACAAGGGTGTTGTAAACGTTGTAAGAGTGTTACAGCTGTCGCCATGGTGTTTGTAAACACAGCTGTTGTAAGGGTGTTGTAAACGTTGCCATGGTGTTACAACTGTTGCCATGGTGTTGTAAACGTTTACAGCTGTTGCCATGGTGCTGTATAAGAGTGTTACAGCTGTTGCCATGGTGCTTATCAGCAATGTGTTATTGTTCCATCATGACCTGCTCCATCATGCCTCCCTGCTCACGGGTGGAGGTTAAACAGCACCCCTGATCTTTCTGCTGATAATGCCATCAACAGGAAAATTAATAACTAAATCCTTTAGAGTCAGCTGCATTCGTATGGAGAGATTAGCTGTTCACAGAACTGTGTGGCACTGCGTCTCTGCCTACCTCAGACCCAGATGCACGTCAGCGCCCTCCTAAGCCTGTTACGCTCTGGGCACGGGACTTGGCCATGCAGACAACTGCATAGTTATTCTGTGGGTATTTCATACAGCCTGCGTGGACCCGACCTCACTGAGCCTGTTTCCGTACCCAGACTTGCTACCACTCTGCAGGCTTTCATGAGGTGCTCCCATGGGCAAGGTTGGGTCCTCGTGAGCCATGGAAGTGTTTGCGTCCCGGAGAAGAGCAGTTCTCAACATTGGACCAGGATGACATGCAGTAGCGCAACGTCAGTTCAGCTTTGTCCGACTTCCAGAGAATGGTGTTCCTGATATATATATATATATATATATATATATATATATATATATATATATATATATATATGTATATATATGTACATATATTTGTATATTATGTTAATTTGAGTTAAATATTGTCCAGTAACGGCAGAGATTGACCCTTGACCTTGCGGGACCTTTTACTGATGTCTATTTCCTTGTCTCTTGGTTTTTTGTGCATTACTTAGTATTGTAAGAAAAACATTGGCGGAAGTTCAGCAACAACTGCACAGACATTTTTAATCTTTCTTTAGGGTAATATTTTGCAAGATCTAGATGAAACATTTTTAATCAGTAAGCAAAATAACTTATTGAAAGTCATAAATCTCACTGACGGGTTTGCTTTGGCAAGAGCCAAGGAGAAAACACTGTCTATTCTTGCCTGACTGTTTTAGGAACACAGATGATCTTCCCTGTTTCACACACACACACACACACACACACACACACAGCCAAAGATATGCTCTCCACCCTTTTACAAGACTTGAAAATACAAAAAAAATTATGCTGACAATGCAAATATATAAAAGTACAAATATAAATACAACTTGTGGTGAAACGGAGGGGAAACGTTCAGGTGGAGGTGGTCACAGGTGAGAGAACCGTGGGGCGCTGGGCTTTTACACTCACTGGGTTATGCCAGATACCAATCTGCACCTGGGATGCATCCAGCTCACTGTCGTATAGCACCTGTGGGGAGTGCAGGAGTGGAGTGTGTGTGGGACAGGAGTGGAGTGTGTGGGACAGGAGTGGAGTGTGTGTGGGACAGGAGTGGAGTGTGTGGGACAGGAGTGGAGTGTGCGGGACAGGAGTGGAGTGTGCGGGACAGGAGTGAAGAAGCCCCAATCATCCCGTCCACAAGTCCTGATGTTTGGCAGGTTCATGCGAGCGCGGTGTGGTGGGCTGGAATCCCCCACCAGGCTTGTGTTTGAAGCCCTAACCCTAACCCTAACCCTAACCCTAGACCCTCCAGTTCTGCCAGCTCACCGCACAATCACAGCACACGGAGAGCAGCGCTGACCCAGATTGTCCTCGGCAGCACTGATGCAATGTCTTTTTTCCTAAGGGCTTATAACAGTCAAAAATGAATCTTACCAATTAATATGCTAGTTTAACTTAGGCAGCAAGTGAATCATGTTTAATGGGCTGTGTAATAAGTGAGTAGCAGTGAATTGAATCAGTGATTCACATTTGGTCATGTTTCCTTAGGCAGAAGGTGATCGTCTGTACATACTAAGACGTCTCTAAGACGTGTCTTATGAAAGATTTCACAACTTTGTCAGAGTGCAGTGGGAAAGCAGCAGGACGTATACAGGACATTTCAGCTTGCTGCCCTGTAGGCTGGTCTGCCCTGTAGGCTGGTCTGCCCTGTAGGGTGGTCTGCCCTGTAGGCTGACCTGTCCTGGAGGGTGGTCTGCCCTGTAGGCTGGTCTGCCCTGTAGGGTGGTCTGCCCTGTAGACTGGTCTGCCCTGTAGGCTGACCTGTCCTGTAGGGTGGTCTGCCCTGTAGGCTGGTCTGCCCTGTAGGCACACCACTGCATTTGTCTTGGTTTGAGGGGACATGGTTCGTAACCTCTGGAGCAAACCATTGAGATCTGCGTGTGGACATGGACTATCTCAAATGAAAAATGGAGTGAGTGGAAGGTGGTCTGTAATCACGCTGTTGGGCTTTCTAACCGCCGTTTGGATATGCCTGCCAGCTCCTAGGAACGTCAACAAGCCCGGAGCTTTCCGGAATGTGGGTGTCTCTGGGGTGATGGACAGTCCTGCATCACCCGAGTCCGGTGAACAGCACTGCAGTCATTTTGCAGTATTTAGGGTATTTGCACTTGAAGTGGCTTCACAAAAACGTGTCCAGTCTTGACAGCATTTACTCAAACTTAACCTTAACTCAAACTTAACCTTAACCCAAACTTAACCTTAACTCAAACTTAACCCAAACTTAACCTTAACTCAAACTTAACCTTAACCCAAACTTAACCTTAACTCAAACTTAACCTTAACCCAAACTTAAACTTAACTCAAACTTAACCTAAACCCAAACTTAACCTTAACTCAATCTAAACCCAAACCTAACCTTAACCCAAACTTAACCTTAACTCAAACTTAACCTTAACTCAGTCCTAACCTTAACCCAAACTTAACCTTAACCCAAACATAACCTTAACTCAACCTTAACCCAAACCTAACCTTAACTCAAACTTAACCTTAACCCAAACTTAACCTTAACTCAAACTTAACCTTAACTCAAATTTAACTTTAACCCAAACTTAACATTAACCCAAATCTAACCTTAACCCAAACTAAACCTTAAAACTCTTACAGAAAGACTCACGTTAGAAACTCACAATGATGGGAGGTTTTATCTGTTTTATCTGTTTTCACTTAACATTTCACCCATGAGTATTTAAGGACTGCTCAGACATCCCATAACCCTCAGGCCTTCATCACAAAGCCAGTGGTAGCAGTGCCCAGATGTCAAACTGAGGTCTTGCCCCAAGAATCAGTTTCTCCTCTAGTCAGCTTTCTTAAAACTGCCACTGTGACTTAAAAAAGCAGAAAGGATTAGCAGGTCTAATGAGCCATGTTAACCATCCATGCTAACCAGCCATGCTAATCATCCATGCTAACCAGCCATGCTAACCAGCCATGCTAATCATCCATGCTAACCAGCCATGCTAATCATCCATGCTAACCAGCCATGCTAATCAGCCATGCTAATCATCCATGCTAACCAGCCATGCTAATCATCCATGCTAACCAGCACAGTGGTGCTTCTCTGCAGGATCAGTAAGGCACCTTTGGGTTTGGAGGTCAGAGTAGATTCGGAGGTGAAGCACTTCCCGGTTTTCCCAGGCTAACGCCCTCCATCCCTCTCTGCAGATGGCTGGATGTTGCGTGTCAACACACAGACATGCCACACGTGTTCAGCTAGTCGCAGAGATTTAGAGAACTCTGATGAGTGGGGTTTTTTTTTAGTTTCCTTTCACCCACATCACAACTACATCATTTCCTGTCCAGCATATCTGCAACAGCCTCATTACATCACCGCTGGAATGCCCCGCCCAGTAGACGTGGCCAGCAGACGTGGCCAGCAGACGTGGCCAGCACACGTGGCCGTGAGACTAGAGGCTGACAGAGCGTCTGGTCCTGTTCTGCTTTCTCACACCTTTCACACACCACAAACACACACACGCTTGCCCAGGCTCCACACACAAACACACATACACACACTCTTTTGAGTTCTTCCACGATCTCACACACATACTCTCCTCAAGATTCCACATGCACATTTTCCTGCTGTTACAGACTCCACAGTCCACACACACACTCCACACGTGCCCCTTGAGCTCTTCACGCTCACACACTCCTCCAGATCTCAGACGCTGTGGTGTTGAGGGTTTTGGACAGTGTAAGGTCCTGCACCCACAACTCTGTCTCTTACTAACTGCAGTGTCTGCACAGGCTGCAAGAGACTCACAATATGGTGGCCCACACGTGAGCCGTGTTCTCACACAGCCCCTTATGTGACGTGTACCGTAGCGTCTTCTCCAGGGGACGCGGTCACGTGGAAACACAAGGCACACACGAGGAAGCAAAAATGTTCATTTTAGGCCTCAGTTATTGCACTGACAGATGTAGCCCAGGAACACATGCACGCACACACACTTATCCACACACACACATGCATGCACACACACACACACACCTTGTGGAATGTCCTCTATGCTGCAGTAAAAAGCAAGATTAATGTGGTGCATGTTGTTATATTCTGAAAGCTTGTGGGCTAACAGAGTCAAATCACAATTTCAATTTTGGTGGAATTTAGTGAATCAAGATGTTGTCCTGCTGTAGAATCAAAGGAAGTAAGGCAAAGTTACGAACACGCCAAAAATGGCCATAAAAATAGCAGTTAGGGCTTAGTGGTGTGATAGGAGGGGGAGGAGACTGGCGAGAGGGTTCAGACCGGCAAGGCTGCACCTCTGCACGCCCCACACAGAGGCCTCCTCTAAGTGCCTTTCTCTCTTAAATGATGTGAAATTCTTCTGCTAATACATGCTGGCGTGTAGGAACGTGTCTCTCTCCCGAAGGCGTTTCTCGGTAGATACCTTGTCTTGACAATGCTGCCTGGAAATTTCACAGCTAAAGGTTACGAAGGAAAAAGTTTTCCCAGAGGTGTGAATGTGGCATGAATGGGACAGAGAAGAACCAGGTTCAGCAGATCCCCCTCTCAGCCTGCAGTGAGGACAGGGATCAGCAGATCCCCCTATCAGACTGCAGTGAGGACAGGGATCAGCAGATCCCCCTATCAGACTGCAGTGAGGACAGGGATCAGCAGATCCCCCCCTCTCAGCTTGCAGTGAGGACAGGGATCAGCAGATCCCCCCCCTCTCAGCCTGCAGTGAGGACAGGGATCAGCAGATCCCCCTCTCAGCCTGCAGTGAGGACAGGGATCAGCAGATCCCCCCCTCTCAGCCTGCAGTGAGGACAGGGATCAGCAGATCCCCCCCCTCTCAGCCTGCAGTGAGGACAGGGATCAGCAGATCCCCCTCTCAGACTGCAGTGAGGACAGGGATCAGCAGATCCCCCTATCAGACTGCAGTGAGGACAGGGATCAGCAGATCCCCCCCCCTCTCAGCCTGCAGTGAGGACAGGGTTCAGCAGATCCCCCCCTCTCAGCTTGCAGTGAGGACAGGGTTCAGCAGATCCCCCAGAATTGTTACGTTTTTAAAAGCACCACAGAAGCTTTGCCTCTTCACACTGCATATTTCACTGTGTTACTTCCACTGGTCTTTCTTCCCGTTTCTTCCCGTTTGGATACACTGCTGCTTTAGGGTTCCTTCACCACAGTTCATTCTGATGACATTTTTGAGTACAGCTGACAGATTGGCTAAAATCCCGTCACAACACGTCCTAATCAGCACACTCATCATTCAGCATGAAGGTGCTGACTGTCCTTTTCCTCATGTTTCCACGATCTCACCTGATTGGACAGGCCTTTCCTTTACATTTCCACGATCTCACCTGATTGGACAGGCCTTTCCTTTACATTTCCACGATCTCACCTGATTGGACAGGCCTTTCCTTTACATTTCCACGATCTCACCTGATTGGACAGGCCTTTCCTTTACATTTCCACGATCTCACCTGATTGGACAGGCCTTTCCTTTACATTTCCACGATCTCACCTGATTGGACAGGCCTTTCCTTTACATTTCCATGATCTCACCTGATTGGACAGGTCTTTTCTTTACATTTCCACGATCTCACCTGATTGGACAGGCCTTTCCTTTACATTTCCACGATCTCACCTGATTGGACAGGCCTTTCCTTTACATTTCCACCATCTCACCTGATTGGACAGGCCTTTCCTTTACATTTCCACGATCTCACCTGATTGGACAGGTCTTTTCTTTACATTTCCACGATCTCACCTGATTGGACAGGTCTTTTCTTTACATTTCCACGATCTCACCTGATTGGACAGGCCTTTTCTTTACATTTCCGAGATCTCACCTGATTGGACAGGGGGCTTAGGCATTATTTGTGAGACCTGGTCTCCTGACATGCCCCATGCTCAGAGAGGAAACAACTCAGAGCAACTCTTGATCCAAAAAACCTGCCCTGCGATTCAGATCAGTGAGGGCTTAAGTCAGATTACCTCTGTGCGAATATCAGCTCACATTATGCTTTTCATATAACAGCTCGACCTCAGTCCCATCAAACAACTGTGCCAGCAGTAACACTACCCTCATTTTAAAAATAGATGGTTGCCATTGATAGATCGTCCTCTTACCTCTTCTGTGGTTCTACACTGCTGACAGCGTGTCATAGCCAGGCACATCCATCAGGGTGAGGACTGCAAGGAAGCAGAGCTGTGTTTATCAGCTATGACAGGGATGTGTGTGTGTGTGTGTGTGTGTGTGTGTGTGATTCCTCCTCTCACATGTGTGAGACAGATCAGTGGGACCTGTTCCTCACTGCTCTGACCCTGAGATGCCTTCAGCTGCAGGAGCATCTGATTGGTTTACCGTTGTTCAGGTGTCTGGGGGGCCTGGATGGGGGGATCATCTGTGGCTGTCATAGCCTCCGTCTCCGGGTAACAGTCTCACGTGGAGGAGCAGAGGAGCTTCAGCTAACACCACAGAATGGATAAATGAAGCAGAATTTACAGGATTCTTCCTTCATGCTCATACACAGGCTGCGTGAACGTCCTTAGACACATGATGAAGCTGTAATCCAGATGTTATTGGAGATATCATGACTACCGAGACATGTCCTGACCAACTAGAAGGTGACAGAACTGCTCTGTCATGCTTGAGGACAGAGGTCAGAGGTCAGAGGTCAACCACAAAAAGGTCAGGGGGGTGGTGAGGTTTGAGGGAAGCAGCTAGAGTAACAAACATCAATGCCTAGGGTCAAAAGGTCAGGAATGAAGCAAGTCTCACCTATTCAGGTTTTACTCATTAACAAAGCACTGAAGACCGGAGGGGAGGAGATGAAGGTGCAGGATGGGTGGAGCTAAAGGCACAGAAGGGGAGGAGCCAAAGGCTAAATAGCCCCTGGTCTGAAGTCAGCAAACTCTTGCCTTCCTTTGGCCTGCACCAGAGAGCGTAGATCAAGAGGTGTACCTTCTGCGCTGCTGCACTGCTGACAGCAACTTGGACACCAGGTGAACTCCTGCACAGAACTATAAAGGTCTCCCAAACATCTGGCTCTTTCATTTACCGTCTCACGTTGAGTACAGGTGCAAAAGTTTGATACACAATTGGACTGAATCCTTAAAACAGCCAGTCAAACAGTCTCCTACCTAAACCTGATCCAGTCTGTGGACCAGCGATGACTGGACACCTTTTGAACTTCTGGAACGTTTTTTTTTAGCTTCAATATTTTTATTATTTTAAGAAGCATCATTTCCAAGCCATATCGCTTACAACTGAAATGCTTCACAAACTTCTGGAACTTTGAAAGTAGAGAGACCTCAGGAGGAAATGATGTCCGGGTTAATACTGCCTTAGGCAACGTGTATGTGTGTGTGTGGGTGTGTGTGTGTGTGTGTGTGGTATGGGTATGTGTGTGTTTACCTAAAAAGTAGAAATGCTTCTGCTGAACTGAACATTTTCAAGACACTTGACAAGACAACATTTCAAGACATTTTCATCACACCTTGATTGATGTCAGTTACCGACTCTCTGTCACTCTCTCCCTCTCACTCTCTCTCTGTCACACTCTCTCTGTCACACTCTCCCTCTCCCTCTGTCACTCTCTCTCTGTCACACTCTCCCTCTCACTCTCTCTCTGTCACTCTCTCCCTCTCTCTGTCACTCTCTCTCTGTGACACTCTCCCTCTCACTGTCTCTCTGTCACTCTCTCTCTGCCACACTCTCTCTCACAACTCACACTCTCCCAACATCTCCTTCTCTCTTCCACACTCTCACTCTCTTCCTCTCACTCCCTATCTCTCCCTCTCTCTCCCTCTCTTTACCTCTCTCTCCCACTCTCAGTCTTCCCCCCTCTCTCTCTCCCTCTCTCTCCCTCTCTCTCCCTCTGTTTACCTCTCTCTCCCACTCTCAGTCTTTCCCCTCTCTCTCTCCCTCTCTCTCCCACTCTCAGTCTTTCCCCCTCTCTCTTTCCCCTCTC
Source organism: Brachyhypopomus occidentalis (assembly GCA_020368025.1). Classification (NCBI taxonomy): domain Eukaryota; kingdom Metazoa; phylum Chordata; class Actinopteri; order Gymnotiformes; family Hypopomidae; genus Brachyhypopomus; species Brachyhypopomus occidentalis. The sequence goes on from JAGXOD010000071.1 coordinate 494,860, forward strand.
TCTCCCTCTCTCTCCCACTCTCAGTCTTTCCCCCTCTCTCTCTCCCTGTCTCTCCCTCTCTCTCCCACTCTCAGTCTTTCCCCTCTCTCTCTCTCCCTCTCTCTCCCTCTCTCTCTCCCTCTCTCTCTGTTTACAGACTGGGCTGCAGTTCTCAGTGGCATCAGGGCAGATTTCACACAGCTCCTGATGGCCGGAGCAGCACTCACTAAAATACCCCTGGCTCTCCATGAAAAGTGTGTGTCCTTCATGACCTGGAAGGACACGTCATTAGCGGTGCATTTGGTTTCACTCACGTTTTGTTCAGTAAACTCCATTAGCCTGTATAATAATTACAAGAACATTTGTTGCTGCTAACAATGCAAGCTGTTTAAAGAGGGAAGCTAGTAAAACCCAAGTCACTCAGACATAAAAAAAAAGTTCATGAGGAGTTTGTTAGCGGAGCGTGGGTTAGCGTTTACACACAGTAGCTGGCCCGCGGGTGGCTACAGGCCCACATCAAACAAGCAAGAGGCGCTATTAAAGAAATGCTATTGTTCCCCATCCAAACAGTCTCTGCCAGACATTAAGGGAGTGCTAATAAAGCCAACAATAGGGGAACTGAGACACCTACGCGCTACTCCTGATGAATGGAAATATAATGTTTGTTTGCAAAGTGTTTCTTTCCATTAATTGCCACTTACAACACCTGACTGAGCTGAGAATATTCTCATATATCTCAAAATGAATCCCCTTTGAGTGCATGCTTAGCAGAATCCATTTTTGTGAATTCAGCCTACTTGTAAAATTCTGTTTTAACCAGATAACTTTTCAATATTAATGTGTACATAAGGCAACAAATCGCTCTTCTGTGATAATGTAAATCTTCTTTTCACTTGATTTCCTTCACGTTACTCTGACTGTTTAGGGCCCTTGAAGATTCCTAAGAGGTGAAGAGCAGAAAGAGAAGATTCAGTTTGTCAAACACGCCTGCCCCCTAGTGGCTAAACGTTTCATTACAATTTGAAATTATGGAAGACAAACTCATTGAGGTTCAGATGTGATGAACTTGTCTATGAAGATTGTACTTCTTTTATGCCATGATGAGCGCCGTAGCTATCTCCAGCTCACTATCCTACTGCACACCCTTCTCTGGATAAGATGTAACTGTTGCTAAGGGCAGTTCCAGAGTCAGTGTGGACCAGGCAACTCTGCTACGGCTCTCACATGCACTAGCACACTCTCACGTGCACTAGCACACACAGGCACTCTCTTTTCTTCTCTTTTCCTCATTCCATCACTCAGCTGTAGGTTAATCTTCATCTCATTTGTACATAAGACTTATTTGTCCCAGAACTCTATAACCTGCCATGGATTTTTAGGCAAACTGTAACCAGCTCTGTCAGCACTTATGGTTTCGCAGTCATCTGCATCTCGTGGTTCAACTCTGTGAGGTCATGAAGGTGCATTCTTCAGCTTTTATGGTGGTCTTTGAAACATCAAACACTATGTACTGAAGCTTTTTAACTTTTTAAACATCTATGTCCTGAACGGTGTTTTTGATCTGTTTAACCTTTTTCCTTCATGACTGTAACTGTTATTTGGTCATTCTAAGATTTGTTTGCATACTGGTGTATTTCCTCTGGAGAAGGTTCACACTGTTGATTCGGACACACCTAATGTTTTGACTGTGATTCATTTATTCTGTTATTTCGCTCTCGTGATGGCCCACTGTCCTGCTCTGGCAGTGCTGTGGCTGCCTCGCTGAGAGACAACAGAAACGTGGAAACACCACACCACTCTGGAGCACGTGTCACCTCTCTTGTGCAGGAACTAATGATGCCTCAGCACACTGCGGGCCAGAACCGGGCTGCTATGAGAGTGTTCCATGAGTGTTCCATGAGTGTTCCATGAGTGTTCTATGAGTGTTCTATGAGTGTTCTATGAGTGTTCTATTAGTGTTCCATGAGTGTTCCATGGGAGTGTTCCATGAGAGTGTTCCATGAGTGTTCTATGAGTGTTCCATGAGAGTGTTCCATGAGAGTGTTCTATGAGACTGTTCCATGGGAGTGTTCCATGAGAGTGTTCCATGAGACTGTTCCATGGGAGTGTTCTATGAGAGTGTTCCATGGGAGTGTTCCATGAGAGTGTTCTATGAGACTGTTCCATGGGAGTGTTCTATGAGAGTGTTCCATGGGAGTGTTCCATGGGAGTGTTCCATGAGAGTGTTCTATGAGAGTGTTCCATGAGAGTGTTCCATGAGAGTGTTCCATGAGTGTTCCATGAGAGTGTTCTAAGAGAGTGTTCCATGAGAGTGTTCTATGAGACTGTTCCATGGGAGTGTTCTATGAGACTGTTCTATGAGACTGTTCTATGGGAGTGTTCTATGAGACTGTTCCATGGGAGTGTTCTATGGGAGTGTTCCATGGGAGTGTTCTATGAGACTGTTCCATGGGAGTGTTCTATGAGACTGTTCCATGGGAGTGTTCCATGAGACTGTTCCATGGGAGTGTTCTATGGGAGTGTTCTATGAGACTGTTCCATGGGAGTGTTCTATGAGACTGTTCTATGGGAGTGTTCTATGGGAGTGTTCCATGGGAGTGTTCTATGAGACTGTTCCATGGGAGTGTTCTATGGGAGTGTTCCATGAGAGTGTTCCATGAGACTGTTCCATGGGAGTGTTCTATGAGAGTGTTCCATGGGAGTGTTCCATGAGAGTGTTCTATGAGACTGTTCCATGGGAGTGTTCTATGGGAGTGTTCCATGGGAGTGTTCTATGAGACTGTTCCATGGGAGTGTTCTATGAGACTGTTCCATGGGAGTGTTCTATGGGAGTGTTCCATGGGAGTGTTCTATGAGACTGTTCCATGGGAGTGTTCCATGAGACTGTTCCATGGGAGTGTTCTATGGGAGTGTTCTATGGGTGTGTTCTATGAGACTGTTCCATGGGAGTGTTCTATGGGAGTGTTCTATGGGAGTGTTCCATGAGAGTGTTCCATGAGAGTGTTCCATGAGTGTTCCATGAGAGTGTTCTAAGAGAGTGTTCCATGAGAGTGTTCTATGAGACTGTTCTATGAGACTGTTCTATGGGAGTGTTCCATGAGAGTGTTCTATGGGAGTGTTCTATGAGACTGTTCCATGGGAGTGTTCTATGAGACTGTTCTATGAGACTGTTCTATGGGAGTGTTCTATGAGAGTGTTCTATGAGACTGTTCCATGGGAGTGTTCTAGGGGAGTGTTCTATGGGAGTGTTCCATGAGAGTATTCTATGGGAGTGTTCTATGAGACTGTTCCATGGGAGTGTTCTATGGGAGTGTTCTATGGGAGTGTTCTATGGGAGTGTTCCATGAGAGTGTTCTATGGGAGTGTTCTATGAGACTGTTCCATGGGAGTGTTCTATGAGACTGTTCCATGGGAGTGTTCTATGGGAGTGTTCCATGGGAGTGTTCTATGGGAGTGTTCTATGAGACTGTTCCATGGGAGTGTTCTATGGGAGTGTTCTATGGGAGTGTTCCATGGGAGTGTTCCATGAGACTGTTCTGCTGGTATATTCTGTGACAACATTCTGAAGGCATTTTTGAGCAGGCGTCTTTGCCGGAAAGCAGATGGTGCTACCCAGCCCACCCAGCGACATCATCCTGTCTGCATGAGCTCATGGTGGTACTGAGGTAAGAGCAGAGGCATGGAAGCTCCAGCGTGTTGACACAACGTCCCTGTGAAGGACGGAACACTGCATCCAGGAGGGAAAGCACACCATGGTGAGAAACTGAGGCTTCAGCAACCCTCTGATAGAGAGAGAGGGAGGCAGAGAGGGAGAGAGAGAATGAGAGAGGGAGAGAGAAAGAGAAGGAGAGAGGGAGAGAATGAGAGAGGGAGAGAGAAAGAGAAGGAGAGAGGGAGAGAAGGAGAGAGGGAGAGGAAGAGAGAGAGAGAGAAAGAGAGAGAAAAAGAGAGAGAGAGAACTCCCTTCCTACTCCTACACCCTTCATCAACATCATTACCAGCTCACTGCCCTACTGAATGAGTAGTAAGTAATTACTTTGCTAACGTTATTTATGCTTTTACTAATACTGGATTTAATTGTTTATGTTGACTAATGCTCTAAATAATAGGAACCTTAATAATTGCTGTTACTAACGATTATAAATCGCGCAGCCAACTGCATATCACGAATCTCACTAAAACTGCAGTACTCTTATTTGCCGCTTGAGGGAAGTCTTACCTCAACAATGTACACATGCTGCAACCAGGACGCGGCGTTGAAGACCGCTTTTTGCAAGCCAGTAATGCGGGTTTTTAAACAGCTGGGTTTTAAAGGTAGACGTGTAGTCTGTAAGTGTACAGGACACACATACGTACACATATGGTTTTATTGTCCTTAGAAAACCTTAGAAAGAAAAAAGAAATATCAAAGATACAGAGACAATGCATTAAAGTTACGGACACAGGTAAGACAGGACACACCGCATGAAAAACTTGTGTTTGAAAAGTTTAAGTGTTTAAGTGTTCGTCATGGCCACTAGATGGTAATATATATATATATATATATATATATATATATATATATATATATATATATATATATATATATACACAGGTGAATTACTATGCTAATCGTGTAGACTAGCACTTATAATAAAAAAAAAACAGCTTCGATATTCTTGTATTCTTAAGTCGCGTAAGGAGGGAAGCTCACGTGGACCAATTAGCGACTTGTCATCGCATGCCAGCCCCACGTGAGCAACGTAGTGCAGCGTCACCTGGACGCGGAGGTGCCCACGTCACGACGCCCTCTAGGCTTCTGAGCCGCGGAACGGTTTAGAGTGCGCGCGCTCTCCAGAAACGCGCTGCGTTCAGCAGCTGATCTTTGACACGCGTGTGCCGTCACGCACCAGAGCAGCGTCTCACGCAATCACACCGGTTTACGTAGAAAGTTGTTTTGAACCCTTTTTTGGGGTCTATTTAATTACATTGTTACATTTCTAACAATAGGTAAACTGCTACGACTAATATTTAAAAAGCAGCTGTGTGTCTTGTGTATATATAATGTTATGCTGAAACACCTGTTCCTCCAGAACGACTAACCAGATTTTTTTTCTGATGGGCACCAATGAATATCAATGGGCATCAAACCACCTTTCACCTGGTACAAGGCATAACCCCGCACTACGGCGATGGAAGCCTAATACACAAAGCTAAGCGAAAGTCTGGCCTGATGTAGTGACAGAAAAAAACATTAGCATCGATCCAGCTAGTGTACTTTATGAGTGAAACCTACTAGCCTGTATCTCAGTGTTTACCATAGACGTATAATTATAATATTAATAATAATGATGATGATGGTGATGCTAACAACAATAATTATAGTAATGACTTATTGTTATAACAAATTATTTTATAATGTATATATATATATATATATATATACACATTATAAAATAATAATAGTATATATATATATATATATATATATATATATATATATATATATATATATATACACTATTATTATATATATAATATATTATTTAATATTTTTTTATTATGATCGTTGTTAACACTGTCAAAGAATTTTCAGCAGTTAAACATCCGACTATTCGATTTGAATCGGTGTATGTATGTGAGAGAGAGAGAGAGAGAGACAGACAGACAGACAGGCAGAGAGAGAGATGATCATATCTATAAATAACCACGAAAATATAGGAAGCCTTTTGGGATCAAAAACGTATATTTCTATTGCTGTTGTCTGTCCCGTCCCAAATGCTTTCTGTGTTCTTGTGTAGCATCTTCAGCAGTTAGCAGCGGCATTTTCTGCTGCATTCCTGTAACCTACATTCAGTAAAAAATTCCCAAAAGAATAACGAATAATATTGGCTGAAAACCAGAACAAGCGAACTCGCAATTCGCACATTTAGATTTTGCCTTTCGGCGGCTTCAAACCGGGGGGTGAAATCCGGACGGGTTGTTATAGCTACCCAATCCACAGGGGCTCCGCGCTGTCTATTTAACGCGGAACTCCCCCCTCTCTCTTTAAACAACATTAGGCTGTATATCACACCGAGCCTGGCGATGCTCGCACGTCCCAATAAGTAGTTCTACTAAAACACTGTCCTCAGAAAATGAGCTCATTCCCGATTGCGCGTGTTCAGACCGAATGACTGACTGACTCAGGGAAAGGCGAGCGCGAGCGAACAGTATCATCAGAATTTCCCCCGTGGCGATACCTGCTGATTGGGTCCTAAACGCAACCTGCTTTTAACTTTTAATATTTGCCTCGCGTGTTCTGCCATGACTGCTCGCGGGAGACGAGTACACTGACACGGCTTCGGGATTAGAAAAGAAATACTGGGTCGGCACCGATTTTTTTCCCCGTCTTAGAGAAAACGCGTGTGACAGTGTGTGAGTGCGCGCGTGTGGTGCCTCTTATGCGAAACTTTTTAAGGATGATATTCCTCGGATGTTTCCTGTTTCTTTGTGGACCCGCGCGAGCTATGGCAAGTTACCCAATATGGTGGTAAGTTTTATATATTTTTCCCTCGTTCTTTTTCAACTTGGCTTTTTGAAGTTACATAGTAAAAATATCAAAAATGCAATTAACAGCGAACTTTGAATCATTTGAGTCATTATATATTAGTGTCATTTTGAGTGAATGTATCTCAACGCGATTGGACAAGTATATGCAAGTGTACATACAGTTGGAGTTGATATGAATATGGTTGTTATATGTTGATGTGACCTATCGTGGTTTCCGTTGAGGGTAGTTTCTTGAAGGAGGACAAACTTCACGTCAGCTAATGACGCTCTCAATTTCAAAGCACAGTAGGGTAAAAATGGAGCCGAACAACCTTGACTGAGTACACGGACAAAATTGCCCTGACGATTGACACGTTCTGTGCGGGATTTCTAAATTGCGCTAATAATATTGGTTTTTATTTCTGTTCCTCAAACAGGTGCCGACGTGTTGTTTTATTTTATTTCTTTCGTTCTTTATCTTTCTTTGTTTCTTTCTTGTTTTTACCTTAAGAAGTTTGTTGTTGGGCGTTCTAAGTTCTTCATTAATTTTTATGAGAAAATGAAATAAAATACAAGATGTCGTTAATTTAACATCTTTAATATTATATTTTAACTTTATACAAAATACAACTTGTAGAACAGGCCTGTTGTTGCTTACCGAATGAAAGCGCACTGAAGTTTAATTCGTTATTGCCTGTAACCGTAGGTGTAAACAAACGCGGTGTTCCACACACTTTGGTAAGCTCATTCTCACTAGAACATAGTTATTAAGCGAAAACATTTATACTTATTATTATTATTATTATTATTTGTAGACAGGGTATTACAATAAAAAAATAAATATATATAAAATATAATATTCTAATATTGGAATAATACAAATAACAATACATTATTGTAATAAAATTAATAAATGTTTGTAATTTCGACTTTAAAATGTTGAACATTAGGACTTAAATCTCATTAAAACTACATAAACTACCGGGATCATTTACAAGTTTTGACTAAAATGAAGCTCTGTTATAGATCCGCGTTATACACGTTTCGGCATGTTTCGTTATCTTACACTACCACGACAAACAAATCTGTCTCAACAAATCAGCTGCTGTTTTGTGAAATAATTAAAATTCGTTATTTTGCGCAACAGTGTATCGTTTATAACACACAAGAACAGCCAACGGCGAAGGAACTCGCTGCCAGTTCTGAACGACTGCTCTTCTGCGAAGGCCGTGCCTGCAAGCGGGCACGAGAATAAAGATCGGTTTGGGGGCCGTTTAAGAAGCTGTAATTAAGTAGGTCATTAACCCCGGCCCAAGCTACCCTCTTCTCGCTAACTGTTGTCTGTCTGACCCACTTAAAGCTTTTAGGGCCGTTCCGTTTCCTCAGCCACAGTCATTCATCAGCCACCGACCGGTGTTGTTAAGCTGTTCTGAGAGCAGCTCCGCGCTTTAGGTTGTAAGGGCGAAGCCTCCAAGAGGCACGGAAAGCAGCTCACGGATCAGCAGAAGGAGCGCAGCGTTCAGGGGCTCCGGGCTGACGGAGCGCAGTCATCGGTTCGTTACCGAGGAAATGCAGTGTGGCCCGTGCCCGAAAGACTTAAAATATTTACCACTGAATAGAGGTTTATTTTCTCAGCGAAGAGTTAAAATTAAAATACGAAATATAATTTTATATGTCCATGTCAATTTACCACGAATTTAAACACCAGATAATGTCCAGTTGTACTTGATGCACACTTAAGACTCCATCGTGCGTGACTGACATCTTGCCCTACCAAATTCTTCTTGGTCAATGCATCGGGGCTTCTGGCCAAAAAGTAAAGACTTCTGCTGTGAGATGTTTCCTCTCCTACTCCTGCTCTCCTCAGTCTGGTATAGAAACACCCCTGAAGCAAGCAGCATGTTTGTTAAGGAATTATCTTATTTTAGAAGGTCGATGTAGTGGCAAAGAAAATCGTAGCAGCATTTACTAAAACAAGATGTATTGCTTTGTGTCATGTGACCTTCTGAAGCGGACTAAACTGCTATTTAGCACAATAGCAAGATGACAGTTGGGCTGTTGTGGGGATGGTATCAGACTAGCAGATGCTAACAGTGAGAGTAGCTCAGAACTGTAGGAGGGAGAGTTTCCTTTTGAGTGCAGGTCCAAGCAACCTGTGTGTCCTAAGGAGACATGCAAACACACACACACACACACATATAGATGACACACACAATGCTGGTCGAGGGTTTGAAAGTAGGACAGTGAACAGGCATTGTCCCAGTAGAACTGAACAGTAGATATAGCTTCCTTGTGCACACACACACACATACACACACGCACGCACACCCACACACATACACACACACACACCCCACCCCACCTTAGAAGATAAATACCTGGAGGTGACAGCCGGCTATGCATTCCTTTTCCCAAATACAGTCTCTTGATGTCAAAGTCGAGTGTGTGGCCTCAGGGCTCTGGACCGAGAGCTGTTCCAGGAGGCTCGTGCACGGGCTTGCTGAGATATGCGTCGGAGAAGGAGACGAGGACACACAGCAGACGAAGAGAGCAGCGAGACCATCGGAGCTGAGGCGAGGCAGTGGGCGGAGCAAGGCCTGGGAGTGGGCGGAGCAAGGCAGTGGGTGGAGAAAGGCCTGGGAGTGGGCAGAGCGAGGCATAGCGGTGGGCGGAAGGACGCAGTGGGCGGAGCGAGGCAGTGGGCGGAGCGAGGCATGGCAGTGGGCGGAGCGAGGCAGTAGGCGGAGCGAGGCATGGCAGTGGGCTGAGCGAGGATGTGGCAGTGAGTGGAGGCATGGCAGTGGGCGGAGCGAGGCATGGCCTGCGAGGATGTGGGCGGAGCGAGGCATGGCAGTGGGCGGAGCGAGGCATGGCAGTGGGCTGAGCGAGGATGTGGGCGGAGCGAGGCATGGCAGTGGGCGGAGCGAGGCATGGCAGTGGGCGGAGCGAGGCAGTAGGCGGAGCGAGGCATGGCAGTGGGCTGAGCGAGGATGTGGGCGGAGCGAGGCATGGCAGTGGGCGGAGCGAGGCATGGCAGTGGGCTGAGCGAGGATGTGGGCGGAGCGAGGCATGGCAGTGGGCGGAGCGAGGCAGTAGGCGGAGCGAGGCATGGCAGTGGGCTGAGCGAGGATGTGGGCGGAGCGAGGCATGGCAGTGGGCGGAGCGAGGCATGGCAGTGGGCTGAGCGAGGATGTGGGCGGAGCGAGGCATGGCAGTGGGCGGAGCGAGGCAGTGGGCGGGGTGAAGCAGTGAAGCAGGCCAGCGTGGCCTACCTCTCTTCTCCTTTCTTTTTCTAATTGTGGGGGATTACAAGATTTGGAGGCATTCGAGGAAGTGAGACAAGGAATATTCATGTGAGGACTCCTGCCAAGATGGCAGCGAGACTCGGGCCTTTACGGAGCTTTTAACGAGCTGGTTCCTCTGCTGCAAGAACCGTTGTGTTCACATGACACTGCACTGCAGCACCTCTTCATGTATCTTCACGAACTTTGACCCTGGTTTCAAGACCACACGCAGTTATGGTATCAAAGCCGCCTCTTCCAGCTGATGCTGGTGTGGGTCACACACAGAGTGTGCCAGAGTTTGTAGGTTCTGGTGTCGGTTCTGGTAGGTGTCCAGGAGGATCTCTCCATCCGAGTGCAGATCTCTGGGTCACCACGCTGAACCTGTGCTTAGCCTTCCAGAGGCGCGTGGAGCAGGTCCAGCTACACAGCGGCAGCTCAGATGCAGCATTTACACCACCGAGAGCAAAACTGACACTGCCTCAAACTCTCAGGAACTCTCTGCTTTTTGCACGTGAAACAAGAAAACAAAAGTGACAGCTTGTTGGTCCAGAGAGCTGAGAAGTCTGAAGTCCTCCGTCCATCAGGTCCTGCTGGTTGGCGGAGGTGAGACGTGTAGTGGGTGTTGGTATCTGTCACATTGTTTTTGATCGCCTGCAGACCTGCAGAGTTAATGACACTGTCAATCTCATGAACCATGAGAGGCAAATGGATGAAAATGCAACAACACAGCTCAGAAATGAGGATGTCCCTGCCCCACCCCACCCCCCGCTCTGCCCACGAATGGGTGTGTTTGCATCCGCATGTGTGGGTGCACCTGTCCTTTCTTACAGGAGGGGGGGGGGTGTACATATGAGGTAAAGAACATCCATGGTAGATTATATGTGGTAGATTATATGTATGTGGTTAATGGTACTGCTCACAAAAAGTTTGACTTTTGGGTGAAATTTATGGAAAATGTCAAAAGTTCACGCTACAGTGATACTATATCATGAAAGTAGGGCATTAAAGTAGAAGCATACAATGGTGATTTCCTCATATCAAACAATGTATTGAAACAAAAGCCAACAACAGTGGTGGGTAAATCCCAACAAAACATGCCAATGTCTCCATAACTTGTCATGTGCCCTTGAGCATCAATTACAATTACTCACGCTGTTCACAAGTCGACTTATTGTCTGCTGAGTCATGGCACCTCACTGTTCCTGAAGGGCCCTTAGATCACTGAGATTCTGGGGTCCAGAGTTATGAGCCTCTACATGGTGACTCAGCTGATCCTGCAGGTTTTCTATGGGATTCAGGTCTGGAGAAGGTGCTGCTCCATGTGAGGAACCCCAGTCTCCAGCGGCCGCTCCCTAATGATGCCACCTTGATCAGCATTGTCATCATGAAGATGAAATTAGCCCTGAGTTGTTCATGCAGAGGCACAATGGCTGGATTAATGATGTTATTTAAGTAGTTTGGGCTTGTCACTGTACCATTCACAAAGTGTAGGGCAGTTCTGTACTGACTAGACACACCTACCCACACTGTAGCACCAACACCACCACCAAAGGCTGGTCTGGTGACAACAGTGGCTCATGCATAGCGCTCTCCTTAACATCTCCAAAATCGTTCTGTTCAGTGTGAACTGACTTCCATCAGTGAACAGCACTGAGGCCACTGGTCCCTCGTCCAGTGTAATCGCTCTCTGGCCCATGCAAGACGCTGACGCCTGTGCCTGGTGGTGAGGTCAGGTAGCCCTGCAGGTCGCAGACCACTCTGATGTAATCGGTTTTGAATGGTCTGACATGACACTTAGGTGCCTCTCTCCTCCCTTACATGTGTCTGGAGTTGTGTGGCATTGAAGCCTCACAATGGGGAGGTGCTGTTGATCAGTTGTTCAGTGTCGTCTTGGTCTCATGATGTCAAAATGTGAACAGCATGATGAGGTTGACTGTTTAAATGCCAATTCTAATTGAACCAGGAAATGTTTTGGTCGATTCATGGATCAAACACCTGTTGTGAATTTTGCCGTTAAGCTCGTTAAGTACAAAGAGTACTGAAACACTGAACAGTTGGACGTTGAAACATTTAGAGAAGGTCACATTAAGTTCATTTGTAAAGGTCAGAGTGCATTGTAGGTTCATCCTGAAATTTCACCCGAAAGCCAAATGTATAGTGTATATGATAATGTGCCCCCTGGAGGTCAGTCTGAGCATCAACATCAGTGCCTGGTGTTAGCTGGAGTCCTACCTGAGGTGCTGATTTCTGCAGTCACCAGTGCCTATTAATTATCACCACAGCACTTGTGAAGGCTGTCCACGCTTCATATAACACTCCCAACTCAACAGCCAAGCCCTGCATGGAGGAGAAGCCAGAGAGTGTGTGTGCGTGTGTGTGTGTGTGTGTGTGTGTGTGTGTGTGTGTGTGTGTGTGTGTGAGGGAGAGAGAGAGAGAGAGACAGACAGATAAAAACAAAGAAAGACAGTAGCAGACAGGGGTGCATAAATGGAACAGAGAGAGAGAGGAGGGAGAGAGACAGGAAGGAAGAAAGAGGGAGGGAGAAGAGGAGGGGTGGAGGTGTAAACATGGCAGTGGTGCAGTCGGCTTCCTGCTCCCTCAGGCTACGTCCACAAGTGCTGAACAAAGGTCAAATAGTAAAGGGTGTTGCTTAGTGAACCAAGCAGTTGGCCTGCACCCTGGCAGGGAGGCCTAGGACCAGTCGTGTTGCTTCTTGTTCTGTGTCCCAGTCATCCATAAAGCCAAACACTGAAGTCCCAGTTCAGATAGCCGAGTCCCAGTTCAGGCAATTGAGTCCCAGTTTAGGCAACAGAGTCCCAGTTCAGACAACTGGGGCCCAGTACAGACAAACAAGTCCCAGCTCAGATGCACAATGCAGTGGCATCGAAGGCTTCTGCTTAGCAGGGATCTACTCACTAACTTCTCAGACTGGAGGACTCAGTTCAGAAAGAATTTTGAACCAAAGAAGCAAAGAAAACACATCAAAGTATCTGAAAGGGCGAAACCTGTGGGTGGAGTTTAGCCACAGGCCCTTGGAAAACAGAACATGCTAGTGGAACAGGTCAATGGAAAATGCTAGTAGAACAGGATGACAGAACATGCTAGTGGAACAGGTTAGCAGAACATGCTAGTGGAACATCCTAGATGAACAGCTTAGTGAAACAGGTGAGAGGAACACAGTGGAACAGGCCCAGATGCACATGCTAGCAGAACAGGCTAGTGGAACAGGCCCAGATGCACATGCTAGCAGAACATGCTAGTGGAACAGGCCCAGATGCACATGCTAGCAGAACAGGCTAGTGGAACAGGCCCAGATGCACATGCTAGCAGAACATGCTAGTGGAACAGGCCCAAATGCACATGCTAGCAGAACAGGCTAGTGGAACAGGCCCAGATGCACATGCTAGCAGAACAGGCTAGTGGAACAGGCCCAGATGCACATGCGGTACAGGCTGTAGGAACAGGCCCAGATGCACTTGATAGCAGAACAGTGGAACAGGCCCAGATGCACATGCTAGCAGAACATGCTAGTGGAACAGGCCCAAATGCACATGATAGCAGAACATGCTAGTGGAACAGGCCCAGATGCACATGCTAGCAGAACATGCTAGTGGAACAGGCCCAAATGCACATGATAGCAGAACATGCTAGTGGAACAGGCCCAGATGCACATGCTAGCAGAACATGCTAGTGGAACAGGCCCAAATGCACATGATAGCAGAACATGCTAGTGGAACAGGCCCAGATGCACATGCTAGCAGAACATGCTAGTGGAACAGGCCCAAATGCACATGCTAGCAGAACAGGCTAGTGGAACAGGCCCAAATGCACATGCTAGCAGAACAGGCTAGTGGAACAGGCCCAGATGCACATGCTAGCAGAACAGGCTAGTGGAACAGGCCCAAATGCACATGCTAGCAGAACAGGCTAGTGGAACAGGCTAGTAGAGGAACTGACAGTGTGAGAGGGCAGACAGACCCATCGGGCAGCATGGCCGCTAGCTGTGGGTCAGAGTCATCGGTGTGTTGTGATCAGTAATTAGTCGTCAGTGTACTGCTGCAGGTCACAGCACTGCAGATTGATTGATCCTGTTCTCACCTTCCTCACACTCACCCACAGAGGGGAAGTGATACTCCTGCAAGACTGAGGAAAATGGCCGGCATTTTGGCTCAAGGCTGGAGGAGGGGGGAATTGTAAAGGGCACAGTCATAGTGAACTGTGCTAGACATTCCATACACTGTGATATACATTCCGTACTGAGTGCTAGACATTATAAATGATGTTTGCTACACCTTCCATACTTTCTGTGCTAGACAACACATAGTCTCTGTACTAGACATTTGAGATTATTTGTAGTAATTATACGTGATCTGCTCTAGACATTCCGTACTCATCAATATTGTTCATTCGACACTGAATGTATATTGTCTACTGAAAGTTTTCAAGGAGTTGCCTCATTAGTCAGATTTCTTATGAACTGGAGTGAAACCACCCAGGATCCTTAAAACAGGAGTTACAGTGGAGTTCTGGAGGTGGAGAAGTAGATTCTAAATGTTCAGGTAGTGAAAGCTCGTATGGATGACCTCATAAGTAGAAGTACTAACACCCCCCCCCAACATGACAGAAGGAAGAGCTGCAACGTTTCCACAGAGACACTGGCGCGTGTAAACAAGGCCCAACTACGAAGTGGAAACTCGGGTGTGGATGTGATGGGGGACGTGCGTGTTCGTGCCTGCCCCCTCTGAGCTGAGCTTCATCAAAGGGCGGCCGTGTTCAAACCAACCAAAGCCCTCCGAGAGCTCTCTGAAACCCCTCCAGGCCAGCGCTCACTGTGTCATTACCCACAAGCCCATTGGGCGCTTGGCTCATGTGGGTTTTAGAGGCCATAGTGGTTCCTAATAACTGGGTGCCTCTGCCTGCTTCTGAACCCTGGATCACCGGTCTGGTCCTCCTTCCTGCTTTCATCTCTGTTTACCTTTCAGATGCCTGCGCAGGGAATTATGGACGCAACTAACGTCGCTCACAGCTTTTCAGTGGCAGTTCAGAATTCGAGACGTTATTTGAGATGCATATAAATGAAGAATATTCAGTTTCACAAATGTGAAACGTTTAATTTGTAAATCATGTCTGTTAGAGATCAGGAGCTGAAAAATGTTAAACGCACGCGATCAAATGTTTAATCTTAGTAGTGTACAATTACAACGGAATCACTGCACACAAACCATTCTGCAGTTACCTAGAAGCCTTTGTTTAAAGCTTTCTTCATGTTTGCTGTGAGCCTGGTGATGCTGATGCTTCCACAGCTAAACGCCGTGAGCGGTTGCTCTGTGCTCTGTTGCTCTGTGCTCCCCGAGATGATGTAACATGTCTGGGTCTCTGCTGCTCATTCATGAGTGGAGCAGCGTCTGAACTCTGATCATGCTGCAGGTCCCGCCAGCCTGGCTGCTGTGTGCTGATGTGTGGGCTGTTCTGTGTGCTGATGTGTGGGCTGTTCTGTGTGCTGATGTGTGGACTGTTCTGTGTACTGACGTGTGGGCTGTTCTGTGTGCTGACGTGTGGGATGTTCTGTGTGCTACGTGTTGACGTGTGGACTGTTCTGTGTGCTGACGTGTGGGCTGTTCTGTGTGCTGACGCGTGGGCTGTTCTGTGTGTTGACATGTCGGCTGTTCTGTGTGTTGACGTGTCGGCTGTTCTGTGTGCTGACGCGTTGGCTGTTCTGTGTGCTGACGCGTTGGCTGTTCTGTGTGCTGACGCGTTGGCTGTTCTGTGTGCTGACGCGTTGGCTGTTCTGTGTGCTGACGCGTTGGCTGTTCTGTGTGCTGACGTGTGGACTGTTCTGTGTGCTGACGTGTGGACTGTTCTGTGTGTTGACGTGTCGGCTGTTCTGTGTGTTGACGTGTCGGCTGTTCTGTGTGCTGACGCGTTGGCTGTTCTGTGTGCTGACCTGTGGACTGTTCTGTGTGCTGACCTGTGGACTGTTCTGTGTGCTGACGCGTTGGCTGTTCTGTGTGCTGACGCGTGGGCTGTTCTGTGTGCTGACGCGTGGGCTGTTCTGTGTGCTGACGTGGGCTGTTCTGTGTGCTGACGTGTCGGCTGTTCTGTGTGCTGACGTGTGGACTGTTCTGTGTGCTGACGTGTCGGCTGTTCTGTGTGCTGACGTGTTGGCTGTTCTGTGGGCTGTTCTGTGTGCTGACGTGTGGGCAGTTCTGTGGACTGTTCTGTGTGCTGACATGTGGACTGTTCTTTGTGCTGACGTGTGGGCTGTTCTGTGTGCTGACGTGTTGGCTGTTCTGTGGGCTGTTCTGTGTGCTGACGTGTTGGCTGTTCTGTGTGCTGACGTGTGGGCTGTTCTGTGGGCTGACGTGTGGGCTGTTCTGTGTGCTGACGTGTCGGCTGTTCTGTGTGCTGACGTGTGGACTGTTCTGTGTGCTGATGTGTTGGCTGTTCTGTGGGCTGACGTGTGTGCT
Organism: Brachyhypopomus occidentalis; assembly: GCA_020368025.1. NCBI lineage: Eukaryota > Metazoa > Chordata > Actinopteri > Gymnotiformes > Hypopomidae > Brachyhypopomus > Brachyhypopomus occidentalis. Next base: position 511,100 of record JAGXOD010000071.1, read on the forward strand.
GTTCTGTGTGCTGACGTGTGGACTGTTCTGTGTGCTGACGTGTGGGCTGTTCTCTGTGCTGACGTGTCGGCTGTTCTGTGTGCTGACGCGTGGGCTGTTCTCTGTGCTGACATGTCGGCTGTTCTGTGTGCTGACGCGTGGGCTGTTCTGTGTGCTGACGTGTGGGCTGTTCTCTGTGCTGACGTGTGGGCTGTTCTGTGTGCAGGTCCCTGGCCTTGGGCCACCAGTACGCCTCGTTGGCCTCGCAGCCTGTGCTCTGCGGCTCCATCCCGGGCCTGGTGCCCAAGCAGCTGCGCTTTTGCCGCAACTACGTGGAGGTGATGCCCAGCGTGGCGCAGGGCGTCAAGGTCGGGATTCAGGAGTGCCAGCACCAGTTCCGCGGCCGGCGCTGGAACTGCACCACCGTCAGCGATAACCTGGCTATCTTCGGCCCCGTGCTGGATAAAGGTACGGTGGGGGATGGTGGTATACAGGTGGGGGCTGAGGGTGGAGGTGTGAGGGTGAAGGTGTGGGGTTGAGGGTGGACATGTGGAGCTGAGGGTGGAGGTGTGAGGATGGAGGTGTAGGGCTGAGAGTGAAGGTGTGGGACTGAGGATGGAGGTGTGAGGGTGGACGTGTGGGGTTGAGGGTGGAGGTGTGGAGCTGAGGGTGGAGGTGTGAGAGTGGAGGTGTGGAGCTGAGGGTGGAAGTTTGAGGGTGAAGGTGTGGGACTGAGGGTGGAGGTGTGGAGCTGTGGGTGGAGGTTTGAGGGTAGGGGTGGAGGTGTGAGGGTGGAGGTGTGGGGTTGAGGGTGGGGTTGAGGGTGGAGGTGTGGGGCTGGGGGTGGAGGTGTGGAGCTGAGGGTGGAGGTTTGAGGGTAGGGGTGGAGGTGTGAGGGTAGGGGTGGAGGTGTGAGGGTGGAGGTGTGGGGTTGAGGGTGGGGTTGAGGGTGGAGGTGTGGGGCTGGGGGTGGAGGTGTGGAGCTGAGGGTGGAGGTTTGAGGGTAGGGGTGGAGGTGTGGGGTTGAGGGTGGAGGTGTGGGGCTGGGGGTGGAGGTGTGGGGCTGGGGGTGTCCCATCCCTTGGCACAGAGGAGCCCAGGGCCACAGACTGTAGCGTGTGTAGCTGCTCTGTCACACCTGATTGAGCTCCTGAAGCGTCGGCTGGTAGCTGCCGAGCTGAAGCAGCGTGTTGGAGCACAGATGCCATGACACACACACACACACACACAGTACAGCCACATCCACACGACTGTTTGGGAAATTAACATTAGAAAAATTACTGGAGTGGAATGTTTTTTTTTCCTTTGTACTGCATATCTGAGACTTCCAAATTCCAGCCGTTGCATAACACCTCTGAGTAGTGAAAACACACCTCTGAGTAGTGACAACACACCTCTGAGTAGTGAAAACACACCTCTGAGTAGTGACAACACACCTCTGAGTAGTGAAAACACACCTCTGAGTAGTGACAACACACCTCTGAGTAGTGAAAACACACCTCTGAGTAGTGACAACACACCTCTGAGTAGTGAAAACACACCTCTGAGTAGTGACAACACACCTCTGAGTAGTGAAAACACACCTCTGAGTAGTATAAATGTTCAGTTGTGTCATACATATCACTTCTCAGTGCCACTGAAACACTGTGTGGACAGTTTTTAGTCAGGAGCACTGGTGGAGGGTGTAGCTGTCATGATGCGTGTGCACAGGTTGGGTAGAGCTGGGTGGAGCGTGGTGGGAATTCCCTACTGCTGCGGGATACCCCGGGAGCACTTCAATCACCACAGCCTTTTAATCTTAAAGCAAGAGGTATCAGAGAAGATACACCGACACACGCACAATACACACACACACAAACGCGCACGCATGCACACACTCCTGAAGACAGTGTTGTATGTTCCTCGGTTTAGGCATAGCAGGAGATGTTGTTGCCGTAAGTCGTCCTCCTGTCAGCCCTGCTGTTCCTCAGTCCTTCATATTTGACTGTATACGGTTTACCAAAGTGGCGCTGCTCTCGTCTGTGTCACTAGGCACAAAAGGACCAGTTTTCACTTCATAAAAACTTCACCTCTGCATTTTTACTTAACTAATAGATTAATTCAATATCATTACACTTAAGGATGCACAGAAATTCAGTTTTGTAATTCATCAACATAAAATACAGTATCTCTTGGGTCATCGTGTATCATGTTTTTGTACACAACACAGTGTGACACATACAGACATACAGACAGTGATTTAACACGTACTGCTAGCCATTTATTTTTTCAAACGATTCGGATCACTCCAGGAACGATTCAGATCACTCCAGGAACGATTCAGATCATCCCAAAAACAATTCAGATCACTCCAGGAACAATTCGTATCACTCCAGGAACGATTCAGATCACTCCAGGAAGGTTTGCTTAAAAAGGAAGCACTTTATTGTACTTCAGTGTTGCATACAACTACCTCCACAGCTTTTACGGGTACTAGAAATAATTGCGTGTGTTGGAATGTGTTTAAGTTCCACTGAATATGTGAAGTACATGGGGAAGTGTGAGGAGACTTCAGGGTGGGGGCAGATCGCCTCCGGCACAGGGGGAGTGAGAGCAGGACAATAGCTTTAATAAACTCTCCACCAATTGTGGGTTTGATGGAGAGCTCCTAAACCTAAGAGGAGCAGGGATGATTAGTGCCTTCAGAAGTGCTGTGGCTTTATGGTGCAAATCAGCCATGTGCTGGTCATGGAAACCTCCTCACACACACACACACACACACACACACTCAAGACCTGAGTCCTGAGTGTGTGAGTAAGCTGGAGGGAAGGTCTAGGGTGGCTTTAGTAAATCATATTGATTGGATTAAACTAACTGAAGTCCTTAATAATGGAAGTGGTCAAAGCAGCCAGATTAAGCATCCTGCCCGGGGGGGACTCCAATCCTTTCCAGGAAGATTAGAGTGGAGAGGCCCTGGTCTGTCTTTTCAAAGTGATGTGGCCATTTGTGTAGCACTGAGGGCACTGTGTGTCTGATGTATATTATCTCTGTGTGTATGTGAGGGTGTGTGCGTGTCTGTGGTGTAGACACTTGTCGTGTGAGTGTGTATGTGTTGGGTTTACGTCTGTGGTGTAGACACATGTGTGTCTTCTGTGTGTGTGTGTGTGTGTGTGTGTGACTGGGCGTGTTGATGGATCTGTACTGTTTTCTTGCTTCTGTTTTGTGTGGGCTTGAATGGAACAGGGATATTAATAATAGAACATTCTGATCATGAGCTACAAGACTAACTCAAACTGCCAGCCCTCACTAAACATTAATCTAACTATGTGTCTAAATAAATCTTCCCCTAACACTGACCCAAACTAAACCTTAACTTAACCCTAACCATCTCACTAACCCCTAGCCCTAACCGTCACACTAACCCCTAGCCCTAACCGTCACGCTAACCCCTAGCCCTAACCGTCACACTAACCCCTAGCCCTAACCGTCACACTAACCCCTAGCCCTAACCGTCACACTAACCCCTAGCCCTAACCGTCACACTAACCCCTAGCCCTAACCGTCACGCTAACCCCTAGCCCTAACCGTCACGCTAACCCCTAGCCCTAACCGTCACGCTAACCCCCAGCCCTAACCGTCACGCTACCCCTAACCCCTAGCCCTAACCGTCACGCTAACCCCCAGCCCTAACCGTCACGCTAACCCCTAGCCCTAACGTCACGCTAACCCCAGCCCTAACCGTCACGCTAACCCCTAGCCCTAACGTCACGCTAACCCCAGCCCTAACCGTCACACTAACCCCTAGCCCTAACCGTCACACTAACCCCTAGCCCTAACCGTCACACTAACCCCTAGCCCTAACCTGTGCTTATAGAGACCTGAGTGATGCACTTCACTGTAAAACATACTGACTATGTGCACAGTGCATTTGGCCAGTGGAAAAACTCGAATGTGAGTATCACTACCATGGAAACCATATAGTACATTATACAACCCTGAGCCCTGAACTCTGAGCCCTGAACTCTGAACCCTGAACCCTGAGCCGAGCCATGAACCCTGAACCCTGAACCCTATACCCTGGGCCCTGAACCCTGAGCCCTGCCCTAAACCCTGAACCCTAAACCCTGAACCCTGAACCCTGAGCCCTAAACTCTGAACCCTGAGCCCTGCTCTGAACCCTAAACCCTGTGCCCTGAACCCTAAACCCTGTGCCCTGAACCCTAAACTCCGAGCCCTGAACCCTAAACTCCGAGCCCTGAGCCCTGAGCCCTGCCCTGTGGTGGAGCTGGTTCCTTGGCAGGGTGCTTGGCCCAATCAGGAGAGCTGATTGCTGAATTAAACCACATAGTGCTACAAGTCCCGACAGCTTCTCGTGTGTTCTGCAGCATTACAAGTTCATTGGGTTGAGGAGCAGCTGGGTGTCTTCACTGTGCGTGCATCCCCACTACATCAGCCTGGGTGTCCAGCATCGCCTCGTGAGCTGCTGACAGAACTCAGTGACATACATACAGAGGGTCTGTATGTGTGAGCTTGTGTGTGTGTGTGTGCGTGTGTGTGCGCGTGGGCACATGCATCTGTATGTGTGTGTGTGCATACGCACTTGTGTGGATGTATGCATGTTTTTGTGTGCACACGTGTGTGTGTGTGTGTGTGTGTGTGTGTGTGTGTGTGTGTGTGTGTGTGTGTGTGTGTGTGTGTGTGTGTGTGTGTGTGTGTGCATGCACGTGTGTGTGTGTGTGTGTGTGTGTGTGTGTGTGTGTGTGTGGGTGCACGTGTGTGTGTGTGTGTGTGTGTGTGTGTGTGTGTGTGCATGCACGTGTGTGTGTGTGTGTGTGTGTGTGTGGTGCTGCTTGTCTCTGTATCCTCCTCTCTCTTCTGCCTCTGCAGCCTGGGGCAGTGTTGGCTACAGTGCTCATCCGATTACATTAAACAGAGCCGAACCGTGGCAGGAGTGTATCCTCCCACTCCCAAGAGCCGGTGAGGACAGGTGGGTGCTGAGCTGCACACGTGGGGGTGGAAGAGGTGAAATCTGACACAACGTCACTCTCCCCACCTGTGGCACCTCCACACACCTCCTCACAGCCAGAGAGCTCAGCGACTCTGACAAGTGCACACAAACACATCAGGCCCGGCTGTCTCGCCCTGCACGTCACTGCTGCTGGTTTATGTCTATCCAGAAATGCACCCTGCAGTTCACCTCCGCTTAGCCGTTTAGCTGCGTCTCGCTAATGTGTTGACAGTGAGGGATGTGGAGTTTGAGGTGATACGTTAAGCCATGATGAAAATTCTACTGGAGCCGTAAGACAGTAGCAGGGTGGCCTAATATGGTCTTCCACACCAGCTTTGCAAAAGGTCAGGCTACCCGGGTTACGACCTCTGACCTCTGGGGGACAAACAGTTACAATTTAGGATGTGCTTGGCACTCCCAGCTTTTCATGCACTGTGTTTCAGCGTGCCGGGTGGGGGGGGGGGGGTGGGATGTTGTGGGCGGGGGAGGGGGAGGGGGCAGCTCACCAGTGTATCATTAACTCCAGCCGTGAAAGAAAGAGGGGGCGGGGCAAATGGAGTTGATCAGGGGACCTTAGCCCCGCCCCCTGCTGGGCACTGGTCACGGCACAATATGAGTGGTGAGCGTGAAGCCAGGCAGCCGGGAAAGACTATTCACACGCCCTTTAGATTGTCTTATTAAACCATTTCAATGGGGATTTCCCCCCGTCTGCCCGCAAGCTGGGACCGGACACTGCATATTTTCTCTGTTGCTATGACTTAACTTGGTCCCCACTAATCACCGGCTGGGGCAAATTTCATATAAAATATCGGGGGGTCCTTTGTGGGCGTAACACACCGTGACAGTGACAGGACAATGGGGCCTGAATCACCCAGCAGGTAGCAGGGACCGCCGTCCCCAGGACGGGCTGCCGACACTGGGTCCAGGGAGCCTCAGGAGACAGTCACGGTCACACACGCTGTCGGGTTAATCTGGCACTGCTGGGGTATTCTGGGTAATCTGGGGTATTCTTCCTCAGGTAAAAGCTCCCTGCCTCTCTGAGGTGTGCATGTATAGTTTCATCTTTTTTTGGGGGGGGGATTATAAGATCTCCGGGTGCGGTTAATCTCACCCCATTACCCCCCCCACACACACCTCTCTCCTCTCTGCTGTGTCATTGTCAGCCAGCCATAAGAATCTGACCCAGACTATACTGCCTTCCTGGTCATAAAAGGCAGACGTTGTGGTGGATTATATGGTGAAATGAATGACAGTCCTTAAACTGCGTATAATCAGCAACACTGAATCATGGACTAACGTTTACTGCCATTGGCAATCTGGAAACTAAAAAGTCATTCTGATCTCATTCTAATGTAATTCTGTTCAAACAAATGTAATTCTAATGTAATTCTCTTCGTACAAATGTAATTTGTGATGTAATTCTAATGTCATTCTATTCATGCTATGTAATTGTGATCTACAGTAATTCTAACGTTGTTCTCTTCATACTAATGCAATTCTAAAGCTTCCTACTTTCAGCTGCAACAAACTAAACTAGACCATCACAACAATAAGCAATATGTATGAATGTGCAGTATTTGTGTGGAGTGCAAACGATTCCCTCTTCCTTAAATGGCAAATTACATTTTGTCAGTCACATGATTGCGTATCACATGATTGGTCAGTGTGTTGACCTTCATCTGCTTATGCCGAGCTGTCAGCTATGATGGCCAATCAGCACCGGCCAATCAGCACCGGCCAATCAGCACCAGCCAATCAGCACCAGCCAATCAGTACCGGCCAGACCCAGCGTGGGGTTGAGAAGAGAAAAGAGTTAAATGACCAAAGAAGAGAAAAGAGTTAAATGACCAAAAACAATTAAATTCCAATATAAATGCATATTTGGCCACATATAGAAATGTTCGTTAATCACAGTTGTTTACTTATTGTTTAAATGAGATTTGGAGAAATAGAATTCTTAAGAAAACAGCAAATACTAAAGGTTTGTGTGCTTTACATTAAATGAAAAACATTGTCACTCATTAATTTTCTAAGACAAAACAAATGTATTTGTCGTTTCAGATAGAAATTTGGGGACTGTGTTCATAAGTTACAGTGGAGTTTGAGTGAGTTTTGAGTTAGAGTGGAGTAAGACTACGTTTGGAATTACAGTGGTGTTAGACAGGGTTTGGAGTTAGAGTGGAGTTAGACAGGGTTTGAGTTAGAGTGGAGTTAGACAGGGTTTGAGTTAGAGTTAAGATAGAGTGTGTCGAGCCATTTTATTTTCCGTTCCTTTAATTTCTCCAACCAGTTGAAACCTGCTGCAGAAAGAAAGGTTCCTCGAGCCTCTTCCTCAATCTCCTGTACACGTGCAAGACGGCACAAGACCTCAGACAATTTATCACAGCGATGTGCTCCAACTGTGTACACTGTGGAGAGCACAAACCCCAGCGTGGCATCAGGAAGGCTTTCACTGTCTGCTGTTAAACACCGCCAGCACGCACGCTCACTGCTCTCTAACTGATCGTTTATTTTGTTTGTTTGTTTTTTTCTTGACTTTAACCAGAAATGAGGCTTTTCTACTTTAAAACAATGGCGTGTTGACTGATGAATAGACACAGCTCAACAGACTGTCCTACTTGCAAACAATGAGAAGCTGTTTAATGAAGCCTGGGTAATTATAGGCCTGTCGCCTGAGTGTTTAGCTGTCATTTACCAGGATGTGCTGACTGAGTCATCTCCCTGTCATGAGGAACGCCGCCCACACGGCCTGCATTTAGCTACCATTACCCCTCAGTGTGCCATCTTACCTGCTCCAAACCTGAAGCAAAGTCTTTTATATATTTGAAAATGTACTTTCTTGCTTGTTGCATGTACCTTGTCGCATTAAGAACTTGGACCACAGCCAATATTAAATCTAAAAGTGCGTGAGAAGTGATCAGTGCCCAACCTGCCCTGTTTGTTCCATCCTCAGCCACGAGGGAGTCTGCCTTCGTTCACGCGATTGCATCTGCTGGCGTGGCGTTCGCAGTCACGCGCTCATGTGCCGAAGGCTCGGCCACCATCTGCGGCTGCGACGCTCGGAGGAAGGGGCCGTCTGGCGGCGGCTGGAAGTGGGGCGGCTGCAGCGAGGACGTGGAGTTCGGCAACATGGTCTCGCGAGAGTTCGCCGACGCCCGTGAGAACAGACCCGATGCGCGCTCCGCCATGAACCGCCATAACAACGAGGCTGGGAGAATAGTGAGTGTTTACTACTGACTATAACACTTTACTAGTGAGTGTTTATTACTGACTATACCACTTTACTAGTGAGTGTTTATTACTGACTATACCACTTTACTAGTGAGTGTTTACTACTGATTATACCACTTTACTAGTGAGTGTTTACTACTGACTATACCACTTTACTAGTGAGTGTTTATTACTGACTATAACACTTTACTAGTGAGTGTTTATTACTGACTATACCACTTTACTAGTGAGTGTTTATTACTGACTATACTACTTTACTAGTGAGTGTTTACTACTGACTATACCACTTTACTAGTGAGTGTTTATTACTGACTATACCACTTTACTAGTGAGTGTTTTATGACTGACTAGTGTTTACCACTTTACTTTACTAGTGAGTGTTTACTACTGACTATACCACTTTACTAGTGAGTGTTTACTACTGACTATAACACTACTAGTGAGTGTTTAATAATGACTATACCACTTTACTAGTGAGTGTTTACTACTGACTATACCACTTTACTAGTGAGTGTTTACTACTGACTATTACACTTTACTAGTGATTGTTTACTACTCACTATTCCACTTTACTAGTGAGTGTTTACTACTGACTATACCACTTTACTAGTGAGTGTTTATTACTGACTATACCACTTTACTAGTGAGTGTTTATTACTGACTATACCACTTTACTAGTGAGTGTTTACTACTGACTATAACACTTTACTAGTGAGTGTTTACTACTGACTATAACACTACTAGTGAGTGTTTAATAATGACTATACCACTTTACTAGTGAGTGTTTACTACTGACTATACCACTTTACTAGTGAGTGTTTAATAATGACTATTCCACTTTACTAGTGAGTGTTTACTACTGACTATACCACTTTACTAGTGAGTGTTTATTACTGACTATACCACTTTACTAGTGAGTGTTTATTACTGACTATACCACTTTACTAGTGAGTGTTTATTACTGACTATACCACTTTACTAGTGAGTGTTTACTACTCACTATACCACTTTACTAGTGAGTGTTTACTACTCACTATACCACTTTACTAGTGAGTGTTTATTACTGACTATACCACTTTACTAGTGAGTGTTTACTACTGACTATACCACTTTACTAGTGAGTGTTTATTACTGACTATACCACTTTACTAGTGAGTGTTCACTACTGACTATAACACTTTACTAGTGAGTGTTTAATAATGACTATAACACTACTAGTGAGTGTTTAATAATGACTATACCACTTTACTAGTGAGTGTTTACTACTGACTATACCACTTTACTAGTGAGTGTTTACTACTGACTATTCCACTTTACTAGTGAGTGTTTATTACTGACTATAACACTTTACTAGTGAGTGTTTACTACTGACTATAACACTTTACTAGTGAGTGTTTATTACTGACTATAACACTTTACTAGTGAGTGTTTACTACTGACTCTATCACTTTACTGATGACCGTACATTAGCATTCATTTGGCTACAACTGGAGTACAAATGATCATTACAGTGAATACAGTTCTGACCACTGATTAGTACTGACTACTGCTTACTACTGATTACTGTTTTACTGGTCACAGTTCAGTACTGAACATTTGTTTACTAGTCTATGTTGGAGTGAGCATGAGTGTAAAGCTAACCCTGCTTTACTTGTCTGTCCTCCCAGTCCATCACGGACCACATGTACTTGAAGTGTAAGTGTCATGGGCTCTCGGGCAGCTGTGAGGTGAAGACCTGCTGGTGGTCTCAACCAGACTTCCGTGTGATCGGCGATTACATGAAGGACAAGTACGACAGCGCCTCTGAGATGGTGGTGGAGAAACACAGGGAGTCCCGCGGCTGGGTGGAGACACTCCGTCCCAAATACGCCTTCTTCAAGCCTCCCACTGAGACGGACCTGGTGTACTACGAGGGCTCGCCCAACTTCTGCGAGCCCAACCCGGAGACGGGCTCGTTCGGCACACGTGACCGCGTGTGCAACCTGACGTCGCACGGCATCGAGGGCTGCGACCTGCTGTGCTGCGGCCGCGGACACAACACCCGCACAGAGGAGCGCAGGGAGAAGTGTCACTGCATCTTCCATTGGTGTTGCTACGTCAGCTGTCAGGAGTGCATGCGCATCTACGACGTTCACACCTGCAAGTAGCACCACCCACACCCACCCACCTCGGGCCAAAAAATTCAAAATTGCCAAGAGAAGAGGCTACCGACCGGCTGAAATCCCCCACAACCCCCACCCACCCCCTCCACCCACCCAACCCCCAGCCTTCTGCTAAACCGCACGGGAGATTCAAACGGGGCAAGCAGAAGGTTTTGTGCATGCAGTAACCCGATGGCACTACGAAAGGGAGACGACGCCTTCGACATACTACTGAACAGGCAGCCTCTTTCAGAGACGCTGCATTTACTGACAAAGGGACCCGTCCCTGAAGGGGCTCTGTCTTCGTCTGACGGCCGTGAGGTTGACGCTCTGACCTGAGCTGCTTGCTCTGCTCTCGAGGGGACTCTATTCTTTAGGGCCAAGCTTTTGAACCAGAGTTCTGGACCTTGGAGACCTCCACAGTTGTGTTGGGAGGGAAAGGATCAGGGAGGCTGAGAGGAAGTGAGTTTTTGAAGTGTCGCCTGGCACTCTGAGGTGTTTCTCCTCCGCTGCACAGACTGTGCCGCTGACAGTTTAGCCTGCAGAATGGTCCTGAGGTGTCTGGAACACCCCTTCTGCTAAAGTTAGCAATAGCCTCTTTTTTAACACCATTAAAAAAGCTATTAGTGCTATATTTAATTATTTGTGACTTCAGTGACTATTTTTGGATACTGAGAAAAAAAAGTACATTTTATGCTACGTGTGTGTGTGTGCGTTTGTGTGTTAGTGTGTGTGTGAGGGGAGAGAGAGAAAGCGACCAAACACACAGACCCTGGAAATAGGTTGAGAACACTGTTAACAAGTTACTAATTAGGTTCTGAATGCACTTGTGCCTGAGTGGATTTACATATTTGTTAGTTTCTTTGAATCTGCCTGTTTGCTTTATGAATCACAACTGGCCTTTACTGTTAAAAAAAACTGTTACTGTTTAAAAAAACCAAAACTCCAGCTCTCCTGGGTCCTATGGGTCTTACTGGTCTGTGGCCTACTGGTCTGTGGCCTACTGGTCTGTGGCCTACTGGTCTGTCCTCCACTGGTTTGTCCTCCACTGGTTTGTTATTCAATGCTTTGTCCTCCACTGGTCTGTGCTCCACTGGTATGTGCCCTTTGAATTTCTTGCTGAACTGTTTGTAGGAAACTTGTAAGAAACTGATTCTACATCTCCCACTACAAGAAACGTTTTGTAGCTGGTTGGCTCTGGTGTTGTTCAAGACAAGTGACTAATTCAGTATGCGATCAGTCACACAGTCTTCATGGGTACCGGGAGAATCTCCAGTTCTGATGGAGATCAGCATGTTCGCTTGTGTGTAACAGTATTAGTGATACTTCACAGGGCTGCTTTCCAGAACGTCAAATTCTAGTGGGACTAAACATTTTCATGAGGAAGAATGAGCTATATCCTTGCCAGTTCAGTTTATCTTACTGAAACACAAGCATCTGTTTATTTTCATTTTTTAGTGCATGCTGTGAAAAAATTAAATAAAACAAATTGTGAATGCAACATGACCTGGCTTGGCAGTCAGTAGAATTAGCTTAACATGTTAGCATCCGTGAGAGGCTTAGCGTGTTAGTGTCTGTGAGAGGTCTGAGTTAGCATGTTAGCGTCTGTGAGAGGCCTGAGTTAGCATGTTAGCGTCTGTGAGAGGCCTGAGTTAGCATGTTAGCGTCTGTGAGAGGCCCGAGTTAGCATGTTAGCGTCTGTGAGAGGCCTGAGTTAGCATGTTAGCATCTGTGAGGGGCCTGAGTTAGCATGTTAGCATCTGTGAGAGGCCTGTCTTCCTCTACGGAGGTAGATTCTGCAGCGTTTAATCTATTTCATTTAATAATGACTTATCCTCATCTGTTTGCTGCTAACTGACTACAGGTGTTTTTGTATATATTCAAACTTCGTGTTTTTGTGAATTATTTAGGCTTAGTCCTGTCCTTGTGTGTGTGTGTGCGTGTGTGTGCGTGCGTGCGTGTGTGTGTGTCTGTGAGAAATCTCTTCTTTCTGTGAAAGACTCTATGTAGACATAGTTAAGAACTAAAATGTGAAGTTTTCTTTTACTAATTCAGTTTTCATATAGGGGTTGTGTTTGTCAACCAAATGGACAAATGGTAATAAATTCATTGCGCTATAAATGTTAACACAATAAAGCTATGAGTATGGTCACTTAGTCTTCAAACACAACAGTGACAAGTCTGATCAGAGCGAGGAAAATGCAATCTGCTGATTTAGAAATACTGTGGAGTTACAGTGACAACCACACTTTACATGTGCTGCAATGTAGAGTTTAACTACTCTACATACGTTTTCAGCATATAATATGAAAATATGTGATTATACTGAAATTTCAATTATGACTCTTCTGATGCTCTAGACATTGTTGCCTCATAGTTCATTAATCTTGTGAAGATCATTTCAAACCAGTGGTCCAGAATGTCTCCTGAACTTTGCTTGGGTGAGAGGACCGTCTTCGTCCCCCATGTCCACCCACTTCTCCTTTCAGAAACATGATCACACACATCTGCATTCGATCAAAATTTCACACTTTAAATTGTGTTCTAAACATCATGGTCTAAAATTCCAAAGTACAAACTAGTCCTGTGTTTATGGCTTTCTAGAGTCAGATCATTTTTTATAAGTATTTATTTGATGTAAATGTTTATATTAGTAAGTAAGAGTATATATGTTGTGTGGCTGTTGTCATGCTGTGTCGCCTGCCCCAGTGTACCAGACACTGTCTGCTGCTGGTTTCCTTCCTGTCGTTTATTAATTTTGTTCTTTATTTCTGTCACTGACCACAAATGATGTGTTTTCTGCTCTAGGTTTCTAGCTATTAACTCCATAACCAAATAAATGTCAAATAAACAAACTTAAAATCTGCTCCCACCCTTGTTATCACAGTGCATTTGACTGCATTTTTTTAAATCATGAAAGTGTGTGTGTGTGTGTGTGTGTGTGTGTGGTCTACTGCTCTACATGGATCAACCATCCAGCAGAGGTTCGGTCCAACCCTGTTAGGAGGTACCAACCAATCAGGGCCTTCAGATCATTTCAATATCACAGTGTGCACTAAGCTGGGTTTGGGATGTAGCATTTGTTTGTGTTCAGAGGACAAGAGGACACAGCATTCATGTCAAAATCTACGATAATGACAGAATGCCATAACTGTAGAGTTCACTGCAGAGTTGGTCCTCTGCTGGATTTATTTGCAACCCTAATCTAAGACTAATCATAGTTAATGACAGCGTGCAGATGATATCTGGGTGTGCTGTCTGGGGTTATCCTGCCAGCCGGTTTAGTTTACCGTCAGTTCTTAAAGTCTGGAAGACTCTAATATTTACAGACAAATCTGAGTTTTCTTATGCAGCGTTTGAATATACTTCAAAATCAACATTCAGTTTTTGGAGCAGATATAACCAAATTCCCATAATGTATGTAATGTATCCCGTTTGCCTCCTGTGGTTCCCTTTGGGTTCCTGACAGAGGTGCCGAGACCGAGTCCACCCTAGCGGGACACCCACCCTGGCATGACACCCACCCTGGCAGGACACCCACCCTAGCGGGACACCCGCCCTGGTGGGACACCCGCCCTGGCGGGACACCCACCCTAGCGGGACACCCACCCTAGCGGGACACCCACCCTGGCGGGACACCCACCCTAGCGGGACACCCGCCCTGGCGGGACACCCACCGTAGCAGGACACCCACCGTAGCGGGACACCCACCCTAGCGGGACACCCACCCTAGCGGGACACCCACCCTAGCGGGACACCCGCCCTGGCGGGACACCCACCCTAGCGGGACACCCGCCCTGGCGGGACACCCACCGTAGCAGGACACCCACCGTAGCAGGACACCCACCGTAGCGGGACACCCACCCTAGCGGGACACCCACCCTGGTGGGACACCCACCCTGGCGGGACACCCACCCTGACGGGACACCCACCCTAGCGGGACACCCACCCTGGCGGGACACCCACCCTAGTGGGACACCCACCCTGGCGGGACACCCACCCTAGCGGGACACCCACCCTGGCGGGACACCCACCCTAGCGGGACACCCACGCGGCTGACTGACGTCTCACTGCTCATCCATGACCTGTTTATCTGAGCACCTGCTGAGATGAAGTCTCGCTAATGAAGGCTATCAAAACAGTGTGAGGTGGTGCGATGTCCCTCATGGCCTCCACGTCGATGGATCACCACCTCCAAACATCTCCGCCTCTGCATCCGTGGGGATTCACGTGGGATTATTGACGTGCACACGTGGTGGGTGTCCGTCTCCATCACAGGTGAAACGGAGCATGCAGAAGTCATCAGAAGCCCCGGGCCTGATGGAGCAGGTGGAGCAGACGATCCTTCCCAGCCAATGTGCTGCGTCTGTCGGCTTGGATGCAAACTGCAGCCTAGTCCTGTGGGTGTTTGGGAAACTTGGACAAACTTTGCTGATTGTAATGTTCACACAAATAACTAAATGAAGGACAGTTCGATTAAATTACATCCAACTCGTGAATTTAGAAAGGTACAACACGTTTAAGACCATTTAAGATATTTTATTTGTTTCTGTTCATGTGTGACACAGTCAGTATATTAACCTGTTTAAGTAAAATGACTAATGGGAAGTACTCAAGAACGTCCTCTGAGCTTTGGTGATGTGTTTCAAAAGTTCAGGTCATGGACAGCAGAGAATGATGAATGGTGCCTGATTTATGTCCCTAAGAAATACCGAGTGAGTTCCAGAGAATCCTGTACATACCCGTAAATTCCTTTGGGTTATGAAACACAGTTATGCTCCAACATTTTTTCTTCTAATCAAATCATCTAATCTAATCAAATCAAATTTCGTGTAATCAAATCATAAATATACCAAAGAGAATTTTAGAATGGTACAATAGGACACTAGAACTCTAGGACACTAAAACTCTAGGACTTTAGAACTCTAGGACTTTAGAACTCTAGGACACTAGAACTCTAGGACACTAAAACTCTAGGACTTTAGAACTCTAGGACACTAGAACTCTAAGACTCTAGAACTGTAGGACTTTAGAACTCTAGGAATCTAGAACTGTAGGACTCTAGAACTCTAGGACACTAGAACTCTAGGACTTTAGAACTATAGGACTCTAGAACTCTAGAACTCTAGGACACTAGAACTCTAGGACACTAGGACTCTAGAACTGTAGGACTTTAGAACTCTAGAACTGTAGGACTCTAGAACTCTAGGACTTTAGAACTCTAGAACTCTAGGACTCTTGACGTCCAGCTCATAGTTCGTTCCTGCAGTCCCCCATTCCAACAGAATGCCTGTACTCACCTGCGCGCTGTGTACGCCCACCCTGCCCTGCATTTACTGCACCACCTCCTCTTCAAGCAAGCGAACAGCAATTGCATTAGTCTCTCCACAGGCCAGCGGGTCTTTAGCTCTCCCTGAAAGGCTTCCACCCTCATGCTGGTCGTCTCAGGGAGCCTGGAGGTCATTGTGGTATCAGTCCACCAGAAAGGTCTCCCTGCTGACTCATAGAGCAACCAAAGCAGGTCTCAGCACACCTCCACCGAACAATGCGAGGTGGGGATTAGAACTCACTACGGCTGCTTCTCAATCACGAGCTGGGAATGGAGCACAGCCGCGGGACAATGCCATCATTCTCCGTGGCTTTGCCTTCTTCTTTTTTCTCTTTTTTTTTGTCCAGGCAAGGAAAAATCCCTCAATAATAATTTGGTTCTATTCAGTGTGCAATGGTGCCAGCTTAGCTGGGCTGGAAAACAATGGGACAGAGGTTCTCCTTGGTGACAGGGCTGCTATAACGCGGAGCACCCGCCATCAGCCCAGGGGCAGATTCCAGGCAGTGGGGTAACAGAGGACTACCACAAGAACTACACCCCTCCACCAACAACGCCATCCACCACCCCCTACCTGCTGGGCAGGCTGCGATAGAGTTGGCTCCATGTTGGCAGGGAGCAAAATGTTACCCAACAAGGGGGTCACTGTTGGGGCAGAACACTGGGGCAGAACACTGGGGCAGACCACTGGGGCTGGCCACTGTGATCAGAACACTGGGGCAGATCTCTGAGGCAAAACACTAGGTCATAGCGTTGGGACAGAATGCTGGGGCAAAACGCTGGGGCAAAATGCTGGTGGAGACCACTGGGGCTGACAGCGTAGCTAGATGGTCTGGGCAGATTGCTGGGACCTTGGGATCTTTATACCTGCTCGTTCTGCTGTTCCAACGCTAGTGCACTTCCCCCCTGCTTCCCTCCCGTGGAGGATCGTATCTCCTCCCGGGTATGTGTCAGACTTAATGATCTAGAGGCCTGAACGCATGTGAATTACTCTAAAGATACGTTACAAAGGTCACAAATTCAAAGAGACTGAATGAGACGGTCACGTGACTTTTACCTTTTTAATAGTATTGCCTTATGGGTAATCAGGGGGGCAGCGTTTCAGGTCGGACTTGTGGGGCTGTCTTGAGTGATATTTGAATGTTTGAATGTTTATGTTATTTAAGGCTTTCTGGTTTTGTCTTCTGCAGTCCTGTCCACTCTACTCTAGTCCTGTCCTGAGCCACACTGCACAGCGTTGCCAGCATGTCTGCCCGCTCTCTGCTCTCTCCTCTAGCCCGTGTCTTCTGTCCGAGCAGGAGGAGTGAAGACCCCAAGCAGCCTAGACAACCCTCAGCCCTGTCTGGAAGGCCAGCAGCCCGGTGGGGGGGGGGGGGGGCGTCTGCTTCCCCCCAGCGAAACACACACAACACGATTGACACCCAGGTGAGGGATGCTCAGTTCACAGGTTGTTGCCATCCACAACCTGCCCAGTGTGGGATGTGCACCAGTCACACTGGGAGAGCGTGAGAATGCTGGTGCGATCCAGCACCCACCAGCACCCGCCAATAACCATATAAATGGAAGACAATAACAGCCAGGAGCCGCCGGTCCAATCCGCCATCTTCCCCAATGATGTGGCTGTTGTGGGCTCCTTCTGTGCAAGCCCACTCCTCTACGTCTACTGTAAGGTGAAGAGTAGCAGGTCAAGCGCCCTCTAGTGCTCATAATGAAGGAGCGCGGGGAGACGTCGCAGCTCTGTTTAAACAGATCTCTCCTTTCACACCTCAGGCGCTTTTGATGTCTCGGAGTTGCAGGTGTATTTGATGTGTAATTACCTTGCCGTTAACAGTGTGAAGTGCTTTAGTAGCTGTCTTTAAAAAGCCTGAACATAACGGTCAGGTAGGTGTGAGAGATCTTTAGGAGATAGCGAGGGAAGGAGGGAAAGAGGAAGGGAGAGAGGGAGAGAGAGAGAGAGGGAGGGAGAGAGAGAAAGAAAAATCCTTGGTAAGTCAAGCATTGTATCATAGAACCCTTAAACTGTATAACACAGTATAACAATGCAGTCTTTAATGCAGTCTTTAATGCAGTCTTTAGTGCAGTCTTTAATGCAGTCTTTCATAACTTCCTTTCTTCCTGTAATTTAGATTGTTGTCTGTCACTAGTCCTGAGTTGAGCATTTTAACGGGGGACGGGGTGAAGCGTCCCTCCCAGAGTGAGCACTACTGTGTAGAAGTAAAACAATAAAAGAACGTGGACATGGTCCCCTTAGTGTGTCCCTAACCCTGCGGCCAGATCTGGACGTCTCTCAGGAATCCCGAGGGGCAGTTGGAAGCAGTTGATGGCAGTTGGGGGCAGCGGGGTGCAGTTGGGGGCAGTTGGGGGCAGTTGGCTGCCACTACAGCTCATTCTTCTGTTCTCAAAAACACAATTACCTATTTCAACAAGAACAAGGCACTTGAAAAAACAGGTCCTGCTTTAGAAGCATCTAGAACCTGTTGGATGTAGCTGTGTCATGGAGCTCACACACGTGGCTTTATTTTGTGTCTGTATTTGAACCTTAATGCACAGCCAGGAGCCGCGGCAGCACTACGGCGTTACAGAGAGAGAAGTGCGGGTCCTGCGTGCTTGATAACAGCTACTGTCTTTTCCTTCTCACCTCGGTTGCTTTGCTTGTCACTAATCACACTTCACTAATCACACATCAATAATCACAGATGAGTCGTCTTTAACACTCTGAGTGTTACGGTGACATGTTTGACAGGAGAAAAACTGAAGGTTGCACACAGTAGATCCTGGAGTATCTGAGAAACACACAGACATCAGAGCAAACAAACATTCTGTGATCTGTAATCACATCAGATCCCTTTATACCCCTTCAGATCTCCGAGCCACATCAACGAGACGAACGGGACGTCCTGGTGAGGCCACCACCCTTTAAAGCAGCGTCAGAGGGCTAAATGAGATGGGGCTGGTGTTTAAAGGAGGCTACACATCCAACCCTAACCCACCCCCTCTAGAAGCCCGAGGTTTCAGCTGACAAGACTGTGTTTGAAGTGCTTGTCTGCCCTGTTGATGTGAACAAAGGCATTTTGTCACCTTTGTTGTCACTTTGTAGTTAGGATATTAGTGGTAAAGGACATTGGGTAACAGACCACACAAGACCACGAGGAGAGGACAGTGTCTCCTTTGGGGCCTGCTGTCTGGAACACTGACATCAGCTCTCAGTTTTAGTGATGAAAAAAAGTTTTAGTGATTCACCACTTTTTTATTAAACTGAAACAAACAAGTTCAACTGTTTTTTTTTTTCAATATCTGTGTGTGTCAGTGGTGGGTGGGTGAGCCCTGGGTGTGTGAGCCCTGGGTGTGTGAGCCCTGGGTTTGTGTCAGTCCTGAGTGTGTGTCAGTTCTGGGTGTGTGTCAGTGTTGGATGGGTGTGGTCGCTTGGATTGGGTGGGCAGTGGGTGTGTGTTGGTGCTAGGTGGGTGTCAGCTGTGAGTGTGTGGGGTGTGTGGGGTGTGTGTTGGTGGTGGGTGTGTGTTGGTGGAGGGTGTGTGTTGGTGGTGGGTGTGTGTTGGTGGAGGGTGTGTGTTGGTGGTGGGTGTGTGTGGTGGAGGGTGTGTGTGTGTGGGGTGTGTGTTGGTGGTGGGTGTGTGTTGGTGGTGGGTGTGTATGATGGCAGGGTGTGTGTGGTGGGTGTGTGTGAGGTATGATGGCAGGGTGTGTGTTGGTGGAGGGTGTGTGTTGGTGGAGGGTGTGTGTTGGTGGTGGGTGTGTGTTGGTGGGGGGTGTGTGTTGGTGGTGGGTGTGTGTTGGTGGAGGGTGTGTCTTGGTGGAGTGTGTGTGTTGGTTGTGTGTGTGTGTTGGTGGTGGGTGTGTGTTGGTGGAGGGTGTGTGTTGGTGGTGGGTGTGTGTTGGTGGGGGTGGGTGTGTGTGTGGTGGTGGGTGTGTGTTGGTGGAGGGTGTGTGTTGGTGGTGGGTGTGTGTGTGTTGGTGGTGGGTGTGTGTTGGTGGTGGGTGTGTGTTGGTGGTGGGTGTGTGTTGGTGGTGGGTGTGTGTTGGTGGTGGGTGTGTGTAGGTGGTGGGTGTGTGTAGGTGGTGGGTGTGTGTTGGTGGAGGGTGTGTGTTGGTGGTGGGTGTGTGTTGGTGGTGGGTGTGTGTTGGTGGTGGGTGTGTGTTGGTGGTGGGTGTGTGTTGGTGGTGGGTGTGTGTTGGTGGAGGGTGTGTGTTGGTGGTGGGTGTGTGTTGGTGGAGGGTGTGTGTTGGTGGAGGGTGTGTGTTGGTGGTGGGTGTGTGTGAGGTATGATGGCAGGGTGTGTGTTGGTGGTGGGTGTGTGTTGGTGGTGGGGTGTGTGTGTGTAGGTGGAGGGTGTGTCCTGGTGGTGGGCGTGTGTTGGTGGTGGGTGTGTGTGGTGGTGGGTGTGTGTTGGTGGTGGGTGTGTGTTGGTGGTGGGTGTGTGTTGGTGGTGGGTGTGTGTGAGGTATGATGGCAGGGTGTGTGTTGGTGGAGGGTGTGTGTGAGGTATGATGGCAGGGTGTGTGTTGGTGGTGGGTGTGTGTGAGGTATGATGGCAGGGTGTGTGTTGGTGGAGGGTGTGTGTTGGTGGAGGGTGTGTGTGTGGTGTGTGTGAGGTATGATGGCAGGGTGTGTGTAGGTGTGTTGGTGGAGGGTGTGTGTTGGTGGAGGGCGTGTGTGAGGTATGATGGCAGGGTGTGTGTTGGTGGGTGTGAGGTATGATGGCAGGGTGTGTGTTGTTGGTGGGCGTGTGTGAGGTATGATGGCAGGGTGTCGTGCTGAGAGCAGCTTAAGCTTGCTTTAATTGGACTGGAGACAGAGGGGGCAGGACACCCATGTAGCTCATCCAGTCAGACGTTCTCCCTCCTTCACAACCCGCCTCCCCATCACCCCCATCCTAAAGAGCACCTGTGGCAGCGTGGGGGTGTCAGAAGGGGTATCTACGTGGGCGATCGGGCAGAGGGGGGAGAGGGGGGAGAGGGGTTATCATTCGCAGTCCTGGGGCAGTAGAGGGGCAGTTTCACTCATTACCCCTCACAGGGGGCCATGCCCCCACTGTTCCTCTCACACACTGCAGACTCCACATTCCAGGGGCAGTATGCACACACACAATGACCTGAGATCAGCCTGCTGGCCCCAGCACGGCAACATTTTACTGCTGCTTTTATAGATGCTGGACTGTACACCCATGCCCCCTTTCACACACACACACACACACACACACACAAAGAAAGACAAAGAGAGACAGAGATGCAGGAATGCCATTAAAAACCACTATGGCCACGTTTATTTATTTATGGCTTACATGAGACATATTCTTTCTCAGATAATTCTGGCCAAAGTGTCTAGTTGTCTTTCCCACATTGGGACTGAGGGACAACAACAATGTGAACTTCCCTCCACACATCATGGCTCCAAAATCAACACGACCTGGTAGTGCCACTTACCACTAATGAGAGGAAAGCTTTTACTATAACTGATTCAATACCACATGGAGTATTATACCAGACGGAGTATTGTACCAGACGGAGTATTGTACCAGATGGAGTATTGTACCAGTTGGAGTATTGTACCAGATGGAGTATTGTACCAGATGGAGTATTGTACCAGTTGGAGTATTGTACCAGATGGAGTATTGTACCAGATGGAGTATTGTACCAGACGGAGTATTGTACCAGATGGAGTATTGTACCAGATGGAGTATTGTACCAGATGGAGTATTATACCAGTTGGAGTATTGTACCAGATGGAGTATTGTACCAGACAGAGTATTGTACCAGATGGAGTATTGTACCAGATGGAGTATTGTACCAGATGGAGTATTGCCAGTGTTAGATCCCTAATTATCATATGATGTCTCAGTGATTTTCTTTGATGGGATTATTTTGATTATGTTTGTGTGTATGTGTGTGTACTACAAATGTCCCCATGAACAAACATGAGGATTAGGTGGATGTATCGAAGAAATCATCTTTCTGATCACCGCAAAAAAATCCTCACAATCAGCTCTGATCCTGACCTTTACAACCCCGAGAAAGGAGAGAGAGAGAGAGAGAGAGAGAGAGAGAGGTGGTTGAGAAGAATCCTAAAGGTTCTTGAAGCACAGACAAAAGTGTGTGTGTGTGTGTGTGTGTGTGTGTGTGTGTGTGTGTGTGTGTGTGTGTGTGTGTGTGTGTGTATATGTGTGTAAGCGCATGTGTGTATTTGGTGGGCTTTTTAAAAACCATACACTATTATATTGCACATTCAATACACCTCGTTCTCTAAGGTTATTTCCCAGCCCTGGTGGCATCTGCAGTGTGTGTGCTGACCAGCCAGTGAGCAGACAGCAGTGCTGAAGGTCTGGACGCTTGGTGCTCGGTTCTCAGTGTGGAGTGCGCAGAACCAGAGGGGAGCAGGAGCTCCAGGTCGAACATCACGCAAGCCCTGTGCATAACCCAGCAAAGCACAAATCCCCTTAAGTACCTTCCAAGCTGTCCACAATCGCTGCAGTGAACATGATTGGCAGCCAGTTCCCCAGAGGCCATTGTGCCCCTCTCCACGCTGCCCCCTGCTGTGTGTGGTGGCGTGGGGTTGAGTGCCCAGCACTCTCTCCGCCAGCACTGGGGGTGACGGGGGGGTTGTTTGTTTGTTGGGGGGGGGGGAGGGGGTGGAAGGGGCCTGCGTCTCTCGCCCCAAACGCTGCCGCAAGACAGGAGTCACCTCACCCACACACACACACACACACACACACACACACACACACACACACACACACACACACACACACACACACACACACACACACGCACACACACGCATACACACACACACACACACACACACACACACACACACACACACACACACACACACACACACACACACACACACACACACACACACACACACACACACACACACACACACACACACACACACACACACACACACACACACACACACACACACACACACACACACACACACACACACACACACACACACACACACACACACGCACACACACACACACACACACACACACACACACACGCACACACCCAAACACACACCTTGAGAAGATTCCAGGCATATTCGGCTCACATGCACAAAGACATCTCCCTCTCTCTTTCTCTCTCTCACACAAGCACACATACATTCGCTCTGTCTCTCTCACACCCCACACACACACACACCCACACACACACACTCACACACACACACACACCCAGGGGCATCATGCTGAGCTGGGACTGGCAGTCCAGCAGAGGAAATGTGACGGATCCTGCCCTGTGCTCCATCTCCGTGTCCCGCTGAGAGCCCCGTGGTTCGGCTCGTCTCTGAGCAGGGCTCCACACAGCGCCACACCAGCCCAGCTCAGGGTTCTGCTCCCAACACGGATCTGCACAAAGGACGCAGTATGACCCCTGCATTATGGTAGGAAACTCCAGGATGAGGATTATTTCATGTGTGTGTGTGTTTGTGTGTGTGTGTGTGCATGTTTGTGTATGTGAGTGTTCATGTGTGTGTGTTTGTGTGTGTGTATGTGCATGTGTGTATGTGAGTGTGCATATGTGTGTGTGTGAGTGTATGTGTGTATGTGAGTGTGCATGTGTGTGTATGTATGTGAGTGTTTGTGTGTGTGTGTGTGTGAGTTTGCGTGTGTGACTGTGTCTGTATGCGTGTGCGTGGGTGTGTGTGTTTGTGCGTGCATGTGGGTGTGTGTGTGAGTGTGTGTGTTTGCGTATGTGTGTGTGTTGTGTGTGTTTGCATATGTGTGTGTGTGTTTGCGTATGTGTGTGTGTGTCTATTTCTGAGGTGAGCTATGAAGCAGGCAACACAACCACAAGCTCTTTCCGCATGTCATTCCTTCTCTTTGACGCCTCTTTCCTGTAATTAACAGCACTTTGCTCAGCAACCACAACACCATTGTCATCCTGATTTCCATATTAACACTTTGGTTTATGCAAATTTCCAACCCTGCACAACAGCTTTGCGCCGTGTGAATTTCCTGGCTTTTGTTCATCAGACAGTGGTGAGTAGTGCAGCTAAACGGTGTCACATGATGACGGTTTCTGCTCCCTCTTCTGGAGACAAGCTCCTTGCCAGACCCACGCTTGCTCAAAGGGTCATGCTTGCTTTGAAGCTCATGATCTCTCCAGTGCTCATGGTCTCTCCCAGACTCACGGTCTCTCTGAGGCTCAGTGGGCAGGTACCACGTGTCTCTACTGCTGCAGCTTCAGCCCCATTCCAGTCTGCAGTCTTGTTGCTGTTGGACTCAGTTCACACAGCCGTCCTCAGATGGCTGTGGGCTGCAGGCACACGTCAGTAGTCAGCTGTGTCGTCATTACTTTCATATATATGACCTGTATTTTGTTTGAGGGCTTTTCACGCGTCTGGTGTCGTCTTGTGCCAGCTCGCAAACTGTGTGGATGTGCTGGGCTGTAAAGTGCATGTGCTCACAGGCGAGCTCTCCCACGGCCAAGAAGAACTCATTCAGGGAATCAACTGACTCCAGATCAGGTCACGTCACCATTTGTTGTTTCCATGCAGTAAAGTTAATCCAGATTGTGAATGCTGACTGTTTAAACCTGTATAGTTAAGACAGTTTATCTCTAACTATTGTTTCTTGTTTCTTTTATTTAGTTCTAAATATTGGCAATTTTTAGATAATAATTAGTTTTATTCATATATGTACATGACAGGTTCAATCTTAATCTCAAACTGAATTATAGTCCATCAAATTTCATGATATTTCAGTTAGACTGTGGCCTGCAGGGGGCCTCAGTAAACACTCCACAAAATATACACCAGAAACGATTTCTTCACTTCCTGCTTGTCCAGACAGTTGTGATAAACAAATATCCCAAATGCTCCAAAGCCTCGTATTAGAAGCCTCCAGCTCTGGAGCGTATTGGACCAGAAGAACATCACTCAATCATCACTCAGCCCATGTTGAATGTACTGAAGTAAAGATTCAGAGAGAATTGCCGTCTCAGTGTGGTTCAAAGACGGGCCTGTCGCCCAACTCAACAGTAATGTGTTGTGTCACGGGCTCTTTTTGAGTTTCCCATTCTTGAAGTCATGACCCGGAGCAGAGCGAACACCTGCTGTCCGTGCACACACAGCAGAGCATTGTGCTCCGCTGACACGCAGGCCGACTCCTCCCTGCCAGAGTGGAGGCGACCGGGCACCAAGGCCCCTGGCCTCCACCTACTCCTCCATGCTACTGCGGCCGTGAGAACACCTGATGAAGAAGCAGCTCTCTGGGAGAATCTGGAGTTTCCCCCTTGTCCCTCAGCCACAACACGGCACTACCTGGATGAATATGTGGCCTTGTGTGCATGAGATACACAGCATGAAAAGGCAGAGAACAGCTGTTCTGTAGTCCACAACATGCACCTGGGAGACACCGGGACACTCTGTTGGTACTTGCCCTGGACACATCAAGTCAGGATGACAGATTATGGTCACAGTTTTTAATTTTTGCAAATTAAATCAAGACAACAGTCCAGGTTTTGTTGTCAGTTGCAAAACAAAATAACTAGTGATTGTGTGAAGAACAGGGAGGACCCCATCACTAGTGATTGTGTGAAGAACAGGGAGGACCCCATCACTAGTGATTGTGTGAAGAACAGGGAGGACCCCATCACATCGGCACTAATGGTCACATCACCAGTTATCTTCCACAATCATTTTACAGTCATATTTATCCGCTACAGTGCAATTTCTTAATGCAATTGTAGGTGTCCCTCCAACTGAAGCAACTCTTATTCTGACCGGCATTGTTAGCAAAGGGATGTTCATTTTATATCAATGAAGATAAATTTAAATGATTGTTGCATGTTGATCTCCCAGTCATGGAAACGTATGCGTGTCAAGTGTTATAACCCTAATCAAGAAAATAACTCAACAGACTCCTTATCACCTGTTCATCACACAACACAAATACGGTTAGGTTTTTTAAAATGGGTGATATGATCAACCCTAGCTAGCTAAAGTTGGCATCACATTTACACACTCCATTTACTTTCATTGGGATATTAAGTCATATAGGACCAAAAATGACTTTGCTTTACGAGATTATCCAGGTTTTCTTAATATAAGTAAGATAATAAAACACTGGTTTACTGTTTTGGGGGTATTAAATATGATGCCTCTCGTCGAAAATTATCTCAATTTATTCTTTTCTGGGCGGAAGTGACGCAGGAGTCACTGACGTGGCCGGAACACCGCCATCTTGAGGAAGGTGACGCCTTGAAGTTGAAGAGGAAACAAACTAATTGTAAGCAAACGATTGTTTAAATACCTATTAAACTACATCAGTGCTGTACAGCTAAAGCAGCCATTGGTTGTTGATAACTTTTTTAAAGTAACCTACTTCGGCAGTAACGATGAATATGACGTTTAATTCATTTAATGAGGTAAAGCCGAGGCGAGCTTATCAGTTTGGGCTAGCTTGCCTTTTATATGCCGCTGTAGCTTAGCCAGCTAGCATCCGACAAAGAGAAAACCAGCCAAATGCTTAGATAACGTTATCGGACCGTTAGAGAAAGATGTGTTTAATATATCTAAATGTTATTTGTCTTAGTAAAGGGACTGGAATTCTAACATCTGACATATATACTGATAAACCTTCCCTAGCCCAGTATTCATAATGTAAGAGTCAGGCTGGTGGCCAGGTACGGGAGGCTAACTTTAGCACCCTGCTCCTCTTGCACCTGGACACCTACCCGGTTAGGACAACACAGAGGACGCGCCTTCAGCCGCTCTGTTTGTTCTTTGGGTTGGTTTGTCACTAGCTAAAACAGGAGACCGGGTTTCGTTGGAGGCGCCGCGAAGGTCCTGTTCGCTTTCTCTGACACACGAGAGTATAAGTCTTGCTCGGACCAAGAAGTCACGGTTGACTTGACGGGTGCAATGAGTGGATTTAAGCGACATAGTGGCAAGACTTCAGTCTCTGGGGATGTTGACGATAGTTTATGTAGAAAACAGTCGGGAATTAAGTTTTTGCCCAGTGCTTTGTTAATGCAGCATCACTCAGATAAGACATTCCTGTGCTCACTCAAGTGTCCACCCAGGACAAATAACCTTTTGCTTCCCATTACTTCCAGCTCAGACTGACTACTGGACCTGTCAGAGATGGGCAATATCTTTGCAAACCTCTTCAAAGCCTTTGGCAAAAAGGAAATGAGAATTCTGATGGTGGGTCTAGATGCTGCAGGCAAGACGACAATTTTGTACAAGCTGAAGCTCGGAGAAATTGTTACTACAATTCCAACCATTGGTAAGTAGTCGCAGTTTGTCATGAGCCTTTCCGCAGGCATCACCATGGTGTTGAGTGTATTTTATACTGTTGTGAAATATGCATTATATATTGAGAATGTTCTTCCTGCACCTCAGGGTTTAATGTGGAGACTGTGGAGTACAAGAACATCAGCTTCACGGTGTGGGACGTGGGTGGTCAGGACAAGATCCGGCCGTTGTGGCGTCACTACTTCCAGAATACGCAGGGTGAGGACTGGACCTGGCACGGGGACAGAGGAGACGCACTTATGCAAAACACTCCCAAAGCTCCGCCTCCCTGACACGCAGTCTGTTGGAGAGGAGCAACGGTCCAGCTGAATAAACCATCCGTCTTTATTTCATACATTTTCCATTATGCAAGTTTTATGCAAAAAAAGAAAAAGGTTAAAGGTCAGCTTGGCACTGCTTCCTTTCTTCTTGTTTTTCTCCAAGCTGCAGCTGTGTGTCGTGTGTAGTGTGTGCATGCGTTGACGGATGGTCTTCATGTGGCGTGGTGTGTTTCTGTGGCTCTGAGCACGTCTGATCGTTGTGTCGTGTGTAGTGTGTGCATGCGTTGACGGATGGTCTTCATGTGGCGTGGTGTGTTTCTGTGGCTCTGAGCACGTCTGATCGTTGTGTCGTGTGTCTGAGCACGTCTGATCGTTGTGTCGTGTGTCTGAGATCACGTCTGATCGTCTGTGTCGGGTGTGGTGTCTGATCACGTGTCTGAGCACGCCTGATCGTTGTGTCGTGTGTCTGAGCACGCCTGATCTGTTGTGTCGTGTGTCTGAGCACGCCTGATTGTTGTGTGTGTCTGAGCACGCCTGATGTCTGAGCACGTGTGTCTGCCTGATTGTTGTGTGTGTCTGAGCACGTCTGATCGTTGTGTCGTGTGTCTGAGCACGTCTGATCGTTGTGGTGTGTCTGTGCGCGTCTCTTCGTGGTGTCGTGTGTCTGAGCACGTCTGATCGTTGTGTCGTGTGTCTTGTGTCTGATCGTTGTGTCGTGTGTCTGATCACGTCTGATCGTGGTGTCGTGGTGTCGTGTCTGAGCACGCCTGATCGTTGTGTCGCGGTGTCTGAGCACGCCTGATCGTTGTGTCGGTGTCTGAGCACGCCTGATCGTTGTGTCGTGTGTCTGAGCACGCCTGATCGTCTTGTGTCGTGTGTCTGATCACGTCTGATCGTTGTGTCGTGTGTCTGAGCACGTCTGATCGTTGTGTCGTGTGTCTGAGCACGTCTGATCGTTGTGTCGTGTGTCTGATCACGTCTGATCGTTGTGTCGTGTGTCTGATCACGTCTGATCGTTGTGTCGTGTGTCTGAGCACGTCTGATCGTTGTGTCGTGTGTCTGAGCACGTCTGATCGTTGTGTCGTGTGTCTGAGCACGTCTGTGTCTGATCACGCCTGATCGTTGTGTCGTGTGTCTGAGCACGTCTGATCGATTGTGTCGTGTGTCTGAGCACGCCTGATCGTTGTGTCGTGTGTCTGAGCACGTCTGATGTCTGATCACGTCTGTTGTGTCGTGTGTCTGATCAGGTCTGATCGTTGTGTCGTGTGTCTGATCAGGTCTGATCGTTGTGTCGTGTGTCTGATGATTGTGTCGTGTGTCTGAGCACGTCTGATCGTTGTGTCGTGTGTCTGATCAGGTCTGATCGTTGTGTCGTGTGTCTGATCAGGTCTGATCGTTGTGTCGTGTGTCTGAGCACATCTGATCGTTGTGTCGTGTGTGTCTGAGCACGTCTGATCGTTGTGTCGTGTGTCTGAGCACGTCTGATCGTTGTGTCGCGTGTCTGTCGTGTCTGATCTGAGCACGCCTGATCGTCTGATCGGGTGTCGGGTGTGTCTGTCGTGTGTCTGATCAGGTCTGATCGGGTGTCTGTCTGTCGTTGTGTCTGATCAGGTCTCGGTGTCTGAGCACGCCTGATCGTTGTGTCGTGTGTCTGATGTCTGTCTGATCACGCCTGATGTGTCGCGGTGTCTGAGCACGCCTGATTGTTGTGTCGCGTGTGTCTGAGATCAGGTCTGATCGCCTTCGCGGTGCGTGTGTCTGATCAGGTCTGAGCACGTCGTGTGTCTGATCAGGTCTGATCGTTGTGTCGTGTGTCTGAGCACGTCTGATCGTTGTGTCGTGTGTCTGAGCACGTCTGATCGTTGTGTCGTGTGTCTGAGCACGTCTGATCGTTGTGTCGTGTGTCTGATCACGTCTGATCGTGGTGTCGTGTGTCTGATCAGGTCTGATCTTCGTGGTGGACAGTAACGACCGTGAGCGGGTGAACGAGGCGCGGGAGGAGCTGATGCGGATGCTGGCGGAGGACGAGCTCCGGGAAGCCGTGCTGCTTGTGTTCGCCAACAAACAGGTGCAGCTGCATCCCTGCTGCAGCGGGTGGAGACGGGATGGGTGGAGTGCGTTTCACAATGGGGCTGGTGTGGATGGTGTGACTGAAAGGGATTTGTGCCGCTAGATACGACATGAATTTCTCATATATGTTTCTGAGCAGTTGTTTTTACAGAGCATCATCAATCAAACGGACTTGCTGAAATAAGATGTTTCTATAATGGCAGAAACTTCAAACGCCTTATGTTTAGCTTTTTGAAAGAGAACGTTAAGTCAGTATTTCAGATTGTCCTTTTGGTTCTAGTGATCATATAGCGGTTGTGTCTGTGTGTGTACTGACGGACTGCCTCTCCTCCCAGGACCTGCCCAACGCTATGAATGCTGCAGAGATCACGGACAAGCTGGGCCTGCACTCTCTCCGCCACAGGAACTGGTACATCCAGGCCACCTGCGCCACCAGCGGGGACGGCCTGTACGAGGGCCTGGACTGGCTCTCCAACCAGCTCAAGAACCAGAAATGACCTCATTCCTCCACTTACCCCTTGTTTGGTTCTTCTCCCCCACCCCCACCCCTCCCCTTCTGAGATCTCAGCACATGCTTCCCTCCTCTCGTCTGACAGAAGCTGTTTGTTTGTGTGTGTGTGTGTGTGTGTGTGTGTGTGTGTGTGTGTGTGTGTGTGTGTGTGTGTGTGTGTGTGTGTGTGTGTGTGTGTGTGTGTGTGTGTGAGAGAGAGAGAGAGAGAAGGTGCTGCTCTCTGGTCATGCGGTAGTGACAGTGCAACAGCAATGTACACCTAAGAGTGACCCTTGACCTCTGCCGTGTGCTCACTCATCTTTAATGTAAATACTTATGTTTCTGTTGCGAGGCAGCTGGTATTAAACAAGGCCTCTCCTGTCCTGTCCTTCCCTGTATTTTATTGAATCATTTGGCTCAGAGGTGGATAATGGCGGTGGGAGGGGAGGTGCAGTCACTAGCAGCTCTCATCTCCCTTCCCACACTGCTGTCTGCACAGTTTTGTTTGGGTTGTTTTGGTATTGTGCAGGCAGCAAGAGTAACACGTACTGTAAACGTGATGTGGTTGATGCACAGATACACACTACCTACAGCGTTTAGGGATTCCACTTGGAGCAGGGGGCAGCAAACGTGGCCTCTCCTCCCTCCACAGGCAGGACCCAGCCACACTCTTAGGAGCAGAGGTCCTCCCTGAGCCATTAGCTGCGTGCCTTCCCAGCAGGAGGCCAGCCAGGCGGAGGCGTTGGGCAGTGCGCCGGCGTGGTTTGGCCGTCGGGTGGCGCTGTGCTCCCGACCATGAGGAGCTGCAGCAGGTCTCAGTCAGGTTACTCCACCCGGCGGTAAAGGGTTCGACTTTTGGCTGTTCTGGCGTGTAGGGGGGGGAAGCAGTGGCGGTGACTCAGGTTAAAACATGCTCTGCCTTCCTACGTAAAGAAACGCAGGGGAGGGAAAGACCGCACATGGGTCCAGGACGGGGGGCTGGATGTGTTTGAAGTTTTACGTCCATTCAGAAGTCCGAGCAGTTCCTCACACCACTCCCTGAAGTAGAACCACATCACTGAACAAGTTGAGTTTTTTTTTTTTCTCTGTTGTATTTCATTCATGAGTCCAGCTACCTGTGTTCAGGGTGGTGTGGGGTCTCTGGTGATGGGTGCTATGGTTCTCCACACCTACAGGGGGATTCAGGGGCTTTGTGAGTGGATGTGCAAAAGCGACCTCACCACTGAAGGCGGCGGTCTCCTCTAGGCTGCTCAGTCGATGTTTCACATAATCAGTTCACCAGTTTCATGGATTTGCTTCGGTTAGTCTGGTCTTTTTCCCCTCCTGAATTCGTGCTCTGCTCGGGGTTAAAGCCTCGTGAGAATGTGGCATGGTACAGCAATATTACACGTGTATGAGCTTCATCTTTTCAGTATAGCTGTTTGTTTGTTTCTTCTCCAGGTGATTCGCGGTGCCTTTGTGAACTCTATAGCTCCTTGTTTGAACCCAGAACGTACTGGTCTATGATCTCACGGGTTTCAGGTGTAGATCCACTTGCGATGTTTGACTGTTGCTAGGAAACGTCTGTTTGAAGTGATGCTGTTAATCACACCAACTGAACAAATCCATTAGTTTATACTCCTTAAGGAACTTCTGGTTTTATAGACACTGATTGCTTGCGTTGGGACAAAACTATATATGAATCTCTGAATCTAGCAAAGATTGTCTTAGTGTGACTATTAACATGAATGTTTTTTTTTTTTTTTAATGTAAAATTAATCTTGCCTTTGATTTTGACAGAACAGCACTGTAATTAAAGTAATGAGTGTAAAACATGTCTGTGGTCGTCTTTTTGGTCGTATTACCAAAGTGCTTGTTAAGGTGGGAACGAGAAGAAAAAACAAGACTCTTCCCCTGAAGATCCAAGAGCAGCCGAGGCTCCTCGGCGATACACAGATGAGATGAGATGAGACGTTAGATCAGTAGGGGCAAGTGGCGTATGTACTGAGCAGGGCAGTAGTGTCGAGGGGTGGTCTTCCTCTCGGAGTGAAGTTCTTACATGGCCTCGTTGGGATTGAATGGATCCCACTGTCCCACTAGAGAATGCAGTCCTGATCCAGGTTCTGGCCAGGGTCAAGTGAAGCTTTCAGGAATTTTTGGAACACCAGACCCCCGTGAGAGAGGCTGGGGTAGGAGTGGAGGTCCGTCAGCTCCAGGTGAAGAACCTCCAGAGCTTACCATCACCTCCAGGAGAACAACCTCCAGAGCTTACCACCACCTCGAGGTGAAGGTAAGCTCTAGACGTCCACCACCCCCAGGTGAAGGTAAGCTCTAGACGTCCACCACCCCCAGGTGAATGTCCACCACCCCCAGGTGAAGGTAAGCTCTAGACGTCCACCACCTCCATGTGATTCCCACTCCTAGACGTCCAGTTCACATTTTCTGTCCCCCGTCTCGGTGTGTTTAAAAGCCGGCGAGTGCAGCATGTGGGGTTGCCTAGGATTAGCCCAGAAAGGCGTGGCTCTAAGGAGTGACAGACATGAGTGGGCGGGGCCTGGCAGGGGGCAGTCAGGGTGCAGGCGCCAGCAGAAGTAAGGGCCTCGCCCCCCAGCCAGGGCTCTTCCAGGCCAATCAGGCTGCCATGGCTACTGCAGCCAAGCCTGTAACACCCAGCGGGAGGGCGGGGAGGGAGGGTGTCCCCTCTCCTCTCCTCCCCTCCCAATCCCCTTTCTCTCCTCCTCGTTTCTCTCCTCATATCCCCTCCTGTGCTTTGGCTCTCTTACAGAGTGGCTTTTGTGCAGTCCACTCTCGTGTGTGTGTGTGTGTGTGTGTGTGTGTGGATAGAGCAGGCCGGTTTCCTGCACTCTCCTCTTTTGTCTTGGTTTTGCTCTTTTCTGGCGTGCCGGTCGGTGCCCCTTCCACTCAGCACACGGGGCACATTCCGCCCGCCCGGACGCGCTGACGGAGGAAAGGGACACGGCCGCAAGGAAGTACCCACAATGCATCAGCGACTGACGCTACCCACCAAGAAGGGCGAAGGGCATCACCATCGGACAGACGCCGTGGGCTATGGGATCTGAACAACCACTCGTCTGTTTTAAGACGCAACATCTTTATTTCACAGGGCACTTACAGGAACAAGGGGTGTCCAAGACACACAAAGCATTAAAACTGTATTTAAAAGTGGTATTCTGTCTTATACACTCCAAACCTACACGTCACTGACCACATTCTTCCCTCAGGGTCTTGGTGAGCAGGCAAGTGCTGCCACCAGCTTCTGCAGCTGGGTCTGGACGTCGCTGGGAGGTCCTGTGGTACCGCCGGGGTCCTGTGGTACCGCCGGGGTCCTGCGGCCTTGAAACCAGTTGAAGTAAGTGATGAAGCATGAAACACTGGTCTGTCTGTTTCCTGGCTAATACAGCCAACCCTGACCCCCAGTGTCACGGAAACACACTAACTAGCTCATGTCTGATTGGCTAGTAAAGTGAGGATGGCTTAGCAATCTGGCAGCTCATTGGGCATCAGTCATCTGAGTCGGTGTCATGGCGATGCCGGCGGCTTTGTGGAAGAGACTCTCTTTTGGCGCGGGAGCCACGGCGACAACCCCCACCATCCGCTGATGAGTGTGTGTCGTGCCGTCGGCGAGGGTGGTCCCTCGGAGAAAGGGAGGGGCTCCTGTGGTGGAGGCGGTCCTGAGTATAAGGGGAGGGGCTTCGATGCCTGACCTTTGACCCCCGAGCTGAATGGCTGTCACGGGCAGTGGCTCCACTTTGGCTGCCGTGTGATGGATTAGCACCACAGCGGTCTCCATGGTCATGCTTGCGTCTGTGGCACAGAACACACACACACACACACACACAGTGAGCTCGGGAAGTATAAGATACATGTGTGTATGTGTGGTTTATAAAAAATAAAAGGCCCCAGCAAACACTCAGGACCCCCGTCTGCTCTAACCCAACTACCATCTAAACAGGTCGTGTCTTACAGTCTATTTTAATCACGAAAGGCATCATTCTTGGAGAAACTTGTTTAACAAAAGGTTCCTGTTCAGCAGTTCAGGCTGATAAGATAAAATTGCAGTTTTCCTAAGTGGAGCCGTCGATAAATATGCTAATTGCTGTCCCCACAAAGATGAACTCTGCCATTTCAACTGTGAAATGTCCTACTGGTATAAAGCCATTAACTCCAAAACACCATGACAACGAATAGCTCCTAGAAATTGTACAATACTGCCATCTACTGCAGAAAACATCTTACTACATGGAGGAAACATTGAGCAGGTCAGAACTGGTTCAGAATCCTTTGGACTACAACAAGTTCTGCATGTGTGATGTACCACGTATAAAAAAGCCCCATTACTTTCTACTGTTGCTGTCGGACTCGGACTCGTCTGATTCTCTTCTGCGACGTTTCTTCTCCTTTTTCCTCTTTTCTTTTTTCTTTTTCTCCTTTTTGCTTTTCTTGTGAATGTCACTTCTGTCACTGTGAAGATGAGACAAACTCAGACGTGAACGTGATATCCATAAAACTGTCCAGCTGAAACACTGTTCATGGACTTAACAATATTTGTATTCAGTCAAGTTATATAGTGACGTTAATTCATAGAAAATTATAGTTCACCGCCATTAAACACACTGTATGATAAACCACAGTGATTAGGATAACGGTGTTGTGTACTAAAAACCCTGAATCTGGTCCTTAGTTTGTCACTGAATGAGATGCAGCAAATAGGGACCAAAGTTTGTGTGCTTAAAACTCCAATCGATAAGCACTCAAATAAGGACCCCATGTCGCCACAGGCCTCAGTCTGCAGGGCTGCTGTGTTCTCTGGCTGGGAGAAGCTCACGCGCGTTTACTTCACTCTTTCATTTGGATTCATTTTGAATTTTCAAAACCGCAAACTCTCCAATTTGGAAAAGTGTCGCTTGTTGGTTTTCAGGCACTATTGTAAAGGCGGAAGGAGACCCTGCTGCATCACCCCTGCTCTCTGCTGCATCCCTGCTGCATCACCCCTGCTCTCTGCTGCATCACCCCTGCTCTCTGCTGCATCACCCCTGCTCTCTGCTGCATCCCTGCTGCATCACCCCTGCTCTCTGCTGCATCTCTGCTGCATCTCTGCTGCATCCCTGCTGCATCACCCCTGCTCTCTGCTGCATCTCTGCTGCATCTCTGCTGCATCACCCCTGCTCTCTGCTGCATCTCTGCTGCATCCCTGCTGCATCACCCTTGCTCTCTGCTGCATCTCTGCTGCATCCCTGCTGCATCCCTGCTGCATCACCCCTGCTCTCTGCTGCATCACCCCTGCTCTCTGCTGCATCACCCCTGCTCTCTGCTGCATCTCTGCTGCATCCCTGCTGCATCACCCCTGCTCTCTGCTGCATCACCCCTGCTCT
Organism: Brachyhypopomus occidentalis; assembly: GCA_020368025.1. Classification (NCBI taxonomy): domain Eukaryota; kingdom Metazoa; phylum Chordata; class Actinopteri; order Gymnotiformes; family Hypopomidae; genus Brachyhypopomus; species Brachyhypopomus occidentalis. The sequence continues at coordinate 546,249 of JAGXOD010000071.1, forward strand.
CTGCTGCATCTCTGCTGCATCTCTGCTGCATCACCCCTGCTCTCTGCTGCATCTCTGCTGCATCACCCCTGCTCTCTGCTGCATCTCTGCTGCATCTCTGCTGCATCACCCCTGCTCTCTGCTGCATCTCTGCTGCATCTCTGCTGCATCACCCCTGCTCTCTGCTGCATCTCTGCTGCATCTCTGCTGCATCACCCCTGCTCGTCCTCTGCTGTCTGACCTGCGCTTGTCCTCCGTGTCCTGCACGTCCTCCGTGTCCTGCGTGTCCTGCGTGTCCTGCGTCCTCCTGCTTGGTGCTTCTTCGTCTCCAGCAGGTTTGTGATGCTGAAAACACAATGAAGGTGAACAGTGAAGTTACTGCAAACCAGAAACAGGTTTCATCCTCCTGTGATTAACGGGTGTAGACAAACATACGATATGGAACAAATCTGACAAAGTTCCACGTTTTTAATCGACGGTCAACAATCTGGATCTGAATTTCTAGATGCCGTTGTAGACGGTTTCATTACACATACGGTGAAGACTGGCAGGCCGATTCTCACGGCCTCCTTCTCCTGTTGCGACAGAATCATCCTCCGGGCACCAACACTGAGGAACACAGAGAGGAGAGTTCACGTGTGGGGGGCGTTCACGTGTGGGGGGCGTTCACGTGTGCGGCTCTGCTTCTGGATGCACTCCAAAAGAAGCAAAGAAAAACTTTTTTTCTGAACAGCAAGTATACTGCAAACTAAGTACCATGCTTGTAACATTCCAGATATTTCTTAGGACATGCAAATAAGGCGAACAGAAATGCGTTTAAATGCGTTTAGAACGGTGCTGCCGCATGTAACCAGGACCACGAACTCCACCTTAACGAACCAACCTGATGTTTGTGCAGTTTTACCTGGAGCTCCCGAGGCCTGAAATGCGATCCACACTGCGGTCTTCTCCATCTCCGTCTCTCCTACACACATCCACCAGATCCTACAGGGCCAAACACAACGCTCAGAAACTCAAATATGGCAGCAGTGACACCCTGACGCCAATGACCGACGTACGCGTACATTAGCACATCAAAGATGGAAGGCTTGGAACAACTCACCTCCTTGGTAAGACCAGCAGGACGTTTCTGGATAGTTTTATGACCCCTAAAACGTAAATAAACACAAAAAAGATTAAAAAGAGAGCAAAAAAAAAAAAAAAGACAGATACGTAGGTAAATAGAGGAAGATCTGCTATGAATGACCAGACTCACAGCGCAGCCATCATTGCCTCGTGCTCCGCCTCCCGTACAGCCGAGAGCTCCTCCTCCCGGGACGGAGGCGCCCCGCCCCGCTTGTCTTTGGCGTACCAGCTCAGGTCTTTGCCCTTCTGCCAGCGACCCACAGGGGCCATGAGGGAGTTGCCTGGAAGTATTAATGTCTCGACCTGAACTCGGGATTGATCAAGTCCAAAAAGTGATTTTAACAAGGTAACTAATAAAGAAAGAGATGCATACTAAAAGCACTTCTTAATATATACTGGCGAGTAATTTACATATTTATGTTATGTTAATGTTGTAAGTTGCATAAAGTTTTATTACTCAATAGTTTTATTATTTAATAAAGGGCTCAACCTCCCCATCACTGTGCGAGTAAACGACACGCGTCCCCGCGACGGCGAGTTTAAAGTTAAGGCCGACATAAAGGGGAGCTCAACTCGGCAAAGGGCAGTTTGCTCGTGTAAATGTTTCCTAGCGCAATAACATCGATGGAAACGCTGCCAACATCTGCCCCCGAGCGCCGGTTACGTAAACCGTCCAATACGATCCAGCAGGGTCCACAACTCCGCCACGGGGAGCGAGGAGCTACGCGCTCGGCGGTACCGCCACCTAACCGTCCAACCGTGTCGGGAACCAAGTCAACGACGGCTAGAAACACAGACAAATATACAGCGAGGTGGAGAGACGACGCCATGGGCGACGTCCCGGTTCTCACAGGTAACGGCAGATCACAAACGCGCGCAGAGCCGTGTACGCTGGGGACTGTTTTGTAGATCACTGCGCTTTTAAATAATGTGGTTAACCAGCCCGGGTGCAGATCCGCCGCGCCGGCCAGCTCGTGTTGCGGACGTCGTGGTTGTGTTTGCTCGCTCGGCCTTCGCTGTCCTCGCGCCGGCTACGGTAGGGCGCGAGATTAATCTAGCTAACGAACATAACCGGGCGTTGGGCGCTTCTGGGGTTAGGAGCGGCGAGTCCTGACGGAACCGGACACCTGTGGTGGGTCCCAGTTTGGTCGGCACCAGTTAGCTCACAGCTAAAGGAGCGAGTGTGTAAGGCTCGTTCACTCACCTAAGTAGTTCTCCCTGTGCTTGTCGGTTTTTACGTCGTCCCAGTTGAACTGGTCCTGGCCTCCTCTAACCCCTCCGGATCTCGAAGACCCAAACATGGTTTCGTATTTGTTTCTGGTTCTTTCTCAGCCAGGGCGCATGTGGTGTGTTGTACACGTGTGCTGAGTGTGCGGCCTATGGCGCCGTGAACATCCGGGTACAATCGGGCCGCGTTCAACGCCACCGCCACTCTCCCCGTTTCGTCCACGTTAGAGTTTGAACTCGTAACGCAAAAAAATATACATTTGTCAGGACTTTTATATAGAGTAGCAAAGCGAAGAGCACGTTCCGAGTCGCTTTCTTCGCCACACTACTAGTTGACACATCATATGGATGAACCTGCTTTGTTTATAAATGCACATGCGCCGCAGATCTGCGAAAACATAGTGCGCAGTGTTGACGCCCATGAACGCGCGCCGCCCGCTTCCTGGACCTGAAGTTCCGTTGGCAGTCGGCGATGTAGCGCGAATGGCGCTGATCACAAACTTGGCTACGTGAGGCAGGTTAAAAGAAGGCATCGTTTCCCTCTCTTGGAGCAGATTTTCCACCGATGTATGTGAGGCTGCTCTCCAGATTTTTCTCAGGTAAGATAAAGTAAAACGAACCCCACATTTCCTGCAGGAAGCGGGCGCGCGTGTCCCGGGTGTTGATCTGCATCACTTGGAATGCGCGAGCTCGCCAGCTCAGCATGACGGAGATGCAGCTGACCATCGTAACAAATGTGTTTTAAGCGGAATAAGCGTTTGTAATCCGCTTTATGGACACTGCGCACCAGTCGAGATGGTGTATGTCAAATGACACCAGTGTGCATTGATTGTGTAAATAGTAGAATAGTGGATCTTTTCATGTGATGCTTGAGTCGCGTAGACCTGCCTCTGGAGTAACGTAACGCGTTGCTACGCCTTAATAGTATTTTATTTCTAACGTTTTGCTGTTTATTGCATCCTTTAGTCTTCCTCAGTTTCGGTTTCCTTTGCATTTGGGGTCTTTGGCTAAATTAACGGCGATACGGTGTTCCCGTGCGTCCCCCCTGTGTGTCTCGGGTTAATTTGAGTTAATCACCAGCGTGAGGCTGTGCGCGTTCCCACTGCACGCGCATTAACTGCTGCAACGTTACTGAACCCTGCAGGCACAGCGGGTGCCCCTGTTATCAGAGTGAACTCCCCGAAGGCGGCGTGCTGGCGGCAAGAAAAGCTGATGGAGGTTGATGATAGTAAGGTGCTGTTAGGTGGAGTTGCGCTGGATAGCGCGTGTAGCACTCTGCATAAGTGTTAATGAACGCGCGTGTTGGTTATATTGGAAAGAGCTTGCAGTTGCAGTAAGGCACCGCGTGTGTAAACATGTATAATGTAACGGTGTAATACTACAGCTATATACCCTATTATAGTGTTATTACCTCCTGTAACTGATACGTGGAAGACACTTTCAGAAGTCTTAGCTTCAGGGCTGTAAGAGAGAGTGTGCGTAGAGATGGTGACATCCCCACGATGGCCTTTAAAATGCCACTGTCACTGTCGCCTGCATCTGCTGAGTGTGCAGCTCCCAGAGCCCCAGCGCTGGCTGTTAGCCTGGCCGCCCCGCAGGTCCCCGGGGGAGGGATGAGGTTTGTCTCTGCTGGCCTCCCAGACACCAGCTGCAGGGGAGATTGTGTTTAGCCTGCAGTGGCCACTCCGAGAGAGAAGCAGAGTTTAGCCCCCGGGTATCCTGACTTTGTCTTTGCGTCTGAACCAGGAAACCGGGGGACGTTATTCATCTGTGTTTATTATCTGCAGCAAGCAACAGTGTTTCAGGATACAACAGCCCTCACCAACACACAGTGGGATTGTCAGTCATGAACACATCTCTATAAACCAGGGTGTTTTCATCCTGTTATTTACAATGGCAGTATAAACAAAGGAATTGGAGCTTTTAAATATGATATAGAGATATATAGTAATGATATATAGTTGCTCTCTGTTGTGACCGTGTTGTGCTGTTAAGAACGCAGCTCTGACACTGCAGGACGTCCACAGTCCTCCCCACAGCGAAGAAAGAGACTGTTTCCCCATCAGTGAAGCAGGTTCCACAAATCAGGCCAGCAGAACCATGTTTTCTTCCTGAAAGATGAATTCACAGACATTTCCAGTGTCTCATCAGTACCTTTACTGGTGGGGAGTGGTGATCCCAGTGACCTTGGACTGGAGTTCTGTGCAGCACCTCAGTGAGAAATGACTGGGCCACCTGTTACCTCTCAGATTAGCAGAGTTACACCACTTCACTCTGGGCCACAGGCTCTTAATCCAGGCTCTTAATCCAGGCTCTTAATCCAGGCTCTTAGTCCAGGCTCTTAGTCCAGGCTCTTAAACCTGGCTCTTAATCCAGGTTCTTTTTATACTTTGCTGTTTTTATTATTATACAAATTTGCTATTTCATAATCTTGTTAGGATTCAGGAGAAAATATGTGAAAAATTATGTTAACGTAAATAATGGTCAGAAAAGTATTATTTGTAGAGTACTGCTATATAGGTCTATATATATGCTCACTTTATTTTACCTGCTAATCTACAATTTAAATTGACAAAGGTTAGCCATGGATAGTAAGTTACCATAGTAACTGATGTGTTTCCACATTGAGCTGCTGTTCTGATCTCATTAAGTCCGAATGAGCTGAGCCCAGAGCTACTGTCATCCTCTCATATCCGCCCTGCTGAGGTCTGTGGGGTGATAGTTGTGGTCACGTGATGATTAATCAGGATTGTAGCTCCATCAGGGTGGGACTTCACCAGCTGGAAGGCAGGGCTTTTTACATACTGTGTTGTAAACACACACACACACACACACACGTATATATTCTTCCTGGAATTCATTTCCTCCTATACTGCCACGTCTCTCTTGCACACACACACATTCTTCCTGGAGTTCATACGACGCAGCTGCATTGTGTCCGTTTCGGCGTTTACGGCCACACCTTTCTCACGCTAACAGGTTGGTCCAGGTAGGTAAGAACAACACGTCTTCTTTTAGATTTTTCCGTTTAAAATCCTAGATGCGTATTTTTGAAGTGTGTGATTTCGTCCGTCTTTATGTTGTGTAATGCGGGAGAGACCTGAGGCTGTCATTAACTTCTCCACATTTACAGTGATAAATGTCCGTGATCTGCTGTATTTCAGTGTGAACCCGATGGAGGATTAAACGAGAATAAAGATCATTCTGGGAGAAAACAAGACTATGTTAAATGAAAAAAACAGGTTTTGTTTCATGGATAGTTGCCCATTAGTTATTGATTTAAAGTTTTTATCAACAGGAGCATTCAGACACATTCATATTACTATCATCAGCTGTTTAGCTTCAGGTGTTCATGCCAACTATTTGTTTGTTTTTTGTACTGATAACTACAGCAGTGTCACTTCAGTGGGCAGTGAGTGTGTGTGCGTGTTTTCTTATTTTATGTAAGGCCGTTAACATGTAATAATATAACCACAACAGCTTGTAGTCAAGCCAAGGGTGACATGTCTCCACTCCCCACAGGAGAGTTCACGTCCTGGGAATCTGCACTTTGTGTTTGTAACCCAGTGTCCTTTGCCAGAGAGATAATCTGTTAGAATCTTTTCAAACAATGTTTTAAAAATGTATAATTGTAGTGAATTAATTGCTGATGTGATGTTCTGTGGTCTATAATTAGCCGTCGTACTTGTACAAAGGTTCTTGTTAAGTAGGCCTAACAGTGACACATTACAAAACGTCAGAAAGCAATGAAGCCATAATTATGAATTATCGTTACAAGTAACCGTTACTGTTTAAGTAGTCACAGTATTCAGTATTCTAGTTCATGGGCCCAGTGCCAAACCACAGTAATGTACACTGTGTACTGGGATGAGTGCTGGGCTTGTGTTCAGATGAATGTGACCACACTGGTGACGGTGATGAGCTGGTCTCCAGTGGGCCGTCAACTGACACACAGGAGCTTCTTCAGTTAGCGCCTCTAGTAACCTGGAGCAGCCACACCTCCACAAACAGGCTAACGAGCTGAGGAGCTAACGAGCTGAGGAGCTAACGAGCTGAGGAGCTAACGAGCTGAGGTGAAGGGTGTTGATTGGCATGGGTGGTGTTTGTGTGGTTGCAGAAGTGCTCATGAGGGACCGTATGCTTGTGGAGAGGTTATTGAGGCTTTATGTACCTGGTTTTGGAGTGTACATGATGAAACTGGTGTAGTGGTGGAGTTGCTGAAGTGTAATGTGTGAAGCTGGTGTAATAGTGTGTAATAGAGTAACTTGGTGTGGCTGTGGTGTCATTTCTTAAGATTTTGTAGTGGTGTTGTAATAGGTTAAGATGGTGTAGTGGTGGAGTAATAGGTTACAGTATTATAGTTCATGGGCCCAAGCAGTGTAGTTGTCGTGTAGTGTAGTGTAGTGGTCGTGTAGTGTAGTGTAGTGTAGTGTAGTGGTCGTGTAGTGTAGTGTAGTTGTCGTGTAGTGTAGTGTAGTGGTGTAGTGGTGGGGTAGTGTAGTGTAGTGTAGTGGTGTGTGTAGTGTAGTGGTGTAGTGTAGTGTAGTGGTAGTGTAGTGTAGTGGTAGTGTAGTGTAGTGTAGTGGTCGTGTAGTGTAGTGTAGTGTAGTGTAGTGTAGTCGTCGTGTGTGTAGTGTAGTGTAGTGTAGTGTAGTGTAGTGTAGTGGTCGTGTAGTGTAGTGTAGTGTAGTGGTCGTGTAGTGTAGTGTAGTGTAGTGTAGTAGTGTAGTGTAGTGGTAGTGTAGTGTAGTGGTCGTGTAGTGTAGTGTAGTGTGTAGTGGTCGTGTAGTGTAGTGTGTGTGTGTGTGTGTAGTGTGGTGTGTAGTGTGTAGTGTAGTGTAGTGTAGTGGTCGTGTAGTGTAGTGTAGTGGTCGTGTAGTGTAGTGTAGTGTAGTGTAGTGTAGTGTAGTGTAGTGTAGTGTAGTGTAGTGTAGTGTAGTGTAGTGGTAGTGTAGTGTAGTGTAGTGTAGTGTAGTGTAGTGTAGTGTAGTGTAGTGGTAGTGTAGTGTAGTGGTAGTGTAGTGTAGTGTAGTGGTCGTGTAGTGTAGTGTAGTGTAGTGTAGTGTAGTGTAGTGTAGTGGTAGTGTAGTGTAGTGTAGTGTAGTGTAGTGTAGTGTAGTGGTCGTGTAGTGTAGTGTAGTGTAGTGTAGTGTAGTGTAGTGTAGTGTAGTGTAGTGTAGTGTAGTGTAGTGTAGTGTAGTGTAGTGTAGTGGTCGTGTAGTGTAGTGTAGTGTAGTGTAGTAGTGTAGTGTAGTGTAGTGTAGTGTAGTGTAGTGTAGTGTAGTGTAGTGTAGTGTAGTGTGGTGTAGTGTAGTGTAGTGTAGTGTAGTGTAGTGTAGTGTAGTGGTCGTGTAGTGTAGTGTAGTGGTAGTGTAGTGTAGTGGTGTAGTGTAGTGTAGTGTAGTGTAGTGTAGTGTAGTGTAGTGTAGTGTAGTGTAGTGTAGTGTAGTGTAGTGTAGTGTAGTGTAGTGTAGTGTGTAGTGGTAGTGTAGTGTAGTGTAGTGTAGTGGTCGTGTAGTGTAGTGTAGTGTAGTGGTGTAGTGGTGTAGTGTAGTGTGGGTAGTGGTAGTGTAGTGGTCGTGTAGTGTAGTGGTGGTAGTGTAGTGTAGTGTAGTGGTCGTGGTAGTGTAGTGTAGTGGTAGTGGTAGTGTAGTGTAGTGTAGTGGTAGTGTAGTGTAGTGGTCGTGTAGTGTAGTGTAGTGGTCGTGTAGTGTAGTGTGTAGTGGTAGTGGTAGTGTAGTGTAGTGGTGTGGTGTAGTGTAGTGGTGTAGTGTAGGTAGTGTAGTGGTAGTGTAGTAGTGTAGTGTAGTGTAGTGGTCGTGTAGTGTAGTGTAGTGGTGTAGTGTAGTGTAGTGGTCGTGTAGTGTAGTGTAGTGTAGTGGTGTAGTGTAGTGGTGTAGTGGTGTAGTGTAGTGTGTAGTGTAGTGTAGTGTAGTGTAGTGTAGTGGTGTGGTGGTGTGGTGTAGTGTAGTGTAGTGTGTGTGTAGTGTAGTGTAGTGTGGTGTAGTGTAGTGTAGTGTGGTGTAGTGTAGTGGTGGGTGGTGTAGTGTAGTGTAGTGTGGTGTAGTGTGGTGTGGTGTGGTGTAGTGTGGTGTGTAGTGGTGTGTAGTTGTAGTGTAGTGTAGTGTAGTGTAGTGTAGTGGTCGTGTAGTGTAGTGGTCGTGTAGTGTAGTGTAGTGTAGTGGTCGTGTAGTGTAGTGTAGTGTAGTGTAGTGGTCGTGTAGTGTAGTGGTAGTGTAGTGTAGTGGTAGTGTAGTGTAGTGGTCGTGTAGTGTAGTGTAGTGGTCGTGTAGTAGGTGAAGATGGTGTAGGCTGGTGTCAGTGCATTGAACCTTTTTCTCAGCGTTGCATGTGGACATATTGGATCGTTTAGTTTGGAGGTGGAGAATAATAAGAATAATTTCTCCCTCTCTCTCTCTCTCTCTCTCTCTCTCTCACTCCCCCCACCCCTCCTCTCAGCAGTGATGGCAGGACCAAGGCCCGTGGTGTTGACTGGTCCCTCTGGGGCGGGGAAGAGTACGCTCTTGAAGCGTCTGCTCCAGGAGTTCGACGGTGTGTTTGGCTTCAGCGTCTCCCGTAAGTGTGACAGACCCAACCAGGCATGTCTTTGCATTTGAACCTGTCCATATGTGGCTTTTCTGCGCCCGTCGGTTGAGGGTGACGGGTTTAGGGAGCTGTCTGAGAGGATCGCATGGCTGATGCTGTTTGCATGCAGGTGTGTGTGATTGATCCGTGATACCATACTGCCTCCAGCGTAACTAACCTGCATTTCCGATCCGCTCAGATACGACGCGGAAACCTCGTCCAGGAGAGCAGCATGGAAAAGGTCCAGACCGTAGTTCCCTTTCACGTCTCTGGTCATGAGTGGTGTACAGCATCGTGCTCAGACATGCCCGCACGCTGTATGCCAGTGTGGTAACCCGCCCTGTGCTGTGTTTTCCCCGCCCTGTGCTGTGTTTTCTCTCCCACACGTCTCCTGTCCAGACTACCATTATGTGAGCAGAGAGGTGATGCAGGCAAGAATCGATAAGGGGGAGTTTATCGAGAGCGCCGAGTTCTCAGGGAACATGTACGGAACCAGGTACACACAGACGTTCCATCTTAGTACTGGCGTGTGTGTGTGTAGAGTGTGTGTGTGTATGAGTGTGTGACTGGCGATGTCATCCGTGTGTTCACCAGCAAAGCCGCAGTGCAGGAGGTCCAGAGCCGGAACCTGATCTGCGTTTTGGACGTGGACATGCAGGGCGTGAAGAGCATCAAGGGGACAGAACTGAACCCCATCTACATCTCTGTCCAGCCTCCATCCATGGAGGTGCTGGTAGGAGCCTCTGCCTTCTCCACACTGCGGTGTAATCCTCACCTGTCCCAACACTGCTGTAGTACCTGTGGCAGGTGGCAGCTTGCTTATGCACACTGATCAGTAGTGCCTCTGGGTTCACACTCACACTGCTGTGGTTACACCAACCACACTCACACTGCTGTGGTTACACCAACCACACTCACACGTTGCTGTGGTCACACCAACCACACTCACACGTTGCTGTGGTCACACCAACCACACTCACACTGCTGTGGTCACACCAACCACACTCACACGTTGCTGTGGTCACACCAACCACACTCACACGTTGCTGTGGTCACACCAACCACACTCACACGTTGCTGTGGTCACACCAACCACACTCACACTGCTGTGGTCACACCAACCACACTCACACTGCTGTGGTTACACCAACCACACTCACACTGCTGTGGTCACACCAACCACACTCACACGTTGCTGTGGTTACACCAACCACACTCACACTGCTGTGGTTACACCAACCACACTCACACTGCTGTGGTCACACCAACCACACTCACACGTTGTGTGTTCGTATAGGAACAGAGATTGAGGGAGCGGAAGACGGAGAGTGAGGAGAGTCTTCAGAAGCGTCTTCAGGCGGCACGTGTGGACATGGAGATCAGTGAGTTCATCTTCAGAGTTCTGAGGACACCAAAGTTACACCAAGTAGAAGGAAAGCCCTGTTTTTATCAGGAAGCACCTTTTTGTGTGTTAACAATCTTTGCTAATTTTCACCAAAGAAAAAAAATTATTTAAAAAAAGACAAAATATCTCCAAAATGTTGATGGCCGTTGTGTATGACTGTACTGAATCTGTGTATTTAGCATTTTTCTGATGGTAACTGTCACCATCTTTCAGGCAAAGAGCCGGGACTGTTTGACGTCGTCATCATCAATGACCAGCTAGAAGACGCATATGAGAAGTTAAGAGGAGCTCTTCTTCTGGTGAGATCTTCTCCCTCGCTGGTCACTAAGACATTTGGCATCTTCTGCCATGGGCCAGTCAGGGCCTTCAGCGTCTCAGCCAGTGAAGCCTAATCTCATCTCCGTCTCATCTCCGTCTCATCTCCGTCTCATCTCCGTCTCGCTTGACCTTCACTGAGTCCTCTGGTGAGATCTGTCTCTTCTCGCACTAACAGGAAATCCAAAAAGTCAAAGATGCTGAGAAGGTCTAGCCCACAGCCCCGCCCGTCTCCACCCAGGTCCTGCACTCCCCTTCCAGACCGGAACATTCCGCCTTGCTCCGTCCCACCAGCCGCTCCGCCTCCTCCACCCTAAACAACGACTCTTTGAAGGTGCCTGTAACAACATGTCCGCATATAAAGGTGAAGGAACGTTGTTCAGGAGAAGCCCAGCGCACTGTTAAAGACACAGGGACCAAGCGCCCTGAACCTGCAACTCTGTCAGCTCCGCTCAACACATTACTGATGGTAAACAAAAAGCTAGAAAGCTCCTCTGGGCTGTTGGAGGAACTGAAGGTGTTTACAGCACATAAAAACACATATCTACATATCCTTATGTACGAAGCAGCTTCATAAACCACAGAACATTCTTTACTTTGTGCACTCCAGATGATCTGATGTTCCTGTGTTGATGGCTGAGCTGACGTGGTTGCTGGTTTAATCCCCTGGTTGAACCTCAACAACCGTGTTGACTCCACCTGTTGCTTCTGATTCTGCTTTAGGATTTTCCCACCTGTTTTGTTTTGGGGTGTGTTTTTCTTCCCCACCCTGATTTCCCCCCCCCCCATATCCAATACGCTCTTCCGTCACACAGCAGCTGCCAATCAGGGAAGGCGGAGGCTGTCACATGCTTCCTCCGAGGCACACGCAGCCAATCACTACAGCTTTTTGATCTGCTGCTCATGTAGCATCAGGGGGCGGAGCAACACGCTCGGAGGATATCACTCTCCGCCCCCTTTCTGATGCGTGTGCTCACAGACACGCCTCTCGGGGAGCCAACCTGCCTCATGTTCTGCGTCTGAGCAACAGAACCGTCATGGACCAACACAGCCCTCCTCGGCTGAAGCCTCATTAACCACACGCAGCTCCAACACTCCAGCGCTGTTGACTGTACGTTTGCTGTCTAGTGTGACTTTCTAGAATGTTCCTGGCTAGTCTTGCGGTATTTACACTAGTAAGGGTGTGCTTTTCTGCTAATGATTCAGGTTTATAGTGTATGTACAGTTTACCGAAGGAAATGCCGATGAATCAGTTCAGACTGCGTTAACTTTCGGTTTGGGCCCAAATTCTGAATGAATCCACAGTCCTGCACAGGGGCAGCAAGGACTGATCAGGTGTGAATGAAGACCACATTTACAACTACAGCAGTGTGAACATAATAGTCCATTTCTAACTTTTAGTTAAAGTAGATCATGTATGTGGCATGACTCAAAATGCAAACAGGCCAAATTTGAACTACAGGCTGCACTCTGCTGCCCCCTGCTGGAGCACCTGGGATCTCCCTAGACCAATATGCAGCACTTAGCAGACTTGCGCTCAGGGACACCGAGGGTGGTGTAGTGGAGACGCCTGTGTGTAGACGGTCTGAGCTTGTTTCTCAGAGGGATCAACCTCGCTCACCAGAGCAGTTTAACCCGCTGCTTCTCACCATGTTGCTTGGTCTGGTGTGATCTGGTGTCCAACGCCCCTCCCCCACGGCTGACCCGCTCTGACCCGCTGTGGGAGGAACTCTCAAAGCACACACACACGTGGGCCTCTACCAGCCGGCTCCGCCCGTACGTGTGTCCAGGACACCGCGCCGTTTTAAGGGTTGGCTGGCTGACGTAGTTTTGGTTTAGAACTTGAGATGGTTGGCTTGGTAACCCGAGGACAGCCACACTGTGACAGGCCCTGTAGTCTGGAAGCCGTCCCATCATGCACTGGGGTTTACAGGAGTCCCTGTCTGGCCTTGCCATGGTCCTGTTTTGAAATGGTGCACATACTCGAACCACGCCCCGTCGGACCACGCCCACTCAGACCACGCCCACTCCCAGGTTTTTCGCTCAGATAGCCCCAAGCTGTGGCAGCTTCGCACTTTCATACATAGCAGATCTCAGCTGTGGATGTCAGAACTTTGTTTACATCGGCTGTGCTTATTTTAATACGAGCAATACATATAATGTCATGCAGTGGATAGTTACATTGTTTTAGCTGAAAACTACTTATGCTAATAGAGTAAGTTATTAATCTGGACGCTGGATCTTAAGCGTGCTTGTATTTAAAGGTATCGCTCATGTTATTTATAGCCGTAGCCATCCATACACAGGACTGTAGCTGGAGGTGTCATGTGACTCCTGTAGCTGGAGGTGTCATGTGACTACTGTAGCTGGAGGTGTCACGTGACCACTGTAGCTGGAGGTGTCATGTGACTCCTGTAGCTGGAGGTGTCATGTGACTACTGTAGCTGGACGTGTCATGTGACTCCTGTAGCTGGAGGTGTCATGTGACTCTGCCTTGCGGACGGCTCACTGGCTTAGGTTTGTTTCCTAGGTGAGTTTCCTAGATACAGAAACAACTGCTGGTGAAGTAACTGGAAAGGAAAAGGATCCTTTTGTCGTGGCAGCGTCCCACACCACGCACACCCTGAAGCCACCGTATCTGAACGAGCTTTTGAGTTACACAAACTCTTCTGCTCAAGTAAAGTAGCTTTAAAGTGTGTTAAGGCTGGTCTAGCTTAATGTGTGACTAAAATATAATGTTGAGTGTCACATTAACTGATATTCACAGCAATACTGACAACACGTGTACACACACCCATGGTGTTGGTTGGTCTGTGCTGGGGCTCACACTGGGTTCGTTCCTTGGGCCTCTAGTCTGCTTCGAACAATTCCAGGTTGTTTTGGACACGCCTGTCCAGTGGGGTGCGTTTGTAATAATTGTACACTGACGTGGTGTTGTCTCTAACAACCGAATGTACAAACTAAATGTGAGTGGCTTGCTGACAGAAGTGTGTCTGGGTTTATGTTTCATCTGACGTTTTACGTGTACCTCACAAGTGTAATAAAAATGCACAAGACCAGCGACTTGCCCAGATGTGATTTACTGAAGTGAACGCTGCCCTGACCCAGTCCAGCCGACTCACCAGAACACCACCTGCTCAGGACCACAGCCTGCTGCACCTGGACAGGTACCCAACACCTGCAGGCTACATGAACACAATGCAGGGGATTCTGGGTTTATATGAAAGGTGAGATTTGAAGGTCAGAACTTTGGCTCAGATCTGATGCGCCCTGTAAACTCTGACTGGTGTATGAACTGACGTGTGAGCAGAGCTCTTATTGGCTGCTGTGTTTAACACACTGATTCCACCCGTCGGTCACAACGAGCCAGATTTGTTTATTGAAAAATGAAAACACATTGAGAGAAAATTCACGTGTTTCTTGTGAAGCAGCGAATGAGCAGCGTACACATCACTTCCTGCTGCACCTGGACAGAAGCAGGAACTACAGGTAGATCAGTACATGGACGCTGCTTTATCGCAGATGTAATACTCTAGGACTCAAAAAAAAAAAAAGGGATAAATCTGGCGTCAGTTATGTTAAAGTTTGGGAATGTTCCTGCAGAGATCTAGGATATGTTTATAGTGCGGTGAGCTCTTCCCACTTGCGTGTAACAGAAGAAGTTGAAGTTCTAGGTGTGATTACCCACAATACATCACTTGAGGTGACAACACGTCATAGTATTGGAACACCAATGGACATAACCTAGACAAAAAGAGTCAGAAGAGGCCACATAAAATCTAAGACCAATGGGAAATGTGGGTTTCGCTCACATCCACTACTGCAGTGAAAGGCTTGTCCCAAGTTCAGACGCTCACCAAACCGTTTCTTCTTACACGTTTTGGTGCACGCAAACATGGTGAACGACCTCTACCGAATCTAGGAGTCCTCTAAAGGCTCTAGGAGTCAACGCAAAACCTAGTAGGACCAGAACCACGAGCTGCTCCGGGTCACAGCACTGCCGTGTTTGTGTGGCACACGTGTGAGCTTCCTGCTGCCGCTGTTGAGCTGGTCACGTGAGCTCCATTCTCTGCCATCACGTGTGCTCAGGGTCCTTGTGGCTGGCTAACAGAGTGAACCAGTGCCGTCCCAGAAGCCCCTGTGCTCGGCACATGGCCAGTACGTCCATCACTCTTACGTTTGATCAGTCTCACATTCATCTGTTCACTGTGAATATCACTAATGATTCACTCAGGCCAACATTAACAAGCTGTCTCCTCAATATAAAAATGTAACAGGTTCAGTTAACAGGTATGAATGTTAAACTACCGTAGTACCGTAGCACTTAGCTAGTACCTTAGTCCAGTGTTTCCCAGCCTGGTCCTTGAGGCCCACTAGTGGTTCCACGTTTTTGTTCTAACCTAATTGATGGGATTTTGGACAGAGCGAAACAGTGGAACGTGTGCCACGTCACGTGCGCCCTGGTGCCACGTCACGTGCGCCCTGGTGCCACGCCACGTGCGCCCTGGTGCCACGCCACGTGCGCCCTGGTGCCCTGTCACGTGCGCCCTGGTGCCCTGTCACGTGCGCCCTGGTGCCCTGTCACGTGCGCCCTGTCACGTGTGCCCTGAGGACTGGGTTGGGAAACACTGCCTTAGTTAAATGCTGTGTACATACAGTATTTTATAACATGTTAAATATTTTGTAACCAACTTTAATAATTTTAGTTGACAACAGCACTTGAAATGTTACAACGACCAATGATAGCAGCTCTAACTGGAGGCGGGGCCCATCAGAGCACAGCCACGCCCCCATCGCAACGGCTGGTGATCATGTTGCCGATCTCGGCCCAGGTGTCCTGGTGCGGGTCGTAGATCTCTACCGAGTCCACTGTGATTGGTGCTGAGAAGTCCCGGCTAGAGGAACGCCCACCAATCGCATAGAGCAGCCCGTTGACCGCCGCCACGGTAACACCTGCACGGGCCACCATCATGGACGCCACCTCCACCCACTTCTCCTGGAGGACGAGACCAAATAGCATGTCTTACTTCCACCCAATAGGAGCGGGTGGAGTAATAACAGTGATAATCTGATTGGTCACGCTCGGACAAACCCCACCTCCTCTGGGCAGTATTTCTCCACCGTATCCAGGGAGCCCAGTGCCTCGTTCCACCCGCCCACAGCATAGATACAGTTGTTAAGGCAGGCCACGCCCACATACGCCCTACGGGTCGCCATCACAGGCAGGGCACTCCAGCGACGGCCAATCGGGTCATAGACCTCAGCCGAGCGTAGCTCCGCCCCTTCATCGCTGATGCCCCCAATCACATAGATGAGGCCTTAAAAAAACAGACAATATCCCGTAGGTCACCATGGGAATAAAGGGTTCAGGCCCTCTAGTGTCATTTTAAGGCAATATTTGATCTAAATGTTGTTTACTCTTTTGTCTATTGTGATTATAAACGGCTCTGAATAAAATGTGTAGTAGTTTGGGTAGCATTGGGAAAACAAACAGCTGCCCCCTTGTGGCAGATAAAGGTCAGTACACCTCGTACCTTGTAGCTCACAGCAGCCAAAGTAGTAGCGTGGGACTGGCATACTTCCAATGACCTCCCACTTGTTCAGTGCAGGGTCGTACCGCTCCATGGTCTTCCCGATTTCTGACCCAATCCAGCCGCCTGTAGTTAACACAGAGACCCAGGATCAGGTTTAAGGCAACGTAGCGTCGGTATTCGGACTACCACAGTAACACAGTGAGGTACCGAATCTGTTCAAGTGCTGAAAAGGTGGTAACGCTTTGAGTGAGGTGAGATCATATTTTTCAATGATGTTATTTGTAATCATCATCAGAAAATTACAAATCTGACCAACACTGTATGCAACTGTGTGTGTATCTGTGCGTGTGTGTGTTGTCCTGGCTGAAATCAGTGTTTTTTGTGTGTCTGTGTGCACTGTGGCACTGTGTGTGGGGTTGGATGGCTGTGTACATGCGTGTGTGTGTGTGTGTGTGTACATGTGTGCGTGTGTGTGTGTGTACCCAGTGCGTGCGTGCGTGTACATGCGTGTGTGTGTATGTGTGTGTGTGTGTACCCAGTGCGTAGAGCGCCCCGTGGCAGGAGCACAGGCCCACACCACAGCGTGGGTAGTTGAGTGATGCCACTGATGCCCACTGCTTGGTCACGGGGTCATAGCGCTCCGTACAGTCAAAGATCATGGAGTCTTTCTCACCTGCACCACACACAACCGGTCAAAACGGGAGCAAATCAAACACGCGAGCACACACACGCCCACGAGAGCACACACACGCGCCCATGCGAGCACACACACACGCACGCACGCACGCACGCACGCACACACACACACACGCATGCGAGCACACACACCTCCCACCACGTAGACCCCGCCCTCCAGGACGCTCACGCCCACACCGCTGCGCGCCTGGTGCAGGGAGGACACGGTGGTCCAGTACTGGCTGAAGGAGTCGAAGCGCTCGACACAGCTCAGCGCCCGGCTGTCACTCCAGCGGCCCCCCTGCAGCCGCGTGTAGCCCCCTGGGGGGGCAAAGGGGGGGGGGGGGGTAAGAAGGAAGGAACTAGTGATTCTGTAAGTACTAATCACACACACTCTCTTACTCCAGTGTACACACACACACACACAGCTATCCAGCACACACACAGCTATCCAGCACACACACGGTTCTCCAGCATACACACACACACACAGCTATCCAGCACACACACAGCTATCCAGCACACACACACACACACACACAGCTCCAGCATACACACACACACACAGCTATCCAGCACACACACGGTTCTCCAGCATACACACACACACACAGCTATCCAGCACACACACGGTTCTCCAGCGTACACACACACACACACACACACACAGAGCTATCCAGCACACACACTTTTCTCCAGCGTACACACACAAGCGGCTCTACCGATAGCATAGAGGTATTTGCGGGCTTTTCTCCTCGGCCTGGTCTTCGCAGGCTGGAGCAGGCTGAGGGTCTTGTTCTCCTTCGGGGACTTGCTGACCTCCGTGTATTCTTTCAGGAGGGTCTGCAGCGCCACCCGCAGGCTGAAGTCAGAAATACCTGGAAGTTTGTAGACCAGGTTAACAGGACAATCTAGTTTCAAAGGTCAGTCCTGCCAGCCACAGTAAAACCCAACCAGTGGGACCGCCTCGTTAGCCCCAACACCGCCTCGTTAAACCCAACATCCCGAGGGGACAAATCCGACTGCAAATCTGTTGCTCATCATTTATAAAATGTTTTATTTTATTTTATGTGCAATTCCAATTAGTCAAATACCATTTCTTACTTTCATTTAAAATTGACAAACATTATTGTGTAATCATGTACACAGTGTTACGCAAATCTGTACAGAACTAGTGGCGTGAACACCACAGTGATGGGTCAGCTTGAAGCCCCGCCCACCACCCTCCAAGCCCCACCCACCACCCTCCAAGCCCCACCCACTCACCCTCGATGTACTTGAAGAGCCTCTGTGGTGAGAGCAGCAGGAAGCGAACGGGCTCCAGCACTTCCACCACGTGCTTCTTCCTGCGGGACACGTCGTGGAGCAGCCAGTCCATCGCGGCGGTGAACACCTGGTACTCGTCCTCCACACGCAGCTCCTCACTACGGAGCAGACGCACCAGCTGCTCCTTCGACAGGTTGGAGAACTCCTCCCCTCCGCACACCTGACACGCAGTTACAGATATGAGGGGTTTCAGGAGATTCAGAGCCCTTCTGCCTACCCAAGAGCTGTTCAGCGTTGTTTAAAGACTAGTCTGTTCTAGGTACAAACCACTCACCTCTAAGAAGTGAACATGGATGTAGTTTTCTGTATACTCCATCAAATCCATGAAGCCAATCTGATCCAGGAACTGATAGATGCCCACACAGTTCAACGGCTCCATCTGGACACGCAGGAACTCACCGCAAATGGCCACCACCTCAGAGAGCTGCAGCATATCCGCTGCCACCATCAGCTCCTGAACGTTCTCCACAGTCACGGCGATGGAGCCTGATAGCACCGCCCACAGAGAACAACACCGAGTGGGTCTACGCGCCACACTCACCCACGCTGAAAAGGTGGGGAGGGCTCTTACAGCAATGTGAAATGAAATGTTCTTTCTCATCTCTTTACATAAATACTCATCTAAGTGTGTGTGTGTGTGTGTGAGAGCACTTTGCCTCAGAAAGTTTAAAATTAAGCTGAACCACATAACCATGCTACAACTCAGATAGCTACACTGTACGCACTCGCGTATATGGACTACCTGTGTATACGAATTCCAGCAGAACTTCGAACACATCCGCCTCCACGCCGGCGATGTGCACTTCCTCCTCGCGTGCTTCACTCATAGCTCCCGAGAAGAGCGCGGCGAAGTAGGGTCCGCTCGCGGCCAGCACGAGACGGTGGACCTGGAACACGCGCTCACCGACCAGCAGACGGACGTCACAGAAATCCGAACGGAGTCGCATCTTGTTCATTTGTGCAAGCAAGATGCCGGCGTGCTGCTCGGACGTGTACAGAGCTCGCTCTGCCGTCTGACCGGAGACCGTTGCCCCAGCGGGGTCACCGGAGCCAGGTTGTGCACCGAAGCCCGGCGGAGAGCGTGGGGCACAGGCGGCCGACATGGTGTCGGTGGTTCTCGGTGGACTGAGCGACTCTCCGTTACCGGGGTCGTATTACGACAACAGCACTGCCGCTGGAGATCCGCGATAGCATTACCTAATCCTCACGATCTGCAGCGATGAAGGTTAAACTGCACGAAACGGATTCCACCGCGTCCGTGCATCCCGTTAGAGAGGCGGCGAGCGAGCTCAATACCCTCGCTGAGGGAGGATGACGGCTTGTCGACTTCCGCAGCTCCCTCAGCCCCCGGTAGAGAAGGAAAGGCAGACGAGCATCATCAGACGACGTGGCTGCACATGCACCTAATCCACACTTCTTAAGCAGCGAACACACGCGCCATGTTCCTGCAGGAACGGACAGAATAAACAGACGAGCGCAGTGGTGATGGTTGCCAGGTTGTCTCAGCGGTCTGACAACATGCAACCGCGGTGGCAACTTTTCTCGCCAACTTCACTAGACGCTGAATGTTACACGTTATAAATATTCCACGTCCAACAACATTGTAAGAGCATGTGTGTTTTTCTGTAGCAGTATGAAACACTTACCAAGTTTATTTCTTGTCAAATGTGTCTTTGGCTCAGCAACAGGACCGCTGAAATATAAACTTCCGTATGTCAATCGATTTCTCTTGCATCAGCCCTCCAGTAGACCGAAGCAGTTGACTGACCACTATAGGCATCCAGAGAACGTACAGATATTTATAGGGTTATGGTTAGATGTATTCATGTAGATACATAGTTGTGGTTGTAAGTTATAGATGGCAGTAAATCTGCTATTCTAGCAGTCCATCAGCATTCAATAGCAAAAATGCTAATATCCTACTGCTCAAAACCTGTTTATTAAATAAATTAAGGAATTACCCATGAATGTTTTGGTATTTTTTGTGTAATCCATACTTTTACTTTTAAAAAGAAAATTAAGATGTCTAGGAGGTGAGAAAAGTTTAAGTTTTCGTTTTTTAGCTGTTAAGCGTCGTTCATCTCCATCGCTGATGCGATGCTACCCCACAGCGCCTTCTCGTGGCTGAGAAGAGGTAAAGCACTACACGCTATACACTAACAGATTGCACTAGTACTGTAACCCAATATTGTATATTGAATTAAGAAATATTTTCCAACTTGGCAACCAGTTGGTGAAATGAACTTCCACTGGCTGTCTGAAGAACAGAGCTTCCCGAAAGATGACCGAAAGCATTTCAATTGAAACTAATCATGCACTTTTAAGATTTCATGTTTTAACTGCCTTGTCTAGTAATCAAATAGTTTTATATTTTATAGTATTATATCTCTGAGTTGAGGTTTCAGCAGTGGCTCTTGTGTCAGACTGTGTCCCTGTTTGTGCTAAGCTAGGACTACTTTTCTGAATACACAACAAAATCATTTTTGTTAGTCACTCTGGATAAGAACATCTGCTAAATGCCATAAATGTAAAATATTGCTTATCTCATTTTCTTGCTTATTCTTGTTATGCACAGACCTGTAAACACACTCACACTAACTAATGAAAAGCCATAAGCCGGTATCACTCCTAATATAACATGAGTGAAGACCTTGGGAATATGCTTCGATCGGAATCATGCACACGTGAGCGTATGATTAATGTTGCTGATGACAGCAGTGACTGAGAGCAGATGCATCTCGTTAGCCAAACCGTCCTCTGGGATGCAGAGGGAGGGCTAACGCGCCTGGCCATGACCAAGGTTGGAAGAACTCTTTGATCCATAGGACCATGCGGCCCAGAGGGCCAGCTCGCTCTGAGAGGTCAGTTAAAGTAGCCACTCGGCAGATGTGACCAGACGGGAAGGAACTGCATCTTTGGGAAACAGATCTGGGGTGGTGGTCTGGCCTACGCCACCTCCACCCTCCCGGTGCCCACATTTTCCGTCTGTCTGCAGTTTTACGGCGTGCCGTGGACACAAAAACGTGCCATGGACACAGAAACGTGCCGTGGTCACAGAAAGCACCCCGACATACTGGATGTGTGTGGAACGGCACTTTCTCTGCTGCTGATCGTGCAACTCTTCAGAAGATTATCACCTTTGCACTGAAGCTTGTCCTGCCGCCCTCCCTAGAGGACACACCCAGAACACAGTCCCTGTAGAAGGACAGTGGTATGTGTGGGGTCCCCACTCACCCCTAACAACCTGTCCAACTTTCCACTATCTGGTAAATGCTACCGGACCATCTTCTCCCGGATGGCCAGACTACAGAAGAGTTTCTGTCCCCAGTCAAACTTCCGGACAGACATTGTGTATGTACGTGTCCCTGAGTCTGGACAGGTGTAAGGACATGGATGTCCATTTATGTACAGCACCAGTCAAAGGTTTGGACACACCTGACTGAATGTATGGTTTAAATAGTAAAAAAAAGGCATTTTATCTAATGGTGCTAAAGTTGTTTTTAAGTCCAATATAATTTGGGAAAAGGGTTAGGGATTGGGGTTAGAGTTAGGGTTAGGTTAGGGTTGGGTTAGGGTTAGGGTTAGGTTAGGGTTGGGGTTAGGGTTAGGTTAGGGTTAGGGTTAGGGTTAGGGTTAGGGTTAGGGTTAGGGTTAGGGTTAGGGTTGGGGTTGGGGTTAGGGTTAGGTTAGGGTTAGGGTTGGGGTTGGGGTTAGGGTTAGGTTAGGGTTAGGTTAGGGTTGGGGTTAGGGTTAGCCCCATAGGGTATGTGGATTCTTTTTCAAAACACACACCCACAGTTTTATATGCGCCTCAGCAAATAGTTTAACTCCTCCCCGTACAGGTGCTCTGCGTGTGTGAGAACATGTCCAGGACTGATGGAGCATCTCGGGGGTCTGCCTCATGGAGAACATCTCCAGCCTCACTGGTTAAGAACACAGAGTGTGCAGAGCTGTCAGCAAAGTACACGAGAGTGACTTCAAAGAATCTCTAAGGTACTCAAAAATGTATCAGCACAGCGTCACTAATGTGTCCATTTACTGGTTTGACACCGTAGCTGTTTTTTGAAATATAGAAAATAAATAGACATCTCTAAAGTTGTGATTAGCAGTTTATATGTGTATATGTTTATAGTGTTGAATGGTACTCTATATGTGTACAAATGTATCAGTATAGATATCAGACTGAATAATGTTTCTTTGGTGTCCTTGGTACATATACTGTACACACATATGTACATTTAGCCTCAGTTATTTTTGTTTTCTCATTATATTTTATTTATTTTTCCTCCTACTTCCTAAATATGACTGTGAACAGGCGGCTCTGGGAGTCTGAGGTTCGGCCATGTTAGAGTTTAAACCATCCAGGGCAGATGGTAGCACCAAGTCTGGTGTGTTAGCATAACTGATCATAAAGCAGGCCAACGTGGCCGCAAATTTACTGGCATTGCAATCAGCTGCAGTGTGTTGCTGGGGTGTAGCGTGTAGATGAGGCTGTAGCGTGTAGATGGGATGTGTGTGGTCAGGCAAAGCTGAGACTCGCAGTGCCGACCACACACCGAGATAATCAGACTCAGCCAGGCTTGCAGATGCGTAACAAGATGTCCTCGTGTGACATGACCTAGAACAACCCTAAATTCACACGCACGTCTCTTAAGCTTCTCGGCTCTGCTGAAGGCCGATCGCCAATCGGAATCCAAGATGACGGTTTCGAGGGCGAAGGGGGGGAGAGGGTTCTCGTGGGAACGTCCACGGTGTGCTGTTAGAACGTCCCCACTCTCAAATGCTCGCCTAATCCGACACGACGGTCAGCCGCCCGTAACCTGATCACAGGCCATATGGCCAGCAGCGATCCCAAGAAGCAGAGCTGCAACCAGACTGATGTGGCGTCTGTCCTGGGGGGCTTCAGTGCTCTGGCGTCTGTCCTGGGGGGGCTTCAGTGACCTGGCGGTCTGTCCTGGGGGGCTTCACTACAGCACTGGGGCTGCAGTCCTGGAGGGGGGGCTCCTACTGACTCAGTCCTGGAGGGGCTCCTACTGACTCAGTCCTGGAGGGGGGGCTCCTACTGACTCAGTCCTGGAGGGGCTCCTACTGACTCAGTCCTGGAGGGGGGGCTCCTACTGACTCAGTCCTGGAGGGGGGGCTCCTACTGACTCAGTCCTGCACAACTCAGACACCGATCATGTTCAGACCTCACCACTGTACACAGTAGCAGTACATGTGACATACATAGTCCCTGTCTCTCCATTTGTGTTCCACAGTCTATCGGAACTCAACAGGCTTCAACAACAGGCCACAGAACCAGTCTGTGCACAGATGGTTTCATATCTAACCAGCCCGGCCCAAGTTTAGGAGTAAACAAACATCACAGTGTAGCCACTGCTGTTTAGACCATGACGTGGATGAATTGGTTCTCCTGAGGCCGAAAAAAGTGCCTCTAAGGCCAGGAGCCCCACCCCCAGTGCCTCCAAGGCCAGGAGCCCCAGTGCCTCCAAGGCCAGGAGCCCCCCTCCCAGTGCCTCCAAGGCCAGGAGCCCCAGTGCCTCCAAGGCCATGAACCCCCCTCCCAGTGCCTCTAAGGCCTGAAGGCTCAATCACTCAACCCTAGTGTACTAGCCTAAGAATTTCTTCCATGAAAACTACTGAGCTCTACTGTAGTTTAAATGGTGTACATGTTAGATTTAACTCGCCAAGCGATTACGAAGGTTTTCTTCTAGACATCAGTACTATAGGAGAACCACAATCCGCTTGCTCTTTCATCAACAGAACACACATAGGATATGTAAATGTTTTAAGAATTTATTTATAGTTCTTAAAAAAAAAAGAGATTGAAAGATACATGTATCTGAGCGGAAACAAAGATATCAAGAAAATGTAGCAAGTCACATTTCAACCCTGCCTATCAGTCTTCATAAAACGGGATTTAAAAATCTGAAGCCAGTAAGCCGTGGCTCCAGGACAGACTCCAGGACACACTCCCAGACCAGAGGACACACACACCCAGCCCCCACGGGACTCAAATAGCAAATGTGTAGCCAGGGCTCCAGTACATATCACATCTTTAAAAGCGACGATAGTCTAGTCCTAATTCTCACCAAGCCACCTGCTGTGCATGGTCTTCTGTGAAGCAGTAACACATGACAACACTGCACAGTTCATTTAAGCTGCAGTGCTCAAATAAAAACCAGCCATGTTTGACTTTAATAGCAAGTTGTAACCACCGCCTAAAGGTTTTCACCTTAGGGTTTAGGGTTTTCACCTTAGGGTTTAGGGTTTTCACCTTAGGGTTTAGGGTTTAGGGTTTTCACCTTAGGGTTTAGGGTTTTCACCTTAGGGTTAGGGTTTAGGGTTTTCACCTTAGGGTTTAGGGTTTTCACCTTAGGGTTAGGGTTTAGGGTTTTCACCTTAGGGTTTAGGGTTTTCACCTTAGGGTTTAGGGTTTTCACCTTAGGGTTAGGGTTTAGGGTTTTCACCTTAGGGTTTAGGGTTTTCACCTTAGGGTTTAGGGTTTTCACCTTAGGGTTTAGGGTTTTCACCTTAGGGTTAGGGTTTAGGGTTTTCACCTTAGGGTTTAGGGTTTTCACCTTAGGGTTAGGGTTTAGGGTTTTCGGTTTTCACCTTTAGGCGGAGGTTACAACTTGCTCTTAAAGCCTATTTAAAAAAAAATAATTAAGTCATTTAAATTTAACTTTTCAATAATGGCAGTCAAATCCAACAAAGATCCCTTTATACATTTTTGACAGAAATGAATAAAGGTAGAAACACACGGTGTGTTCATGTCATCAAACTTGAGCAATGTATGACAATTGGAAGGCGTATGGGCGGCGCTAACGGTGCGCGTAGCCGCTAAGGGGGCGTGTGGGCGGCGCTAACGGTGCACGTAGCCGCTAAGGGGGCGTGTGGGCGGCGCTAACGGGGCGCGTAGCCGCTAACGGAGCGCGTGGGCGGCGCTAACGGGGCGCGTGGGCGGCGCTAACGGGGCGCGTAGCCGCTAACGGGACGCGTGTGGGCGGCGCTAACGGGGCGCGTAGCCGCTAACGGGGTGCGTGGGCGGCGCTAACGGGCCGTGTGCAGCTGCTCTGGGGGCTCAGCCTGTCCTCACAGTCTATGTGCAAATAACTCTTAAGGAGGAACTAGCATGCATGAGCACCAGCTGTATCAAAATGTTGTACAAATGCCCTTTGAACCCCAACTGTCATTTTGTCAGAAACACCAAGAAAAGCCTGTAAACAATGTTACAATGGATTTAAACACTTTAGAAAATGGATTGAAACACTTTAGAAAATGGTCAGGTATCCACTGGCCTGGAGTGGCATCTCTGTGGAAAAGTGCAAAGTTCAAATGTGTGGCTGTGACCCCTGGCAGAGACCTAAAAGAGAAGGGGTCGCACACAGGCAGAAGACGTCACACAGCCCTGCATCTGGGCTTCCCACCACCGGCTTCTGCGGCCCGATGAGGCCACGGTGATGATGAAGATCGTCGACACCTGCGGCCGGAGCTCAGCTGAGCACAGTGGGGGCAGCGGAGACCTGCTGGGGCAGATGTACGGGGTAAGCCAGCCGCACGTCCAGGGCCTGGTTGTGCTGGACCAGCGAGGTACGGTG
This sequence comes from Brachyhypopomus occidentalis, assembly GCA_020368025.1. Classification (NCBI taxonomy): domain Eukaryota; kingdom Metazoa; phylum Chordata; class Actinopteri; order Gymnotiformes; family Hypopomidae; genus Brachyhypopomus; species Brachyhypopomus occidentalis. Next base: position 572,021 of record JAGXOD010000071.1, read on the forward strand.
GTAGTACAGCACCAGGTCCTTCAGCGAGACGTGGAGGTCGTACGGCTCGGCGAAGCCGTAACCGCGCTCCGTACGGTGGATCACACAGTGCCGGACCTCCTGCTCCACCCTGCACCCAACAAAAACATACCTTAGCACCAGCACACACACACACACACACACACACACACACACTCCCAGGACTCACACACTCACATCACAGAGCAGGCGTAGCAGTCCTTCACGCTGCTGCTGCGTATGAGGAAGGCTCCCGAGGGTTTCCCACCAAGCATCTCCTCAGCCTGCGCTCTGGTAAGGTCCCCCACAAACCAGCTCGCCTCCTCCAGACACGCGGCACCTTCATCCTCTTCGTCTCCCTCAAACACATACCTGAGGACACGGAGATGGAGGTCAGAGGTCGCAGACAGACACGTGTACCGCATCACTGTACTGACAGACCTTTATGTCATTACTGTACCCAGTCAACTACAAAACGCTGGTCATTTGTCATCAGACAGACACGTGGAACATGTGCATGCACAGACAGTCAGACAGACAGACAGACAGACAGTCCACAGCTCATACTAAACCCCATTCAGTCACCTGTCAACTGGCAGTACAGGCCAGTCTTAAACCCACACGGACACGTCTGGACTCATGAAGCTCTGTGTTTTGGTACTTTGTGTTTGGTGTCCTGTGGGACTCACTCATTCAACTTGGCTCTGTCCTCAGGTGGGACGTCCTGCAGGAGTGGCTGGTCCATGATGAAGGCGTCCATGGTCCTCCTCTCCTGCACATACAAAAAGCGGGTTCAGCACAGCCCCACACGGGCGTCACTGATTGGCTAACACACACACTAAACACTAAACACCAGCCCTCCTCTTGCAGAGGGAGGCACATCTCCAGGAGGAAGACTGCTCAGCAAAAGCAACTTGAGCTGCATTACGGATGTGCGTGTGCAGCCTACATGTCGAAGGCCTGCGAGGTGCGATACACAGTCAGTCTGCAGCCACACATCCACAAACCAGCAATTAAATCAACAGACATCCAACATGTCCAAGTCCTGAGGTCCACCATGTCAGCAATGTTGTGAGACAGCAAACATGTGGTGAACACGCATGTAGCAGAGCCCGCCTGTCCATGCGGGACGCGCGTCCTGCGGCTGTACCTGGGCGTAGCGGGACACGGGGAAGTCCAGCGTGACGTCCAGAGCTGGGTTGTAGTGCACCAGCGAGTGGCGCTGATGGTGCACCACGAGCTCCACCACGGAGAGGAAGGGGAGCAGCTCGCAGAAGCCAAACTTGCCCTCGCGGTGCAGGATCTTGATCAGCTTGTTGGAGCCGTCCTTCCTATGGAGGGTTCAGAGCGATCGGTCCCCTCATTACTCAGTGTAACGTGGCCAACCAGGGCCAACCCCCCCCTTTCAGCAGGAGCAGTACACAAAAACATATACAAAAGAAAACAAGAATGAAAGAGAAGCAATGCATTGTGGATACCTGAGCGTTAGTGTGTAGTGGCCCAAGGCCTTGCTGGACGCGTCACGGACCAGGAAAGATCCGTCAGGCAAACCGTCGAGCTTCTCGTTGGCCTCTTCCCTAACGAAGAAATGTTCACCATCAGATCAGCTGCCCCAGTAAAAAAAAACTTCTGAGACTTATACCAGGACAGAATGGTGCCACAAAGTGATCTCATGAAAACGCAACTGTGGAACCTGTGTGGAGTGTGTTTTAAGTGCTGATGAGTGATGCTTCTCACCTGGATATATCACCCCAGTACCACTCTGCATCCTGCAGAGAGGGGATCTCTGGAGTGTCCTTTAGGGGGCGCTGATCACAGGCTGAGCTCTCTAAGCAGCAAGGAAGAACAGGATGTGAGCGAGGAAAACCATAATTCTGTTTATAAGCTTTGAAATGAGACTGAAATTGAAACCACAACATGTCTGGAGTTGTTGTAAAGAACAGTTCTAGCAGCACGTTTCATAACTGAAAGAACAAATGACAACCTTTCACTCCTACGCTAGGAAGGCTGAAATTTCTCACCATCCCCTAGCCTTGGACCAAATAAAACAACCCAAACTAACAGCAGAGAAGACACTTCTGGTGAGGACATTAAGGCAGAAGCAGTCATAGGGTTAATGAACGAACATCCATAGCAGTCAGCCAACCCTGGAGCTCGATGCTCCTTCAGCCGTGACCCACCGGACACTCACGAGCTGCACGTGTGATTGGTGCGCAGGCCTGAAGGGGCTTCCCACGGCTCGCCGCCTTCCCACGTTTTCAGTTTCACTATCAGTGACAGTGACAGTGAGAGAGACCACAGCTCCACGCCCACAACACTGCAGTTTCTGCCCTGAGCGATCTGCCTCAGGAGTGAATCCCTAGGGTGGAGAAGCCCAGAAGCTTCTTGTAGAGATTTGAATTTAAGTGCAATCTCTAAAAGTTGAACAATTTTGACATGTGGTTTTACAGAACGGCCCACGACTTCCTGGAGATTGGCAGTTGTGAAAAAGGCGCTAGACAGGCATGCTGTCCTCAGCACGTTGTGAGAGCTAAGAAAGGCTACTACAAGGTCAGACTGGCTTCAAATGTCACTTCGTTGGACCTTTTCCTAGTGGTTTAAGATGTGATCCAATGGACCAGAAGCCCACTTCGAATGAGAACGTACAACGAGGCACACAACTATTCCCATATACTTCTTTGCTTTTGTAAGAACTGGTCGATCCATTAACTAATCATTATCGAATAACCAGCCCTTAACCGCCGTTTAGCCAGTGATTAACAGTGGGCGTGTGGGCATAGCGCCAGTCTAGACAAGCATGTTATCTGAGCAGGGCCGTGCGTCCGTGCCAAGCGCCTGGTCTGGAGACCTGCCCGCAGAGGGACTTCCCCGGGTTATCCGCGCTGCTGACTGCTGAAGCCAACGCGCCCATCAGACATGGCGAGCGCGTCTGCGTGGAGCGCGTCTGCGGGTATGCGCGTCTGCGTGGAGCGCGTCTGCGGGTATGCGCGTCTGCGTGGAGCGCGTCTGCGGGTATGCGCGTCTGCGGGTATGCGCGTCTGCGTGGAGCGCGTCTGCGGGTATGCGCGTCTGCGTGGAGCGCGTCTGCGGGTATGCGCGTCTGCGTGGACACGCACCGTGCTGCCGACATGTTCAGACATGCCGCGTTCCGCGAAAGACGAGCATGACTGGTGGAGGAACGGTCTCGCCAACAGACCTCAACTATCTGGAGCAGCGTCAAATGCCTCACGTTTTTGGTAAATGCTGTCACTGTAACTTCTTTTCAGTTCTCAACTACTAACATGCACCCGTGAGTATTACTTGTCGGTAACGTTAAACATTACTACAGTAATTTCTATTCTCATGACACTAATATGGCTGGCCAGCGAAGTCAGCTAACTAGCTAGCCAGCCCTCGCTTTCCTCGTCAGCCATTAGCTAACATTCCCTAAAACTTAATCCCAATCGCGTTTCTAAAGTTCTACTCAGTAATGACAACCAGCCGAACAGTTGCGGTATAAGCGGAACACCTGACCCGTGCAAGTCAGGAGCAAAGTGGTTGTAATGAAACCCCCAGCAACTTCTGGCTGGTACCGTCCTACCCGGGCCAGCCGCGCCGACTCCGTTCATCTCAATGTAGAAGAAAAGTTCCGCAGGGGAGGACATCCTGGCGCAGTGGGCCGAGCGGACGGCGTGTTCCCAGCGCGAAAAACACTCAACGCATGTACACCCGGCCAGCTGGCCGACCGGATGCAGCAGTAATCTCTCGACAACGACACGCACTAAAGTGAGAGCTGAAGTCTTTTGTCCGCGCTGTCCTGAGCGCCGCGCCGCGCCGCACGCCCCGTGCGCCAGACGCGCCGCGCAGATATCACCACTGCGCGAACAAACCCATGACGTCCCGAGCCGTCGACGCAAAAGTCACAAGTTCAGCAACTTCACACGCGTCGAGGTCGATCTGCCGTGGCGGTTGCAGAAAGTAACGTAATCGTAGCGCCAAAGGAAGAGTTTTCAGAAGCCGTCGGCTCTGTCCGACACGCCAAGTCGATAATAACCCAGAACACTTGCAGGGACTTTCTAAACCAGGTCTGGGCGGTGCTTACTACACCGACGGGGGGTGTTGTCTGTAAACCGCGAGCATTTCTATTCGTTTTCTCATTCCATTTGTGTGTAGTTCACGTAAATAGTTACGTTCATTTCTATACTGTTAGAGTATATAGAGGAAATACAATATTGTTATACTGTAATTTTATGTGATGGAAAAATAACCAACAGACCACCCCCCCAGGAACTTAATGGTATAGTCCATCTCCGGTTTTTGCATACTTTGCGCCTTTATTATTTAACCAAGAAAAAGTATCGAGTCGTGGTGGTTTGTAAAAGGTCAGACTAAATTGGCCTTCAGTAATCGTACTTCAAATGTTCAGATCTGTCTGCCGTACAGCAGAAACGAAGCATTATTCCTTGTCTTGTGGCATCGTAACTTTGCATATTGCATAAGCTATGTTTATTTAGCATTCTGGCCGTTTCATGTAACGTTCATTGGGGCTTGTACTCCGCCTAGTTAAACATTGCAGACTCTAATCCTCACCTGTTTGAGGTGTATGCCCTAACTGAGAATTCTGAAGTGATTTAACATTTAATTAAATGTAACCTTTAATATTATAACTGTTCCTGGCAGTCTGTTCTGTGCTCAACAGTGAAGCAGTGGAAGAAGACATAACATCTGTAAAGGTTACTAAAGCAGAAGAAGATATAACATCTGTAAATGTTACTAAAGGAGAAGAAGATATAACATCTGTAAAGGTTACTAAAGCAGAAGAAGATATAACATCTGTAAAGGTTACTAAAGCAGAAGAAGATATAACATCTGTAAAGGTTACTAAAGCAGAAGAAGATATAACATCTGTAAAGGTTACTAAAGCAGAAGAAGATATAACATCTGTAAAGGTTACTAAAGCAGAAGAAGATATAACATCTGTAAAGGTTACTAAAGGCAAGTGCTTCATATCATGTCTGTTACTTGTGAATTAATATTGCAAAATTAACATAATAGTTTTCAATTGTATGCAATGAGATTCCATCCTCTTCATGCTGTTTCTGGAGTCATCAATGGAGTATTAAGCCTCATTATTTATGCTTTATTAAGCAGAACTATCACCCACACCTGTTGAACCCAAGTTTGCTCAAACACATCCTCAGTATACACAGATATTTACCTTCATTTGCATAAATGTTTTGATTAGGGGGTAAAATGTGACACAGTAGAACCTGGCACAGCAAATCAGTAGATGTTCAGATTATTTCATTAACTTTAATAGAGGACTAAATTCACCAAGTCCACCAAGAAACTGTAACCCATTGAATTGCTGCAGAATTACTGCTGAAAACTGAAATAATCCTAATTCTGTAGCTTCAGTTCAGCTGGGAGGAATGCACGCCGTTCCTTAAAAAGAAAAGCACTGGCATTACACATGGCACATAAAACTGTGTGTGCAACGTTCAAAATCCTGCAGTCTGCTGCCCACAACATACTCTGGATGCTTGCAGTACATGAGGCCCAGCTAAATATGATAGCATCTCAGATGAAATACATTATGTGCCCTGGATCCAATTACACTGTTGCTTTTCTACATGTGGAATATTCTCATAGGCGTAGTGTTGGGTACTGTTAACTGCCCCTTAACACTTTCCCAGGCTGTTTAAATCTGTCATCTGTGGGTAATTTCACACCAACTTCTGATATGTCTTTTCAAGATATATATCTCTAGAAACAGTAGTTTTCACACAGATAAGTGACTGAGCGATAACATCTGAGGGGTAAGCAGTATGGTAGCCACATTAGTGAAGGTCCTTCATGGTCTGGGACCAAATGCTGGTGAGAATAATGTTCCTGCTCTTGTTTCTCCAGGTCTGGTGCTTCTGAGAGGTCAGTGTGCTCCTGTTGTCATTTGGTTTATTTGTGTTTAATTGGTTGAATCGCTGCTGATGTTCAGTAGTTACTGGGGTGTGTGCACTACGTCACATGGATGGACACAGACGTTCTGAAATTAAGCAAATAAATACATAGATCCCCTTTGGTATGTGCAACACATGCAAGCTCAGATGTTCTCCAGTGATTATATGTATGTCATATTCACTGGGCTACCAAAACACTGTAAGACCCACATGGACAGACAGCAGCTGGTACAAGACGCTGCAGCTGGACTAACTGTGACGACACACACACATCACAGCTGTTGTGACGTCATGGTCTCCACGCCGGGACGCCATGTGACTTTTGTCCCCACCTTTTCTTATTTGTGTTTCTCCACCCTTTTTGTCTCCTCCATTCCTCATGACTCCTTTTGTCCTGTGTATCTGTATCTACGTGCCCTGCTGTACGTGTCCTGCTGTAGCCCCCACGTGTCCTGCTGTAGTCCCCACCTGTAGCCCCCACGTGTCCTGCTGTAGTCCCCACGTGTCCTGCTGTAGTCCCCACGTGTCCTGCTGTAGTCCCCACCTGTAGCCCCCACGTGTCCTGCTGTAGTCCCCACCTGTAGCCCCCACGTGTCCTGCTGTAGTCCCCACGTGTCCTGCTGTAGTCCCCCATGTCCTGCTGTGTCCCCCGTGTCCTGCTGTAGCTGTCCTGCTGTAGTCCCCACCTGTAGTCCCCACCTGTAGTCCCCACGTGCCCTGCTGTAGTCCCCACCTGTCCTGCTGTAGTCCCCACCTGTAGCCCCCACGTGTCCTGCTGTAGTCCCCACCTGTCCCCACGTGTCCTGCTGTAGTCCCCACCTGTAGCCCCCCCGTGTCCTGCTGTAGCCCCCACGTGTCCTGCTGTAGTCCCCACCTGTAGCCCCCACGTGTCCTGCTGTAGTCCCCACGTGTCCTGCTGTAGTCCCCACCTGTAGTCCCCACGTGTCCTGCTGTAGTCCCCACCTGTAGCCCCCACGTGTCCTGCTGTAGTCCCCACGTGTCCTGCTGTAGCCCCCACGTGTCCTGCTGTAGTGTCTACGCCAGAGTCACCCGTGTGTATCAGCTTGTGTCTTTACTGCTCTTCTGGCTCTTTCACCATGGGCAGCTTTATCCATGACAATATATAAATAATAAACATATTATATTACAAATTATAATATAACAATCTAATATTAATTATAATGTAATCCATATAATTATGTACAAATTATTCGCTAATTATAATAATAATAATTAATAAACATTGATTGTGTCGGCACCTTTTCAGTAACCCAGCGTCCAGCACAGCTCCATGAAGCCGTTATAATCGGTATAATATGAGGAGTATGAAGCCGTGGGAGCCCATGAGCCCTGGGTGGGCGTTTGGGCCTAGCTGATGACATTAGTGCTACATGTACACTAATGTGCACTACATGTGTCCTGCCACAGTCTCACAGTGATGCACTATTTCCTGTTTGTTCTGCTGTTGTAACACACCTAAGTCAGACCCTGTGCTAACCGCCCCCAATCCCCTTACCCCGGTCTTGGGAAACGGTGATCAGACACTAGAGCAGGCCCTGTCCCTGTCCCCTCAGCTGGGCCAGCATGTCTCCTTCAGCTCAACTCCATAGTCGAGGTGGTGTTTCTCTTTATCTGTGCCTGCTAGTTTACACTCCAGGAAACTGTGCCAAGAACAGAGCTTACGCATGCAGACAGTTCACGACTGTTTCAGGACCAGTCAGATAAACGCAGCTCTCTGGCTTCTGTTGGTAAACACACAGAGATAAGGAGACGAACTGCATCACAATGGGGCCCAAAACCTTGATCTGTCTTAAGGCTGTGAATGACTGATAGCTTAGCAGCCCAGCAGGTCCCTGCTGTAGACACACCCACCCACTCCGCACAGGAGCACACTGTTTGGGCCAGGACTCAGTTTGGATAGCATTCAGACTGCGTGGCCTGAAAGATAAATACAGAATATATAAAAACACTTTAATTTTCATCTTTAATGTTATTACTCCAGTAGTGAACAGGTCAGCTAGCAAAATCCCTTATGTGGATAAAGATTTTCTGATGGAAAGTAACTCAAAGTTAAAAGTTATGGTCCAAAATTCCACCCAAGTAAGAAAGATCTTAAGCATACACAGTAAAAGAAGGCATGTCTTATGCTAAAACACATTAGTGTGTAGGCTCTGGTTGTATGCTGATACCCTCACTGTGTCTGCTTTAGATGCATCCACTAAAGATTTTTAAAAAAGCTTAAACCATTAAAAAATATGTTTGTATAGAAACACTGAGGCGTCCCTTCATCTCACAGTGTACTAACACTGACATGTTGATTGGTGTGGCTGACTGAAATTTGCCAACAGCATCAGAATGTAGCTGTAGCATGTCAGACAAAAGACTACAATGATCCAGGAACACGGAGCTTATGAGAAGCTTACTATGGATCAGTAGGTGAACAAGTCACGTACATGACCAAGCAAGGTCTAGTCTGTAATGCACACCAGAACTGCAGGACTGTCAGAAACAAAAGCATATCAAGTGTTCAGTGGTAATATCTGTTAACACTTAAGTCTGGACCAGGACTGTCCCTGGGTCTCACTTTAACACTTAAGTCTAGACTAGGACTGTCCCTGGGTCTCACTTTAACACTTAAGTCTAGACTAGGACTGTCCCTGGGTCTCACTTTAACACTTAAGTCTAGACCAGGACTGTCCCTGGGTCTCACTTTAACACTTAAGTCTAGACCAGGACTGTCCCTGGGTCTCAAGTCTAGACCAGGACTGTCCCTGGGTCTCACTTTAACACTTAAGTCTAGACCAGGACTGTCCCTGGGTCTCACTTTAACACTTAAGTCTAGACCAGGACTGTCCCTGGGTTTCACTTTATTTTTGTGTATTTATTTGCTTATTTTTTGTATCATGTCTACATGTCATTGGCTTTGATGCAGTCAACATGTGTTAAACGAACATATTATAGACCTCAGTCTTGTAGCCTCATTGTGGTTCATGAAAGTCTGTTATTTCTGTCCTCAAAGCCTACAAATCCCAGCACATTCACCAAGGCTGCTCGGCTGTGTAACAGGTTTTCTAGCTACACAGTGCTACTGGACCCTGGAGTTTTTTTCCTTTATTTTGACAAGGGTCTCCCTTGCTACCTGTATCCGTGAGCCATGGTCTGTCCTGAATACTTCACCTGGACAGTGACGGGTAGTCTGGGGCTCTATAAAGGGGCAGGTGGGTACGGACTCACTAAGGGGCAGAGGTACACAGGGCATTCTTGTTCCAGAACAGGGACTTAACTCTGACGAGAAACGGACGTGTTGGAACAGTACTTCTGTAATGGTTGCCTATCACGTTATTACCGCCAGCTGACTGTCTTAGGCGCTAATATTCAATGGGTAACGTGATGCAACATCAACGTCTGGTTTGCACGCGGGTGAATGTGCCGAGTGACGTCCTCATTCAGCAGAAGTTATCTCTCTGGTTTTCTTCATCTGGGTTAAAGTGTCTGACAATAAGGACACATCATTCAGGTCATCATAATACTTCAGCAAAGGGCATGAAAACCCACACAGTGTTGAAGAGAACAAAGATTGAGCAGAAAGGTACAGGAGCCTCACGGTCTCGCCCTCGTCTGATTAAAGGCCCAAGGTTGTGTAAGGAGAGACGTGTGGCTGCACCTGTGACCCTGGTCCAGCACAAACTCCAAACACGCTCACACGCTCCATATAATCCAGCCCTAGAGGTTTAACTTCCCTCCATCTGTGTTTTAGGATTATCACAGAGTTACAGGAAAGTGCTGTGTCTGGGTGGGCGGAGTTTCCAGAAGGTGTGATCAGGAGGACGGCTCGTATTCCTTACAGACCCCACAAAAACATTCCTTAATCTCCAAATCTTTATTCTGACAGTTTTTAATTCTTTGGGACGGTACGTAACATATCGGAACAAACTGTATTGTTGACATGGTGCAGAACATGTTAAGGCAGTAGATATTTCCAGCACAGCCAGGAAGCAGCAGCTGAGATGGGAATAAGGGGTGTGGCAGACAGGGAGCTGGGGGGTCTGAGTCAGACACAAGGACTCTGTAAAAGTGTGATTCTGTAAAGCTTTAACAGGGTTCTGTAAAAAAGCTAAATAAAAGTGCATTAGTCCCACTGATCTCTTTACAGGTGTATCAATACCATAGATCTCTCTAAAGGTGTAAAAGGTACCACAGTGCTCTAAAGGTGCATCAGTACCACAGGGGCCTTTTCAGAAACACAGGGTTCTGAACAGGCCCAGAGAGATTTGTATCTTATTCACCTCTCCTCTAAAGAACCTAGTTTTAATCTGGCCCATGGTATTTAAAGCACGGAAATTCTATCATCTTATATCCATATACTGTTCCAACAGAGTTAGAATCGAACGTATAAATGGCTCAGACTAAAGCTACACTTTATTTAAATGCACACCATGTGTATAAGCACTAAAATATAACGATTCATAATTTTTCTAATAATTTTTTTATTGAAGCCAGCATTTTTTAATTACCAGCATGAAATGTCTGCTAATTGTGCCCCTTGTTTCATCCATGATCGCTAACTCATGTTATGCTAAAATGTTTTTGCATGACTTGTGCAGTTATATTTATCTATTATCTTTGTTTTTTTTATGCTAACATGAACATGAAATGCAAAATGCTTAGGGAAGGGGACCAGATGACATCTGGCGATATCTCGCTAAGGGAACTTTTGGAAAACTCGCGATGAAGTTAACGCGAGACCCGCTCCCCCCGCCGATCCGGTTTCAGTACGGGCTCGCTCGTGCGCGGTGCCCGTTAGAAAGGAGCGCGTTTCCCCGCGGGAAGAAAATGACGCGTTGTCTCTAGTATCTGTTAAAAATAATCCGTCTGAGTTGTCCGATTACCTACTTTATGCCAGGTCTGTGTAGCAAGACCAAAGTTGGAAGACACACCACAGTAAAAGAGTTTACTGGATATATTTTACTAATCTAACTAGGTCACTGATGGTGAGTTATCTGTATTTGGCTATTTACTCATGTTTAAATTTAAGTATCTCTAACTTTGTATCTGGGGAGTTCACTTAAAGTGCTCTGTAAACGCGTGATAAAAGGATCTAAGATTAGACGCATGACAAGTCTGTCGTGAAGACGCCTTATATAAAGCTCAGCCAGAAGCCGTAATTAAAAGCTACGCAAAACAAACAACACTTATAATTGTGTTATACTATAGCCTGTCTTTAACAACAGCTTGCTCTTGTTAAGTTTCGGCTGTAGTAACTCCTAATTTATGTTCACTGTACTCGTTATTAGAAAGCCTGATTTGCAGTCTGACAACACTTCAACAGCTGTGTTATTGGTATCTCCCGTTAGTGGTATCTCCCGTTAGTGGTATCTCCCGTTAGGGGTATCTCCCGTTAGGGGTATCTCCCGTTAGAATCTCACAGAATCGCCGCTGACCAGATATTCTCACTGAGCGTGACAATATTCTGAATAAGCGTTGATGTGCTAGTGGCATTGTTGTCAATGTCCGCTGGTAATATATCAGCCATGGTGGAGTTGATGGAGGGTTTGTGTGTCAGCACTGGGAACAGTGGTCAGGTAGTGATACATCCGCTGGTCTAGTAATCAGAAGCTTGAATAAGAGATGAAAGAAACTACTTGAAGACTTGAGACTACGTGAGACTTGAACTGCACAACTCGGGATTTGAACTGTGCACCTACGAGGTGTCGGGGTTTCCTAGTGGCTTACGCTGCTCTGTGACAGCCGGTCTGTTTGCTCGCAGAAAGTGAATTAAGTCATGATTTCAAAATCCAAATCTCTTGGCAATCCAGTTTAGTCGTGAGAAAAACCACTCATGTATCAGGAACTACGGCACTGACGTTTTGAGACCACAACATAGAACAGGTCGTGAGACACAAATGCAGAAGGGAGATCACAGCTCCCTGTGTGAGCTGAGGCACGAAGAGGAGGAGGAGGAGGAGGAAGAGGATGAGTGCAGGCTAGCACATATGGACCGAACCAACCACACAAACACAGAGAAACCTCCCCTCACACCAGCCACCACACACTGTACCAACACCACTGTATGTGTGCATGTGTGTGTGTGTGTGTGTGTGTGTGCGTGTGTGCGTGTGTGTGTATGTGTGTACCCCTTAAGGATGAGGACAGTCCTCTGGCCCTGGCTGACATCTGCCTGGTGTGGGTGAGTCGTAATGTGGAGACCCTCTGTGCTGTGTGTGAGGACGGCTCTCTGCACTTCCACGCCTGCCCTGTGTTTCCTCCGGAGCTCGCTGACCTTCTCCTGCGCACCATGACTGATGAGGGTGAGTGCCACACCAGTATAACACCCCTGAGTAAAGGGACACGGTCTTCTCAAAATGGGATTCATGTCCAGGTCATTTCAGCTGCTCTTCGTTATTTAGTTCCAGAATAAATTAACTTTTAAATTTTAACAGACTAAAAACTGAACCCTGTTACTCGTCTTTTAGAGCTTCACATCATTGGTTCATCAGGTAACTGTTCACTGTCTCCGGAACCTTCTTTCTGTCTTTCTTCTTCCCTCCATCTCAGGAGTGCTTGACGACAGAACCGTCGGGGTGTTCCGGAAGGTGGAGTGCTTGCGTCTGAAGAGAGCGTGTCTCCGCTCCTCCCGCCTCTCTGCGAGCGCCTTCTGCCAGGCTCTCTGCCTGCACCGGCTCCAGGACCTCGATGCGTCCCACCTCCGTGGTGACATCAGCGTCTCAGACATCCTCCACGGACTGTCCTCCAGTAAGGACTGTCGACAGGGCCTCCAGAGGCTGACGGTGACTGGCGTAAACCTCCGCGGCGCTGCGTCAGACACCACCCTGAGCTTCAGCGCTCTGCGGGGCCTGAGGTGTCTCGGCGTGGCCTGGACACAGCTGGACGACTCGGGGCTGGAAGACATCTGCTCGCTCCCCCTGCTGGAGAGTCTGGATATCTCCGGCACGTCCGTCACGGACCTAAGCCCGCTGCTGAAGCTCCGAGCCCGGCTGCAGTCTCTCGCCGTCCACGGGCTGCGCAGATTGTCCATGTCCACTACCGCCGTCCTCGCCGTCCTCTCCAGCCTGGAGCTCCTCAGGCACCTGGACGTGTCCAACAACCGGCTGGTGACGGACCGGGAGGGCCTGGTCAGGCAGCTCCTGGAGCAGCCGGGGGTCCTGCTGGCACTGGTGTCCCTGGACGTGAGTGGCTGGAGGGGGCTGAGCGATGTGACTGTGCAGGCCTTCGCCGAGGCCCGGGGGGACATGCGCTTCCTGGGTCTGCTGGCCACCGGCGCTGGAGGATCTGACTTCCTGTCCGGAGAGGGGAATCTGAAGGTGATCTCACTTGTGTGGAGTTTGTGTTTCTCTAGAAGCAGATGGTAGACAGAAGACAGCTCCAACATAAAGCCTAGAAATATTCTTTTTATGGGATGTTTATGTTGCAGTGACCGCGATGGATTCTGGCAGGCCTTTTAATCATGTTCTGACTTTATTGATCCAGGTGTGATCCAAAGAGTGAATAGATTTAAATGGATTCTAAAAAATGTAATTATTATTATTATTATCCACGTATCATGCATACATACTAAACAATATCTTAGTTGGGGCTTTAACAGGCCGGTGGGACACCTCGTACCTCCACCCTTACCTGCACCACCCAGTGTGGAGGCTCTGTAGATGTATGAGTCACACAAACTGATCTAGAATCAGACAGTTTTACCCAAATCTTTCTGTTTGTTAGGATGTGAACGCAAGGCTGATCTCAGATCAGCAGTGTTTGGTATATACCTGTGCAGGTGAGCGGGGAGCAGACCCTGGCACAGCTGAGGGAGGCTCTGAGGAGGTACACGGAGAGGAAGAGCTTCCTGCAGGAAGCGCTACGCCACCTCCACGTCCTCATCAGCGAGCTGGACATCGGCCCCCACCCTGAGCTCCTACAGGTGGGGGCTTTAGCCGCACTCCACCCGCACACCCACCCTGTCGCAGCTGCGCCCCCAACGGTTGATGGGCGTGTCTGATGTCCTGACTGGCCCTGTGCCTGCTGGATCTCAGCTCACATGCTCCACCACTTCCATCGCCTGACGCTGTTTATCATTTGAGGAATATTCCACCTGCTGTTTTATTCATCACCCAGAGTGGTTTAAAATGGCTTTAATTAATTATTTATATACCAGATGCTCCTGGTGAAATTAGTTGCGGTTTAAAGCTGAAGTATTCCTGTAATATATTACTGCTATATTGAAATTTGAAGATTTATAGACATCGCTGTGTTAATGAGAGTTTGTTAACGAGGTTGCAGTTCGGCCTGTGTGGGCTGATTGGAACACCAGCCCCTAGTGACAGGACTCTGAGCTTTAATACACGCAAACCACCTGGTACACACCTATTACACACCTATTACACACCTGGTACACACCTATTACACACCTATTACACACCTGGTACACACCTGGTACACACCTATTACACACCTATTACACACCTGGTACACACCTGGTACACACCTGGTACACACCTATTACACACCTATTACACACCTGGTACACACCTATTACACACCTGGTACACACCTATTACACACCTGGTACACACCTATTACACACCTATTACACACCTGGTACACACCTATTACACACCTGGTACACACCTATTACACACCTGGTACACACCTGGTACACACCTATTACACACCTATTACACACCTACTACACACCTGGTACACACCCTGTGACCCCGTGACCCTGTGACCCCCGAGCTGGTGTGCTCTGCGATGCAGAAGCACTCTGACTGCGCCAGCATACAGCTGGTGGCCACTGCCTGCGTGTTCAACCTGACCAGTCTGGAGCTGGCACAGGAAATGCCACTCGGCCTGCTGGGAAATGTAGTTCAGCAGGTGCTCGCTGCCATGAAGAACTTTCCCAGCAATGAACAGGTACCCACACTCAAGCTTTCTCATACATACACATATATAAATCATCCTCGTATACACATACATCCATTTACGTTAATAATGTGGCGAATTATACAGTTAGTAACAGCAGATGAATAGAAATGTGAATGTGTGTGTTTAGATACAGAAGAACTGCCTGTTTTCCCTGTGTAGTGACTACATCCTCCAGGTTGTCCCCTTCAACAGGTGAGTCCTGCCCTGCACCACCCTGCTCACCCTGGTGATGAACGTCAGTGTGCTGCACAGCGCCTGTGTGACGTACTAAACGTCCGTTCCGTAATAACCCCGGACAGGTACGAGACGGCCAGGCAGGTGATGATGGGTCTGAGCTCCTACGATAACGAGACCCTGCAAAGGATCTGTGTGGCAGTCGTCTCCCTGCTGGTGTCTAAGGTAACAGTAACTATGGCAGTACGCCTGTCAGCACTGCAGCCCTAACACTACCGGCCTTCTCTGCTGACAGCATTCCAGCTACACACAGCACAACAGCGATGACGCACACACGAGATGGCGTGCACATGTGATAGATGACACGTGGATGACGCACACACATGAGAAATGATATGCAGATGACATATGAGAAGACATGCACACAACAGACACAGCCAAGCAGGCCCTGCGTATTCAGTCCTTCACATATAGGCGGATCCCCATCGGGAAGACGCCTTTCAGGACGCAGCCTTTGTTGAAACAGGGAGGCAGACATTTCATGGCCAGTTTCAAATGAAATGAAGCAAATGTAGACGGATTAGGATTCATGGGCAGTGTGTGGACATCACACAGTAGTACAGGAAGTACTGACTGTCTCACTGATCACACAGCTAGTACTGACTGTCTCACTGATCACACAGCTAGTACTGACTGTCTCACTGATCACACAGCTAGTACTGACTGTCTCACTGATCACACAGCTAGTACTGACTGTCTCACTGATTAAACAGGTAGTAGTGTATCACTGATCAGACGGCTAGTTCTGTCTCACTGATCACACAGCTAGTTCTGTCTCACTGATCACACAGCTAGTACTGACTGTCTCACTGATCACACAGCTAGTACTGACTGTCTCACTGATCACACAGCTAGTTCTGTCTCACTGATCACACAGCTAGTACTGACTGTCTCACTGATCACACAGCTAGTACTGACTGTCTCACTGATCACACAGCTAGTTCTGTCTCACTGATCACACAGCTAGTTCTGTCTCACTGATCACACAGCTAGTACTGACTGTCTCACTGATCACACAGCTAGTACTGACTGTCTCACTGATCACACAGCTAGTACTGACTGTCTCACTGATCAAACAGCTAGTTCTGTCTCACTGATCACACAGCTAGTACTGACTGTCTCACTGATCACACATCTAGTTCTGTCTCACTGATCACACAGCTAGTACTGACTGTCTCACTGATCACACAGTAGTACAGGAAGTACTGACTGTCTCACTGATCACACAGCTAGTTCTGTCTCACTGATCACACAGCTAGTACTGACTGTCTCACTGATCACACAGCTAGTTCTGTCTCACTGATCACACAGCTAGTACTGACTGTCTCACTGATCACACAGCTAGTTCTGTCTCACTGATCACACAGCTAGTACTGACTGTCTCACTGATCACACATCTAGTTCTGTCTCACTGATCACACAGCTAGTGACTGATCACACATCTAGTTCTGTCTCACTGATCACACAGCTAGTACTGACTGTCTCACTGATCACACATCTAGTTCTGTCTCACTGATCACACAGCTAGTACTGACTGTCTCACTGATCACACAGCTAGTACTGACTGTCTCACTGATCACACAGCTAGTTCTGTCTCACTGATCACACAGCTAGTTCTGTCTCACTGATCACACAGCTAGTACTGACTGTCTCACTGACTGTCTCACACATCACACAGCTAGTTCTGTCTCACTGATCACACAGCTAGTACTGACTGTCTCACTGATCACACTGTCTCACTGATCACACAGCTAGTTCTGTCTCACTGATCACACAGCTAGTTCTGTCTCACTGATCACACTGATCACACAGCTAGTACTGACTGTCTCACTGATCACACAGCTAGTTCTGTCTCACTGATCACACAGCTAGTTCTGTCTCACTGATCACACAGCTAGTTCTGTCTCACTGATCACACAGCTAGTACTGACTGTCTCACTGATCACACAGCTAGTACTGACTGTCTCACTGATGCAACTAGTTCTGACTGTCTCACTGATCAGACATGCAAAGTCATGCAACTAGTACTGACTGTCTCACTGATTAAACAGGTAGTACTAAGTGTCTCACTAATCAGAAAACTTGTATTGACTGTCTCACTGATTAAACAGGTAGTAGTGTATCACTGATCAGACGGCTAGTACTGTATCACTGATCAGACGGCTAGGAGTGTATCACTGATCAGATGGCTAGTACTGACTGTCTCACTGATCACATATGCAAAGTCATACAACTAGTACTGGCTGAACGTGAACCTGCCTCTCTGTCTGCAGTTGAGTGTGGAGGAACTGGCCCAGTGTGGAGCAGACGAGATCTTTGTGAAGGTCAGTGCTGAAGATCCACACATTTTCTGCTTGGCTTTGAGCTCTCACTCCAGCATCAGGAGTCTGTGTCATATGTTTTTCTTTTTTGGTCTTTATCCTCCATCATCCTCACTAACTGCATAAGTAGGTTTCTTTTTCAGCCAAAGACACGCCCCACTGTCAGTCATCCAAAGGCACGCCCCACTGTCAGTCAGCCAAAGACACGCCCCACTGTCAGTCAACCAAAGACACGCCCCACTGTCAGTCAACCAAAGGCACGCCCCACTGTCAGTCAACCAAAGGCACGCCCCACTGTCAGTCAGCCAAAGACACGCCCCACTGTCAGTCAGCCAAAGACACGCCCCACTGTATTGTTGAAATACATTCTCTTTCTCTTCTGCGCTCGTCTGTGCCGCGTGACAGATACTCTGTGTGGTACGTTTGTGTGATATCTGGCCTGTTATTGTGAGGACACAAGTGAACAGAAAACTCCATGTTTTACTGTTACTACTTAAGATGTATATGCTAATTACACAAGATCTGTGTGATGTGCTGGAAAAACATGTCTGATCCACGGAGATCCACCTCAAAGGATCTACTACTAATGTCTTAGTGCCAGAGAGCACGGGACACCGAGGTCAAAGGTCGTGGAGTACATCCATCGACACGTTAGTGAAACCAACAGAACATTAGCCTGGTGGCTTTAATGTTATAGCAGATTGGTGTATATACACACACACACACACACACACACACACACACACACACACAGACAGACACACACAGACACACACACACACGTAGTGCATCTGAGCTGAGTGGAGCTGGCTGTGTGTGGCAGAATAACCTGGCGGAGGTGGAGGACCTGCGTGGAGCCTTGTTGGATGAGGAGCTGCTGGAGTATGTGCTGTCTCTGCTGCACAGCCCCACCGTGGAGGTGGAGATCAGCTACTTCGCCGGAGGGGTGCTGGCCAACCTCGCCTCCACCAGGGGGCCGCCGTGGGGCCTGGCGGCGCAGCTCCGCGACTCCATCCTAGCTGAGCTGGTACGCGGGGGCAGGGCGGCTACGTGTACACACGCAGTTTTGCTTTTATCATTAGAGAACGTTTGTGACTTTGTTTATATTTACTCATTTTGTATGACTAGGTGAGAACTCACATTGAGTTTATTTATATGCTATTTATATGAGTATTTATATATTTATGCTACACCTGTAATTTAACCTGAAATACACATAATTGTGTGTGTGTGTGTGTGTGTGTGTGTGCTTTGATTTCTATTTCCAAAAGCACTCCTCTGTACTGTCATGGACTCCTCCTGATCATGTGATGGTGTCCTACAGGTAAGTGTGTGTGTGTGTGTGTGTGTAGACCCGTTTCACGTGCACACCTCTGTCTACACTGCTGCATTACCCTGCTTACCTAAACTTACACTTCCACTACTTTAATGTAGAACTACTAAACTTCACCATGAACCTCTCAGAACTGGTGCTTGAAACTACTTTGCATTTTTTGCAGTTATAAATTAAACAGATTATAGTTGATTGCCTGAACCCACAAATGATTCTTTGTATGAAAGAGTCCTTTGTAATCCTTGATGTGCAACAGTAAATGGCTGAACCACGGGCTGGTTTTTCTGGTATACCTCTGTATTGTTAAATGTGACACACACACAGGCATGTTGTCTATCTGCCCCCATCAGGTCGTTCCAGCCCTTTTACCCTCTGCTCCATCACTCCCAGGCTCCTGGGGTGCAGCTCTGGGCCCTGTGGGGCATCCAGCTCGTCTGTCACCACGACGGTGAAGAAAGAAATAGAAAACATGCAGATTTTGTTTTATAAAATTGTGTCGACTGAGTAACTTTCTCCACAATGAATCTAATACAAGGAATACTTTGTAATTTGTGTGTGTGTGTGTGTGTGTGTGTGTAGTGTTTCAGTACAGCAGGATGCTGACTGTGGAAGGAGGGTTGGACACAATCCAAGCCCTGACCTTTGACCCGAACACCCACACAGATGTCCACCAGCTTGCTGCAAACATACTCACCTTCGTGGAGCAGAATGACGCCTGCATCAGCCCAGGTCTTACATACTAGATATTTGTAATTATAATTCATAATTATGCTTTGTAGCGGTATGACAATATGGGGACCATAAATACAGTTTCATGAAGTGAAGCTTCACTAATTGAACATAATGGCAACTTAAATTTCAATTTTTCGGAAAAATCCCAGTTAAATATTTTTTGCTGAATCGCGCAGCATTTAGGGAATTACTGCAGCTCTGCTGTTCCCTCTGTTCCAGCTGAAGAGTCTGTGGGGGAGGAGCCACACGTCTGACGGAGATGGAGAGGGCGGGGGGTGGAGTCTGTGGGGGAGGAGCCACACGTCTGACGGAGGTGGAGAGGGCGGGGGGTGGAGTCTGTGGGGGAGGAGCCACACGTCTGTCGGAGGTAGAGAGGGCAGGGCAGTAGCATCGTGAGTCTATAATCTGACTCAACATGAGTGATTGATGTTTGCCTTGGAATTCGGTCAAAGTTTAAGCTGCTGCATCATATAGAATGTGACATGCAACAGGCGCGTGAGGGCTGTGATCATGTGACTCTGTGACCTGGGAAGTGGATTGGTTCTTCCAGGTCACTGCCTGCAGGGTGTGGCGAGACATTAATCTACAGTTCCAATGTTTGTTTATTTTTAGTGCAGAAAACATATTTTTAGATCTGTTGACATGAGGCAGGCATGCTGCTTTAAAGTCAAATAATCTGGTGTTCATTTTTGAGAATATGATAAAATTGATAAAAAATAATATTTTCAACATGGTACTTTTTAAAGCAAATTTCACACATCAGGTTCAAGATTAGAAGTCTGAGCTTGTATGACTGGGCAGCCCAACTGCTCCTACATCCTGTCCACCTTCACAGTTTAATACATGAATAGTTCCCCAAACAAGTTTGTTTACAGCTCATGTTATTTATGAACTTTGTTTACATTAATGAGTAAAACCTGAATGGGTGAATAAACTGTGAAACGCAGTGTGATGCAGTAACACAACATCTGATCAGGGTGTGTATGCAAATGCTGGTTTGTCTTGCTGTTGGAAATGTAAATGAAATGTGATGGGTAACCAGCCAGCGAATGTCACCAGGCTGGTTCTTCATGTCTGTCCTGATCGTTGCTCACAGTTTGTTCCTTCACACAAGGCTGCGTCATGTAGAGATCCATCAGTTGTTGAACGCAGTATTACGTGGTTGTTACATCTGGATAAGATCAACTTTAACTCAGTATAAACCCACACAAAGACACAATAAAGAGCAGAATCACACACCCATTCAGAAACGTTTATCTGGAGCTCACTGGCTCACTTTGCCAATCATAAAACAAATATTGTTATATGATAAAGCGAGTATCACTCTGAACTCTCTCTCTCTCTCTTAACACCACAGTGCCTTTGGGAAACAGGGCCCTGGACTAGTAACCATTAGAGATTTTGTAGTCCACAGAATTATATCTTGAGAAGCCCTTACAGGCCCTTACAGACCACCTCTTTGTAGAGAACTTTCCTGATTGGTTAAGACAGATGAATCATGTTGAATGTTTACAGTTGCTGATTACAAAACCCAGGACAGTTATATGTATTATAATGTAAACATGGTTTAGTCAAGGTCAATTTCAGAAAAGAACTTGCAGCATTTTTTCACTCAATGTCTAACAGGTATTACATCCAAAATTAAAACAACAAAATCTATGTAGCTTAAATGAGTTTAGTTCCTGCCCAAGGAGCCTGTGATGCCACCGCATGGTTCAGATGAGCTGCTTGCAGCAAAGCATTATGGGGCTGTGATATTTTAAGGTAAGGCCTTTGGAAAGAAGGTATAACCAATATGAATCATTCTTACATATCCAGACACACTCACACTCTCTCTCTCTCTCTCTCTCTGTCTGTCTGTCTGTCTGTCTGTCTGTCTGAGAGAGTCTGGTTTGACCCAGTGCCAGCCAGTAATGATGAGGTCAGCACTGCTAGTCTTCGTATACAGTAGAAACAACCACCATCACATGGTCATTTCCCAGTTAGGGAGATTGAAACTGTCTTCTTCATTTTCTGCTCCTTTATCTCGTCAGGCGTTTCTCCACCGAGGTCCATCTGTTGTCCCGGTCCCTGCAGTACCTCTGCCACATGATGACCATCACACCCACCGTCCACACCAGCACAGTGCCGCCTGCAAACGTAGCAATGCCGATGACCACGAAGAACAGGTAGTCCCGCTGGCCCAGTCCAGGGTGGCACTGCGTCCTCAGCCACTGGCCCACCTCAGAGAGACGGCGCCCTCTTAAGGCAGGAGGACCATCACACACGGTCTGCCCCACATCTGGAGAATCACATAGGACAGTTGCACCACACATTTTGCCAAAAAAACTCCAAAAACCGCACCTCACTATACAGCCTTCTCGCCAGTGCTGGTTGCGACCAGTTACCACCCGCTGTCATGGAAACGACCCATCAGCTCCTTTCTGCTCACTCTGCCAATACCAGCCCGATCCACCGATTCGCACCATAGCAACCAGCGTGAGAAGTTGGATGCTGTATACGGTGGCCACAGGAGTGATCGCCCGCGGTCTCTACGGCATCCGGTGGCAGGTCAGATCGTGTTACACTACATACAACACGCATGAATAATTCACACAGTGTCGCGCTGCTTTAATCATCCACGCACGTTGCACACCTCTCTGCTAGGGCCCTGTCAGCCTTCTGGGTCTCTGTAGATGCAACTGGACACTCTTGGAAAACTTTCCCTCATCAATCAGGTGTCAACATCACTTCAATTTGAGATTCTGATTAATTGGTTAGAAACACCAGGGTCACTACTGAACCTGGTTCGATTCACAACATCTTCAAGAGAGGTGTCTTTACATCCAGTGGCTGGATAGATTTTATTGTAGCTTTTATTGATCTTTTTTGATTTTATTGAATCAGATAAAGATCGTTAAGCATCAGAGACCGAGGAAACACGTCTGTGTAGACCTCTATTCGCATGTGATAAACAATGTTCTCCTCCCAGACACGTCGTGCATTATTTAATCGCATTGCATATTGTCTGTGAGTGGAAAATTTTGCATTTCAGCTGCCTTTTATTTCCGACTTAATTTGTCAAGGTTTATTTTAGCTGGTTTATTTGAGGATGCGTCTAAACGCGGCTGTACAGGTGCGGTTTTGTGGTGATGAAAGATCGTTCATAACACGTTGGTTGGAGGGGGAGTTGGATGGGGAGTGGTCTTTTGTTCCACATCAGTCCTCATATAACCAACTAGGATAAGAAACTAGGGCAGACCACGTGGGAGCGGTAGCGCGAGACGTGGGAGAGGGAGGGAATCCGATCGCGTTTGATCTCGAGCCAGCTGGTGAGAATGCTTAGATGAACAGAATTTATAGCACAGAAAGCCTAGATAGATCCCTGGAGATAACTAAGACCGAAATATAGGAGTGCAAATGGGTACGAGTTGATCAGAATGATGATTGGTGGTACTGATGATAGTTCTGCAATAAATTAAAATCTAAATAAAATTCAAAAGGTAGCGATAGTGCCAAGACAATAAGATTAAAGTTAGCGCGAGAGATGCGCCTTAATTAAACATATACCGCCACCCCCAGCATGCGCGAGAGATGCGCCTTAATTAAACACATACCGCCACCCCAGCATGCTTTGGTTTTTGCATAGACTACTTGTTGACACTAATCAATTCATATGTTATATAAATACAAACCTTGAAACTTAAATGCTTCAGTCTGAAACCACAGACACAGGTCTTCCATCCCGCATTCGCACATCCACGGATTGCCACTCAGACCGAGAGACCGGAGCACCGGCAAAGCGGAGAGAGAGCTCGTGTTCAACATCGTCAAACTGTTGCTGCTAACATCCAGCACCTGAAGTGCGACGTTGTCTGCAAATGCTCGCGGATGGATCTCTGAAAGAGTAGGGTTGTCCGTCAGGCGTAACATCACCAGATTCGCCAGTGGCCCAAACAACTGTTCATCAATCCTAGAAATCTTGTTATAGGAAAGGTCCAGGTAAACCAGCTTTTGAAGATTCCCAAACGTCGACTCCGATATCTCCGTCAAGGAGTTATTACTGCAGTCCAGATACACCAGTTCAGACAGGTAGTTAATTTCAAGCGCCGGTAACTCAACGAGCCGATTATTGGATAGTATCAGTTGGCGTGTGGTTAACGGAAGTCCGAACGGGAAATTTGTGAGCTGTAACCCGGCGCATTGGACCACGAACTGGTCGTCGCACACACACTGTTGTGGACATCCAGGAACGACCGGTGATGGAGTCACCAAGATAACGAATAAGTAAAACACCAGTGCAACAGGCAAAAGCTCCGCGCGGGGCATCGAGGCACTTTACGAGCCTTACTTCACTATATGAAGTCCGTTGGATTCGGTTACTCTGATGGCGGGGTTGATTCTGCACTCGTGTAAGATCCAGTGTCTCGGTATCTTGCAAAACAAGACCCCCGGACACGCGCCTGGTTGCATCACAAAGACCATTCACGTAATTAAACGAGAAGGCGACAGAGAGAGAGAGAGAGAGAGAGAGAGAGAGAGAGGGTGAGTGAGAAAGAGAGGGAGAGACTACCCTATTTGCTTAAGTGGATATTAAAGCAAAATTATAGGAAATGTTTGACGTCATTTGGTTAGATTCCACGTGTTTGCATGTTCATGAGAAAAATTTGTAACATGTCAAATAACGTATTTATTTACATCCTTTTAAAGTATTCTTGGATATATTACAAAGAGGCAGCATACTACAAAGGCTTTTAAAAGTCCTCATCTTCATGTAACTTTAACCTGTTACCAGTACCCAAGAAAATGGGGCCTTAGAAGTCCTATTCACACTCACACACACACACACGCTCCACATATATAGCAGTTTATGTTTGGCTTTTGGCACAAGTCTTTCATTTTGTCAGATGAAAAACACACACCGACATTGCTGAGTTTATTACCGTTGCTGTTTTGAGTTCACTCTGACAGAGGAGAGCACACCAGTGACTGCTGCAGTACACAGTACCATAAATACCCTGAAATGTACGTCTGGGGTCGCCACAGAGAGGAATGCCCCTGTAGCTGCCCCAACTGTGGCCGCCACTTTGGCCGCTGGGCTGTTGTTCTGCCCTGGTCGTCCTGCGTGTCCTGAACCCACGACCTCCCCTGCTGCAGTCAAGGCCACGCCCACCGCCCCGGCCACGCCCAGCAGTGCCCCAAGCGAGCCCCCTATACCGAGCGCGCTGGAGCTCCACCTAGTGGCCTGTAGCAGCAGCGCACCCACCACGGTGGCCCAAGCCGAGGCATTTCTGTTGCGGGCGATGGTCACGAAGGACAGCAGCGTGGAGCTGGCGGCCACTTCGCACAGCAGCACGGCCAGCACGGCCATGAAGACGGACCACGTGAGGACACCAGCGGACTGCGTGGCCTCCTCAGGACGCAGGGCCCTCAGCACCTGCCCCTCTTTATCCAGCACTGTGCAGAAGATCAGCGTGGAGGCCAGCAGGACCGACGCAGGCGTGGACACACCGCCCAGGCCGGCCAGGCCCAGGAACAGGGCCAGGAAGGAGAAGAAGAAGAGCAGTATGATTTCAGATCCCTGGAGAACCCCAGACCCGCACACGCCCGCACACATCCCCGCGGCCGGCAAATAGAAGAGCATCCACGGGAAAAGGAAGACGTCTCTGGCCGTGGGGACCCAGCTGTGGAGCGCACACAGCAGAAGGCTGACCGCCAGGGAGAAGCCCATCTGTGTGCAGAGCAGCCTGACCAGGCCCATGCCCATCACGATGCGCTCCATCAGGGCCCCCAGGAAGGCCCCCACCGCCCCCAGCAGCAGCAGCGCCACCAGGCCCGTGGCTGCCAGGCTGCCCCAGCAGATGCGCTTCTCTCCGGGCTTCAGGAGGAACGCCGCCACCTCCTCGGTCACCACCGCCGTGATCACCGACGCCAGCATCGCCACGGAGAGGCCCGACGCCGCCACGTACGCCGTCACCGCCGACGGCGACTCGAAACCCGTGCAGCACTCCAGGGGTTTAAGGGGGGCGGAGCGTAAGGAGGACAGAATGTCAATCATTTCTATCACCATGGCACTCATAAGGTACCCGCCCGCCAGGCCCAGCAGGAGTCCGACGATGATATTTTGGACGGCGCGCACACGATCTGAAAGTTTGTAGATGCAGGTTAGTACAGTTTCTGACTGACATCAAATACACTTTTTTTTTAAAAGTGTCTAAATGAACAGATCTAAAGGAATTATATTGTTAGCAGTGAGTTCTACAAAGCACACTGTACCCACTAGCACACTGTACACACTGTACCCACTAGCACAATGTACACACTGTACACACTTTACACACTGTACCCACTAGCACACTGTACACACTGTACCCACTAGCACACTGTACACACTTTACACACTGTACACACTAGCACACTAGCACACTGTACACACTTTACACACTGTACACACTAGCACACTGTACACACTAGCACACTGTACACACTAGCACACTGTACACACTAGCACACTTTAGGTGTTCGCAGTATAGGCAGATTTCATTCCCCCCTAAATGTTTTCCGGCGTGTGGTAAAACACAAATTCAACCTTATCCAATAGGCTTTGTAGCACTTCCCAGTTGGCAAAATAATAAAATAGATAAAATAACTCTAATAAAAAAGACAACAAAAACGCTGTAGAGGCTATAAATCTCTCGAGAGTATTGAGGAAGTATTTCACCACAGCGTTCATTACAAACTTAATATAAATAGCCCAAGCGAATAGCCATCAAATGACATCTGTTAATTAATGTTGCCTCAAAACTTTCTTTATTCTAACTGAAAGGTACGAGACTGTAAGTAGTTTCACTTACCTTGAAACAGTAACGCCATCGTGGCGATCTTGCTAATGAATTCTGTAGACGGACTAGGTGAGCGACAGCGCGCGCGGAACAGGTGCACGGCGTCGTAGCCACGCCCACTTCCGACAGACTTTTAATCCCAAAATGGTCAAGAGACCAAATCTTTCATCTGAACCTGAAACGTGTGATCTGTGATGTAGTCAGAGATGTGGGGCGTGTTTGTGTCATCTCTGGAAAACGAACGCACAGCACACAATACAACTGAAAAGCGAACATCCCTTGTATATAGGACTGTTTCTCACAGGCTACAGGAGCATTCACCAAAGATCCGCATAGTGTCCCGTGTTCCTCACTGAAACAGCAAGAACCATCATCGTATGATCAGTCAATAAAGACAGCAAGAGGCATCACCGTATAATAGGCCAAGCAAACTGCTCACTTCTCCCTAGTCTAGGCAGATATATGCATATCAGACATATTTTGCTCCAAGTTTAGTCCATATACGTTGCAACAAGCTAAATCTAATTTGGGAACTGTAATACAAATGTGAAGCAAATAATCTTTGAGATACTTAAAACGCTTATAAGTCAATTAAAATAATTCATATTATATTATGATATTATATATGTTAACAAAATTACATTAAAATAGAAATGTCATGTTACTTCAGAACTTAAAAGCTAACAAAATGAAAATAAGTATATATTTTTTAATAAAAAAAAAACGGCAAATGTGTGAGTAATCCGTAATTCAGTGCGGTATGTCAAAGACTACAAAAAAACTCAAGAATTGGGCGTATTGACTGATCAAACGATCTCATCAAACTCCACACCCCACATGGCGCGAACGTCCGTGTCCCGGATGTTCTCTGCGCCGGAAGAGAAGGAGGTGTCTTCGCTGGCCATCTTGTGGTTGTCTGCAGCGAGCCGTTCGCTCCAAGCCTCGTAGAATCGGAGGAGAATCCCGCTGCTGGGGCGCCATCATGCCCGGACATCTGCAAGAAGGCTTCGGTTGCGTCGTTACCAATCGGTTCGACCAACTATTGGACGACGAATCCGATCCATTTGAGATACTGAAGGCAGCAGAGAATAAGAAGAAAGATGCGGCCGCTTCGGGCACTAAAACCGCTGCTCAAGCCGCCAAACAACCTAAAAAGGAGTCTCAGAAGGATAGGAAGAACCCGCTACTTGACAAAAAGGAGGATTCCCAACCTCCGGTGCCTCTAAAAAAGGAGGGTATGTAAAAATGTTTCTGGGAGTCTTTTAACTTGTCCCGTTTAGCTTAGCCAAGTTTACCTCAGCCTCCGAGCCCGCGCGACAACACGGCCGCGCGCGAGGTCAACATGGTTCCCCCCTGTGTTGTCATGTTGGAGGACACACACGCGTTAGCCAGCGCGCCGGGCGGACGCCCCGCGGTCCGGCCGTATACGGCAGGCTGACGGCGCCGTGCACACCTCGCAGGAAACATCACGGCGTCTCGGAGCGTGTTGTGGTGAGCGGCGTCCCATTTTGATGGGGCGCCGTAATTTAACTGCGTATCTGCGCTGTGCTAGCTGGGCTAACGTAACGTTACACACGGCGGACGGGAATTCAACCCGTTGGCTCACGACACGTTTTTCTTTTTGCACCACCCGGCTGTGTGCGACGTTACCGCCTGCTTCTGCCTCTTCAGATGGTTTCGCCTCGTATTTCGGCGGAAAGGCGAGCTCGGCTATAGTTTACTGGCCATTACCGTCGGGCTAATCGTTAATTAATTGTCTGGGTAGTTGATTAACGGTGGCATCAACAGGTCTCGTCAGGCGAAAACATTTGACTTGCTCACATTTTATTTTTCTGTTTTTTACGGCACATAATTATGTTGGCGCAACGGTTGAAATCGATAAATGCTAGCTAGCTTATTTGATTAATAAAAAAGTATATTAGTTGAGTCTGTGACTGCACATTCATTTGCTACGATACAAACATTAACAGTTTTGCACATTGTACTGTTCCCGTGTGCAGCCATCAGAATGAGACCCCACAGTTCCTTCAGAATACATAAAACACCAGTCAATATGTTCTCAGGTGTTGTCATCCTCGCATTCATTTACACAAGGCTATTTATGTCTGCGATCAGCAGAGAGCTAGCGAGCTAGCATCACCTGACCGTCAGAAATCAGCACCTAAACCTTTTGTTTGGTGTTGAACGTTGACATTTCACATCCTGAGGCCAAAACCGGTCACCTGTGTTCTGGCTCTACAGGCGCAATTCAGTGGTCAGAGATTTTGGTATAACGCCAGTAAATCAGCTCCAGTCTCTTGGTTTTTAGATGTAGTTTGTACAGATGCAACAGGATGGGGACGGTGTTGGTAGCATTAGTCTGGGTGGGTGGGGGGGGGTTGTATGCTTATGTAAAACTAATGGTGATGTGGGTAGTGCTTTCTTATAACGCAATAAAGGCAGTTTTCAGTATATTTGTCGTGGCAATTTTTATTTTCCTGTTTTATTTAGAATTAATCGGTATTTGTTTTGTGGTAGCACAAAATGTCTCCAGATATAGGCAGGTATCAAAATTGAGAATTCCTTAATTATATCAACCCCAAGTGAATTAATTTAATTAAACAAATCAATCGGTCGCAGCATTTGAAGACTGAGACTGTTTGTTTGCAGTTGTCGTATGTCCCTGTGCTCTTATTTTTCCTCTGTGTGATGTCATTTCCTGTTTGTGGCCCAGGCATGAGGAGGGTGGGCAGGAAGCAGGAGCAGCAGGTTGCGCCTGGCCCCCAGCACCAGGGCCCTCCGGCTGACGGTCGCCCCGGCGACAGGAGACCGGACAGGAGACCTCCGCGTGAGCGGCGCTTTGAGAAGCCAGCTGAGGACAAGCCTGAAGGAGACGCCTCCGTGGACAAGTGAGTCAGGGTGGACGTGCGTCTCACGCACCTGGGCTGTACCGCCCATCTGCTGCGGGGCCAGATCTCTGACCCTTAGGTGACCCTGACTGACCTCTGTGCTGCATGCTGATTGGGCGGTGCTGTTCTGTTTTGTGACCTTGCGTCTCCTCTTTCTCCACCACAGGCCAGTGGGTGACCGACCACCAAGGGGGCGTGGCGGTGGGCGTGGTGGCCGAGGTGGGCGTGGGAGGGGCCTGGGACGTGGTGACGGCTTTGATTCACGAGGCAAGCGCGACTTTGATCGACACAGCGGCAACGACAAATCGTGAGTGTTGAGCTTTGGGTGTGAGAGCTGGTGGAGGTTTGGGTGTGAGAGCTGGTGGAGGTTTGGGTGTGAGAGCTGGTGGAGGTTTGGGTGGATGCGGGCAGCAGCAGCTCAGTCACGCTTGCTTTGTGTCCCAGCAGCCAGAAGGTGGAGGAGAAGCGGGGTGGAGCTGGCTCTCACAACTGGGGCAGCACTAAGGGAGACCAGGTGAGTCCCGCAGGACTACGGCGGGCACACGGCCGCAGGGACGGACACGGCGGTTCTCACCGTGCTGCAGTATGCAGATAAGCCCTGTGTGTGCACGCCTAACTTCAGACCCTGCACTGGGGCGTTCTGTCTAACTGCCTGTTCATGATTCAACACGCATAACACATTTGGTCAGAATAATGCAGGTGTTTCTGTAATCTTCCCAGATTAAAGGTGATCCAGCATGAGCAGGTGTTTTGTACTGTGTGACCTGTGGCCTCCTGGGTTGTGTGGTGAACTTTGGGTGGTGTTTGGGTTCCAGTGAGCTGGAGCAGACGGCGGCACCTGAGGCACCTGCAGAGGGGGAGGAGCATGCACCTGCCGACTCGGAAAACAAGTGAGTGAAAGCCCCACCCCACACCTGCCCGTCGACCAATCCAGTGAAGGTGTTGGATTTGGTTACCTGTCAATTATGGGTTAACCCAACAGTTTTACAGTTAAATCTTTCTGGAGTTGCACAGTGATGAGGATTAATTAAGATGTGTCTGTGTGAGATTTAAAGTTATTATATTACTAATTATAGATTATAGATTTTATAAAATGCTTCACCACCTTATTAATCTTTGGTGCTTAGGGTCTGTAAACTGAAATGTTTGCAATGCAACAGTCTTTCTAAGCCAAACAAGCCGTCTCCTCTTTTAAACATCACATTGCTGAGACCAGGTCAGTGAATCTCGTTAGTGTAGGTGAGGGATAGTTAGCATAGGTGGGCGGAGCGAGGGCTTGTTAGCGTAGGTGGGCGGAGCGAGGGGCTCGTTGGGCGGAGCGAGCGAGGTGGGGAGCGAGGGCTCGCAGCGTAGGTGGGCGGGAGCGAGGGTTAGCGAGGGGCGTAGCGAGGATTGTTAGCATAGGGGCGGAGCGAGGGCTAGCGTAGGTAGCTGTTGAGGTGGGCGGAGCGAGGGCTTGTTAGCGTAGTGGGCGGAGCGAGGGATTGTTAGCGTAGGTGGGCGGAGCGAGGGATTGTTAGCATAGGTGGGCGGAGCGAGGGCTTGTTAGCGTAGGTGGGCGGAGCGAGGGGGGGTGGGCGGAGCGTAGGTAGGTGGGCGGAGCGAGGGGCGGAGGTGGGCGAGGAGGGCTTAGCGTAGGTGGGCGGAGCGAGGGGGCAGCGTAGGTGGGCGGAGCGAGGCTTAGCGTGGAGGTGGGCGGAGCGAGGGCTTGTTAGCGTAGGTGGGCGGAGCGAGGGCTCGTTAGCGTAGGTGGGCGGAGCGAGGGCTCGTTAGCGTAGGTGGGCGGAGCGAGGGCTCGTTAGCGTAGGTGGGCGGAGCGAGGGCTCGTTAGCGTAGGTGGGCGGAGCGAGGGCTCGTTAGCGTAGGTGGGCGGAGCGAGGGCTCGTTAGCGTAGGTGGGCGGAGCGAGGGCTCGTTAGCGTAGGTGGGCGGAGCGAGGGCTCGTTAGCGTAGGTGGGCGGAGCGAGGGATCGTTAGCGTAGGTGGGCGGAGCGAGGGATCAAGTAGCGAGGTGGGCGGAGCGAGGGAGGCGTAGCGTAGGTGGGTGGGGGAGCGAGGGCTCGTTAGCGTATGGGTGGGTGGAGCGAGGGATCGTTAGCGTAGGTGGGTGGAGCGAGGGAGCGCGAGGGCTCGTTAGCGTAGGTGGGCGGAGCGAGGGATCGTTAGCGTAGGTGGGCGGAGCGAGGGATTGTTAGCGTAGGTGGGCGGAGCGAGGGATTGTTAGCGTAGGTGGGCGGAGCGAGGGATCGTTAGCGTAGGTGGGCGGAGCGAGGGATTGTTAGCGTAGGTGGGCGGAGCGAGGGGATTCGTTAGCGTAGGTGGGTGGAGCGAGGGATTGTTAGCGTAGGTGGGCGGAGCGAGGGATCGTTAGCATAGGTGGGCGGAGCGAGGCCTCGTTAGTCGTTATGACGACTACTCCACGCCTCCTTTTTGATCTTCAGGATAGTGATGCTGGTTCAGCCTCCAGGTCAGGAACTAACCCGCCGTTGTGTTGGTCAGGACGTGTGGCATTGTGCAAGATGCCTCTGTGACCAGAGTTGCTTCCCATGTTTGTTTACTATTTGAGATCATCTGTAAAGTTCCCCTTACCTGATGCCTCCTTGGTTATAACGTAGTGTGTGTTAACATGTTGCGCTGGTGGACGGCTGAGACGCTCTTGCCTGAGACACGTGATCTGGGGTGTTTGGGGTTTGCCGGTTTGCTCCACGCAGCACTGACACTGCAGCCTTCACATCTTTCACAGCGCACGTTCACGTCCTGTTGTTCACGCGTCTGTTGTGTACAAGCCTGTTGCAGAGCTCGTCTGTGTAGTGCTGACGGGGCCCCTGCACAGTAAATGCGTTGGGCGTTGGGCCGCTGGCGTTGGGCCGCTGGCGTTGGGCGTTGGGCCGCTGGCGTTGGGCCGCTGGCGGTGTGCGGGCACGTGAGAGAGCGGTCCGCTTTAGCCGGCGTGTGAAAGGTAACGCTGGGTGGTGTTTTCTATTTTTGGTTTTCTAGGGAGAACGAGGTGGAGGAGGTGAAGGAGGAGGGCCCTAAGGAGATGACCCTGGACGAGTGGAAGGCCATGCAGGACAAGGAGCGCGCCAAGGTGGAGTTCAACATCCGCAAGCCCAACGAAGGAGAGGACAGCCAGTGGAAGAAGGGCTACGTGCTGCACAAGTCCAAGAGCAAAGACGCCGGGGTTAGTGCCAACGCCCGCGTGTGCCGCGTGTGTCACGTGTGCCCGGTCCTGTAGGGGCCCCCAGTCCTGTGCAGACGGCCGTGTTCCGTTATGGGTGAGCGTGGTGGCGTGAGACGCCGCTCTGTGCGTGCGTGTGTGTGTGTGTAGCAGAGCTGGAACATCTGTAGTTATCGCTGTGGCGCAAACAGTGACTACATAATCAAGCAGATAAGCACTAATAAAGCGTCTCCGTGTCTGGGGGACACTGGAGTTGGTGTGTGAGGTGCAGTAAAACTCTGCAGCGCGGTGTCCATTCTCCCCCTGTCACTGAGCTGCTTGGCCTTCATCGCTCCGTCTCCTACAGGACGGACCCTTTTGTCCTCTGACAGGGAGCCACACAAAAAATGTGCTCTAGGAGCCGAGTGGCTCCTCAGGAGTAAATGACCAGGTGTCAGTAGCTTGTTCTCAGCGCCGTGAGCTGCTGCAGGGCTGCGCTGGCGTCTGAGGTGAGGTGCATCTTGGGTTTTGTGGTTTTGCAGAGGCCGTCTGGAGCTCTGATAGAAGCTGGAGATGCTAACGCTGATGCGCACCAAAAGGTACACACACTACACACCCTCACACATACACACACACACCTGCTTCTCTCTCCGTGCATACACACACTGCCCTTCTGTGGTTTGAGTGTAACTGGTGTCCTGCAGGGCGTCCCTGAGGAAGGTACAGGTGACCATCACTTCCGCAAGCCCGCCAATGACATCACCTCCCAGCTGGAGATCAACTTTGGAGACCTGGGTCGCCCGGGCCGCGGCCGGGGGGGGTCGCGTGGGGGCAGAGGAGGCCGAGGAGGCCCCAGTCGCGCAGCGCGTGGGGGCAGCAGGTCTGACAAGGTCAGCAACGCACCAGCCTGCCACACGCCCCCTACTGTCTGCTCGGGGTAGTGCTTGGGTGTGTTGTGTTCTCATCTTCTGTGTGTGTGTGTGTGTGTGTTCCAGGGAGGTGGAGTGTCCGTCCCCAACGTGGATGACCCCGAGGCGTTTCCCGCCCTGGCCTAAGCCCCGCCCCCTTAGACCACGCCCCTCCACCCCCTCGTCCACGAGGCTTGCATGCTTACGGATTCTCCGACTATAGAAACCAGACGAGAAAAAAAAAATGTAAATCTGAGAGACTCTCATCTATACCATATCGAGGACTGAAATTCTGCCTTTGTTCTAAAGGAAAAACACATAATGGACTTCTCTTGTTACACTGAAGCAAATTCTTGGTAGAGGTTTTGTATTTAGAGACATGATAGCAGGGATGTTCATAGAGGTGTTTCTGTTTTTTTGTTTTGTTTTTTTAACTAAGCATTCTCCATCAATGTTGTTTTTAATTGCTGTTTGAATGTATGCCTATCTCCTGCAGGTGTGTGAAGTGTGTTGTGCTTACGCCTCCCTCTGCCTTCTGTATCTCCTGTGTTTTAATACTCTGAGGATAATTTTCTGAGGGCTTTACCTAAAGCAGAGCAGGAGTCACAGGACTTCTAGTGCTAATTTTACTGTTCATATATACATGAGTAATGTATAATTTACTATTGTAAGTATTTTAATGAAAGCAGAGGTCAGGCTCTTCTCCAGCGTTTGTGTGTGTGTGTGTGTGTGTGTGTGTGTGTGTGTGAGTGAGTGTGTGTGTTGGCCTGGGCAATGCCTCTGTGTTTGTGTGTGAGGAGTGCGTGTGTTGACCGGGGCGATGCCTCTGTGTTTGTGTGTGTGTGTGAGGAGTGCGTGTGTTGGCCTGGGCGATGCCTCTGTGTGAGGTGAGGTGTGCGTGTGAGGTATGTGTGTGTGTGTTGCCCTGGGCGATGTGAGGTGTGTGTGTTGCCCTGGGCGATGCCTCTTTGGCCCCAGAGCTGGTTTGGTTTGGCTTTTCTGTTCTGTGCTCTAGGCTGTTTGTCCTGTGGTGAAACAGTGATGTGTGTACACGCTTGTCCTCGTCCCTCGCCGTCCCGTCTGCGTCCCCGGCCGCTGTCCTACTGGGCGTTCCAGGCTGGTCCTCGTATGTCATGTACATTTGAACATTTAGAAACCTGGGTACCACTTTTAGAAGCAGGTGTGTGAGGGAGAGTAAGTAATGTGTGATGTACATCTGTCATGAATTTATTGTTCTAAACTTTACATTGTGAGTTTGAGCAAGTGGCGTTCTGAACCTGAAGTTTTATTTTGGGGATTTTCTGTAGCTAAGATTGACAGTCTTGCACTTGGATTAACGATACCCTGTGATGTTCAGCTACAAGCACACAGCCTGCTCCCCCTGTTTCCTCTGTTGTGCTGTTGTGAACTACTGCTGGTCTTTTATTTTAATTATTTCCAAACGTTATAGACAGCATTACTGCTTGTTTTCTGAGAATGTTCCATACAGGATGGAACAGCAGTGAGCTCCCAGCAGAGGTGTGTGTGTGTGTGTGTGTGTGTGTGTGTGTGTGAGAGAGAGATGTGGCCTCCGGTGTGGATGAGTGTCTTTCTGTCCTGTGAGCGGGGAACACCGAGGGACACGAGTCCGTTGGAGTTCTGGCTCCCAGTGTTCGTCACCCCACGTGCCGTGAGCTTCGACCAGGACGTGCAAGCAGACGACTCTCCGTGGCTTTTGTTTGACAGCATTTGTGGGGGGTTTTTTGTTGGATGTTTGTGCATTCAGACATCCCTGTTCAATAAATTGCCCAGAGGTGTTGCGTGACATCTGCCTGCCCCGTGGTTATTATTGACATGTTCTTTTGAATCAGGACGCAGACACACGCGTCCATATTCCTGCTTGCTTTAGCAGAAGGTTTGCTTACGTTCTTTGATGGAGATCTATGATCCAACACACGTCAGGAATTTACTACCAACTTCAGCAGGCACGCAAGTTACCTTCCAGTGTCTAGTTCATCTTTTAACATGAGCCGACTGCTATAACCCCGTGTGAATTACGTTGTAATTTTATAGCATTAGATTTTCAGGCTGGTTTGTTAAAGTTTAAGAT
Organism: Brachyhypopomus occidentalis; assembly: GCA_020368025.1. Taxonomy (NCBI): domain Eukaryota; kingdom Metazoa; phylum Chordata; class Actinopteri; order Gymnotiformes; family Hypopomidae; genus Brachyhypopomus; species Brachyhypopomus occidentalis. The sequence goes on from JAGXOD010000071.1 coordinate 607,367, forward strand.
GGAGACTTAACTATTCGATGGGGATGTTGGTGTAATGTGGCGTAGCTTTAAATCGTATTATGTTTGTATGTAAATGGTTAAGTGTATATGTAACCAACAGATGTCCTGTGGTGTATCTACTGAAGAGACAGATTTATGACAGATTTCAGCGAGATTAATTTAGTCAAGTATAAAAACAAATGTCCAAGTGTAGGTTTAAAAGTGAGGCTTTCCCATTACATTCTCTAAACATGAGGAGCCGAGAAGACGCCGAACATGCGACGGAAGTGCGTGTGTGTCTCTTTAAAGGGGTGTCTGCAAAAGTCGGACTTCGGTCCGATCTATTGAGCGCAGTTAAGGAAGTATGGCGGACACACGAACACACGGCGGGGTTTCTGAGAAAAGTCAGGCAGTCCAAGATGACGGCGGCGAGGGACCTGCGTTGTTTACGAAGCTCTGTGCTGCGGCGTTTTACGGACTCAGCTCCTTCCTCATCGTTATTGTGAACAAAAGCGTCCTCACCAACTACAGGTAACGGCGAAGTTACGCTGGTAACTGGGTGGGATCGGACACTGAACGGGAATTAACGGGGTATAATCGGACTCTGAGCGGTAACGCAGGTGTGTGTGTGTGGGTCTGCACACCTGTACTGTCGTCCGCTTTGACAGCAGCGGTTAGATCAACTCACGATCCCGTTTCAAATGCATGTACAACGTACACGATCATTAAATGCTTCAGGTCTGGATCATCGGGTGCGAGTTGTAGTAACGTTATATATTAAACATTTGTGTAACTCCCTCTCGGCTCTTTCATTTTAAAGGTTCAAGTAATTTGATGTCCTAATGTATTTAGTTTGATAGCTGTGCTGCTGTCACAAGATTAATTTTGTTGTATAACTGTTTTCTGACAGATTCCCGTCGTCCCTGACTGTCGGCATTGGCCAAGTAAGTTAGTCACAGTCTGTGCTGTTCACAAGTTTAACTGAGTCCATGTGCAGTATTGCATGGACATTGTATATCACAGGACTTTAAACACACGAGTCGTTCATGTCTGTGTAACAAATCGTATAGTAACGTATAATAACAGACACGGGGTGGGATTTGGAGCTGGGGGACTTTTACACGGGCAGTCCAGCCTAGAGCGTTCTGGTCTCCCCTGTGAGGGCTGGATAAGGCTCAGTAATGTGATTATTAACGATCCAACAGGAAATTCTTACTCAGAGATACAGATATAAAGTTATGCAGGACACGCCAGTATAGTAGAACCATAGGTATTCGCCCATGTGAAAGTCTTGTTCTGATTGGCTGCCTTCTTTTTACTGCTGCTCACTGTACACCGTTTTATATAAATCTGGCTCAGGCCACAGTCTGTAACGTGGCTTGTGTCTTACAGATGTTGGCAACGGTGGTTGTGCTGTGGGTGGCAAAACAATTGAAAGTGATTTACTTCCCTGATTTTGACAGAAGTGTCCCCCGCAAGGTAAGCACACACTACAATACTACGAGTGACACATCTGGGTTTCTAGGAGATGCTGCCCAGTGTAGAGGGTTTGATTGTAGTAGTAATAAGAAAAAGTAAGATAATGTTGCTTTTAATTTATATAGTGCCTTCCTCTCAGTAAAGTATCAGGGTGCATCGGCCAAGCTAACATCTGATCCCAGATCAGTGCTCTGATCTCCCTTTGTACTTTGGGCTCTGCAGATTTTCCCTCTTCCTCTGCTGTATGTGGGGAACCAGCTAACAGGCCTTTTTGGAACAAGACAAGTGAGGTAAGGAGGCCACGCTGGTTTGGTGAGAAGATGTGTGTAGTGAACGTGGCTGGGACCAACCTGTGTGTGTGTGTGTGTGTGTGTGTGTGTCAGCCTGCCCATGTTCACTGTCCTCCGGAGGTTCTCCATCCTCTTCACCATGCTGGCCGAGGTGCAGCTGCTCGGGTGAGCTCACGTTCACACACACACACACACACACACGCTCTGGAGCTCAGTCGGGTTTCTGAAGCTCGTCCTTTTTTTTAACTGCCTGTCCAGAAAGACGTTTCCGTGGACCATAAAGGCTACTGTGTTCACTATGATCTTGGGAGCGTTTATTGCAGCAAGGTAAGTGTTACGGTAGGACGACACTGTGGAACAAGCCTTGTGCTATCTGCTCAGTTCAGGACTGAGTTGCAGGACTGGTTCACTGTGGTGGTCCTACGGCAGCACATCCTTCCAGAACAGCCTCCAGCACCCACCTCAGACACTCAGGGGAAAAGCTGTTCCTCCAGCACCCACCTCAGACACTCAGGGGAAAAGCTGTTCCTCCAGCACCCACCTCAGACACTCGGGGGAAAAGCTGTTCCTCCGGGGAAAAGCTGTTCCTCCAGCACCCACCTCAGACACTCGGGGAAAAAGCTGTTCCTCCAGCACCCACCTCAGACACTCGGGGGAAAAGCTGTTCCTCCAGCACCCACCTCAGACACTCCGGGGAAAAGCTGTTCCTCCAGCACCCACCTCAGACACTCGGGGGAAAAGCTGTTCCTCCAGCACCCACCTCAGACACTCGGGGGAAAAGCTGTTCCTCCAGCACCCACCTCAGACACTCGGGGGGAAAAGCTGTTCCTCCAGCACCCACCTCAGACACTCGGGGGAAAAGCTGTTCCTCCAGCACCCACCTCAGACACTCGGGGGAAAAGCTGTTCCTCCAGCACCCACCTCAGACACTCGGGGGAAAAGCTGTTCCTCCAGCACCCACCTCAGACACTCGGGGAAAAGCTGTTCCTCCAGCACCCACCTCAGACACTCGGGGGAAAAGCTGTTCCTCCAGCACCCACCTCAGACACTCGGGGAAAAGCTGTTCCTCCAGCACCCACCTCAGACACTCGGGGAAAAGCTGTTCCTCCAGCACCCGGGGAAAAGCTGTTCCTCAGACCTCAGACACTCGGGGGGAAAAGCTGTTCCTCCAGCACCCACCTCAGACACTGGGGGAAAAGCTGTTCCTCCAGCACCCACCTCAGACACTCGGGGAAAAGCTGTTCCTCCAGCACCCACCTCAGACTCGGGGGAAAAGCTGTTCCTCCAGCACCCACCTCAGACACGGGGGAAAAGCTGTTCCTCCAGCACCCACCTCAGACACTCGGGGGAAAAGCTGTTCCTCCAGCACCCACCTCAGACACTCGGGGGAAAAGCTGTTCCTCCAGCACCCACCTCAGACACTCGGGGGAAAAGCTGTTCCTCCAGCACCCACCTCAGACGGGAAAACTGTTCCTCCAGCACCCACCTCAAAGCTGTTCCTCCAGCACCCACCTCAGACACTCGGGGAAAAGCTGTTCCTCCAGCACCCACCTCAGACACTCGGGGGAAAAGCTGTTCCTCCAGCACCCACCTCAGACACTCAGGGGGAAAAGCTGTTCCTCCAGCACCCACCTCAGACACTCGGGGAAAAGCTGTTCCTCCAGCACCCACCTCAGACTGTTCCTCGGGGAAAAGCTGTTCCTCCAGCACCCACCTCAGACACTCGGGGGGAAAAGCTGTTTCCAGCACCCACCTCAGACACCGGGGGAAAAGCTGTTCCTCCTCGGGGGAAAAGCTGTTCCTCCAGCACCCACCTCAGACACTGGGGAAAAGCTGTTCCTCCAGCACCCACCTCAGACACTCGGGGAAAAGCTGTTCCTCCAGCACCCACCTCAGACACTCGGGGGAAAAGCTGTTCCTCCAGCACCCACCTCAGACACTCGGGGGAAAAGCTGTTCCTCCAGCACCCACCTCAGACACTCGGGGGAAAAGCTGTTCCTCCAGCACCCACCTCAGACACTCGGGGGAAAAGCTGTTCCTCCAGCACCCACCTCAGACACTCAGGGGAAAAGCTGTTCCTCCAGCACCCACCTCAGACACTCGGGGGGAAAAGCTGTTCCTCCAGCACCCACCTCAGACACACGGGGGAAAAGCTGTTCCTCCAGCACCCACCTCAGACACTCGGGGGAAAAGCTGTTCCTCCAGCACCCACCTCAGACACTCGGGGGGAAAAGCTGTTCCTCCAGCACCCACCTCAGACACTCGGGGGAAAAGCTGTTCCTCCAGCACCCACCGATACACTGAACTCATCCCCAAGTGTGCCTGTGTCAGTGCAGACGTGGCGTTCGACCTGCATGGCTACGTGTTCATCACCATAAACAACCTGCTGACTGCCGCCAGTGGGGCGTACATGAAACGGAAGCTGGACTCCAAGGTGCTTGTTCCAAAACGAAACTACATGCGACACTGAACGTTTGTGTTTTGCTGTATTCATGCAATCTGTATTTGACATGTAAAAGATAGATTAGTCCAGCAGACTGTTACAAAGGTAACGGACCCTCATTTCTTTGTACTTTTATATATTTGATTATATACATTTTGTTGGTATATATACATGTATGTCTATATTTGTGTAGGACCTGGGGAGGTACGGGCTGCTCTATTATAATGCCGTACTCATGCTGGTCCCCACCACAGCTGTAGCGTTCTACACTGGAGATGTTCACAAAGTACGTCCGCCTCAAACATCTGACTGATGACAGACCGTGCGCACTGATGGGAACGTAGCCTGTGTTGTAGTGAGCTGCTGGGGTCCTGGTGTGGGCCGGCCTGCCAGGGCCCTCTGTCCTGGTACTTTAGGACTCGAGGACCCAGCAGTTGGCCCAACCTGAACTGGCCCTCCTGCTCACGCGGTGGAGAAATAAGGAAGACTTTGTTTCTGCTCCAGGCTCGAGATTTCGATGGATGGACTGATGTGTTCTTTGTTGGCCAGTTTGTCCTGTCCTGTGTGATGGGGTAAGATCAAGTGTGGCTGTTCAAGTCCTTACATGTTTACATGCAGACCTCTAATGTGGTTATGCTTTCAGCGATGATGTGGTGGTGGTGCAGTTTTCAGAAATGACCACTAGATGGCACGTTTGTAATGTGTTTAGTCTAGAGAATGCGGCGTCTTATGGCTGGTCGGTTTAATTACTAAAGTCGTGCTTTTAGAAAAAATTGCCACCAAGGCCTCGAGTCAAGTTCGCTTGTACACGCTTATGTGAACAGCACCTTTGTGAAATACCTGCTGCCATTTTACCAACACTAGTTTTTCATCTTTATATTGATGTCCATGTTAAGTGTCAACATTCTCAAACGAGGTGTGTGTGTGTGTGTGTGTGTGTGTGTGTGTCAGGTTCATCCTCATGTACTCCATAGTGCTGTGTACACAGTACCACTCTGCTCTGACCACCACTATTATCGGCTGCGTTAAGGTCAGTGGTGGATTGTGGGTTAGAGGAGGTCCAGTAAACAGCATCTGTTTGTCTTAACGTGAACTTCTCTTCCTTCCTCCTTCAGAATATCCTGGTAACGTACATCGGGATGGTGTTTGGTGGAGACTACATCTTCACCTGGTTAAACTTCACTGGGCTGAACATCAGGTAAAGGTCCATGAGTACGTCTCTGCCATCCATGACAACACAGTCAGGTCCATTGGCCTGCAGTTGATGTGTAGCTCTGAGACCTGCTGAGCTGTTGTGAGACCTGCTGAGCTGTTCTGAGACCTGTGTGTGTGTGTGTGTGTGTGTGTGTGTGTGGGGTGTGTGTGTGTGTGTGTGTGTGTGTGTGTGTGTGTGTGTGTGTGTGGCGGGGGGTCAGCCCTATCCAGTCCCCCTGCTAGCACGAGGGTGGAGTATGCAGCTAGTGTCTTCCCTGCCCTGCGTCTCCCCCTGCCCAGTCCTTGTTGCCCTGTGTCTCCCCCTGCCCAGTCCTTGTTGCCCTGTGTCTCCCCCTGCCCAGTCCTTGATGCCCTGTGTGTCTGTACAACAGAGACGTCCTAGTGGCCCAGAGGCTGGTGTGTATGCTGGACGCTGCTGGAGGATGAAGACACCACCCAGGGTCTGGGGTCTGTTTACACTGCTTTGACATGCCTGCCTACCCATCAGATCTGGATACATTTGGACTGGATTCCGTTTACACTTCTCACTCAAACGTGTCCCCAGTGTGACCACGCGAGACCCGATTGTTCCTGTAAAGAGAACACGCCCACATGTACGATGTCAGTTTTACTTAACGCTGTAAACATGGCTGCACATCTCTCGTTACTGGTGCATTACATGCAGTCTAATCTGAAAGCACAAGGCAGTTTGTGCATTGGGGGAGGAGCCTTTGTGCAGCAGGGGAGGAGCCTTTGTGCAGCAGGGGAGGAGCCCGTGAGGTTGGCACTCCACACACCGTTTGCAGTTTGTGAATAATGAAACCGCATTATATTTACACTCGTTTCCAACATCCCACGATCCATCTGACCGTAATCTGATCACAATGGTGGTGTTTTCGCCTGGATTTTCATGTGGCCAAATTATGTCCGACCTTGATCCAATCGCCAAAATGACTGAAGCAAGCTGCTGCTTTAGGCTCCTTTAGTGACATTTCAATCACGTACACTGTGGAAAATGATCTTAGTCAGGGCTAAATTCTGTGTTAAAGTGATGTTAGGCTAATTTAGGGTTGGAGCACTAATGATTTTGATCACTTCAGCACATTTTCTTTGTAAGATGAGTGATGCTTGAGTATTAAAATTACCCTGTTTAAACTTATGGCTCTTGTCACTATAGATCTATTTTCTATACGTTGTAGACACATTTCGTTCCCTCCTTGCAGAGGCGGTGCAGACGCACTAGATTATCTCACTGTTCTGTTCTCTAAACATTACACACACATTTACACAAAATGCTTGTCAGTAAAAACGTCTCTGTTAAACCAGCTTTCTTCGTTCTTAGCAAAGATACGTGGAAAATAACCAGATCGTTAGCGACCGTTGCACCACTTGTTCACACCCCCAACTCGAAATTGTTTCATCCATTTCAGGTTTTAACAGGACTGTTAGTGTGGCTGCCGAGCTTGGAGCTGGTTTGAGTTAGAGGCCCACGTGAGCATAGCTGAATGTAGAATGTAACTGAGCGTGAGCTGGTTTGAGTTAGAGGCCCACGTGAGCATAGCTGAATGTAGAATGTAACTGAGCTTGAGCTGGTTTGAGTTAGAGGCCCACGTGAGCATAGCTGAATGTAGAATGTAACTGAGCGTGAGCTGGTTTGAGTTAGAGGCCCACGTGAGCATAGCTGAATGTAGAATGTAACTGAGCGTGAGCTGGTTTGAGTTAGAGGCCCACGTGAGCATAGCTGAATGTAGAATGTAACTGAGCGTGAGCTGGTTTGAGTTAGAGGCCCACGTGAGCATAGCTGAATGTAGAATGTAACTGAGCGTGAGCTGGTTTGAGTTAGAGGCCCACGTGAGCATAGCTGAATGTAGAATGTAACTGCCTTTATGGATCAGATACACAGAACAGTATTTTCAGTATTCTTACAATGTGATGTGATTCTTGGACAGAAGCAAAGCTGCATTTAACTGTACCATCCCCCAATTTTTATTTCCCTATTTTATTTATTTTTTTTGTAATTTTGTTCATTCTGTAATTTATAAAATCAAACACTTTGCACCTGTTTTTCTAAAGCAACCAAAGCACAAATGTGAGCTGTTTTCAAAAGTGTTTGGCTACAACTTTCCTTACTGTCATTTTTAATTTTCTACATTTTGGGCACGCGTGTTGAGGATTCCAGAGGCCCATGAATCCTGCCTAGTGCAGCGTAACTACTGCCAGGATGTGGTGTGTCTGTCCCAGGCGCTTGTTAAACCAAGAGGTGCAGCTGCTCCTCAAGTTCACTGCTTTCTTTATTGGAGCAACTTCTCACTGTATCTGAACACACATGTTGCTGTGGGAATAGGGGTCAGTTCACCAGACCAGTTTGGCGAACCTGTCTGCAGTACGTCTGCAGTATGCAGCGGTGCCCACACCTGGTCCTGAACATCTACTGCCCTGCAGAGTTTAGCTGGACCAGTGCTGGACCAGTGGTGGATTAGTGCTGGACCAGTGGTGGATTAGTGCTGGACCAGTGGTGGATTAGTGCTGGACCAGTGGTGGACCAGTGCTGGACCAGTGGTGGACCAGTGCTGGACCAGTGGTGGACCAGTGGTGGATTAGTGCTGGACCAGTGGTGGACCAGTGGTGGACCAGTGCTGGACCAGGACCGTGCAGGGTGGTGGTGGTCCAGGCTCAGGCTTTGGTACCTCACCTGGAACACCGATCAGCAGAAAGCTCCCATTTGAGATATCTAGTGAACTCAGGACCCCATTAACCTAATCCTTCAACTGCTGGGTCTTTATGAGGCTACATCAGAAAGGAACCGTCCCATTTCCACCGGTTCTGAAGGCACTTTAAACTCCACACACACACACACACACACAAAGTAGCGCTTATTTCAGACACCAAGGTTTGATTTCATCATGATCAGTTTTGTGCAACCTCGCACTGAAGCACAAAGTTGAAAAGAACAGAAAACATTTACAGTTTGATTATCAAAAGTATGAGAACTATACAAGGTAAGAAATCTATACAACCCGTAGGTCACAGGTGCCTCTCGGACTTGGGCGAGTGGTTGAAACTCCCACAAAATTGTTTTTTTGCGTCAAAAACACGGCTAACGTACAGCAGACATGCCTGCCGCCTGACGCTTCACACCTCACTCTCCCACGCGCCTCACTCCCTCACGCGCCTCACCTGCCACTCTCCCACGCGCCTCACCTGCCACACGTCTCACTCTCACGCGTCTCACTCTTCCACACGCCTCACACTCTCTCTCCCACGCGTCTCACTCTCCCACGCGTCTCACTCTCTACCCCAACAAGCCCACACAGTGCCCGATGCAAACATACAGTACAAAAGTGCAACTTCAGCGTTCCTGCAGCAACGTCCACCCGCCCCTCACCAACTGTAGAGGAGACCGGGCGGCACTCAGTCACCATCAGCGTGGTTCCGTTAAAAAATATAAATATCTTGCAAGTAAAAAAAACATTATTGGACAAATTCCAATACCAATAGAATAGACATGTTCTGTGTAAAATGGTGAGGGTTGTGAAACTGACGCAGGAACTGGTTACTACATTAGTTGGGGGTTTGGTGGTGGTGTCTCCAGGTGGTGGTGTCTCCAGGTCTCCACCCAGATACTTTGCTTTGGTTGTGGAGGAGACTTGAGGAGAAGCAGTTCCACCCCCTACACGTAGGGTGCTAAACCCCCCCCCTCCCCTCTGCTGGATTTGGTCTGGCCTTTGGTCTCTGCTCCATTGGCAGTTCAGTCTTCCTTGACTTTGGGGGAGTCCACGTTGACCGGGGCAGGGGGGTCTGAATCTGTCCTGCATTTTTTGGACGGTCTGTCCGCAGCCTGGCTGTCCATCGGCCGCTTTACGGAGCCGTTTCTGTCCCCGCTGCCGATGGCCGAGGACTCACAGCCGTTGGTGTCGTGGGGCTCAGGGAGGAGACGCTCGCCTCTGCCAGACTGTAGGGGGTTACACTTCACCTCGCTGCCTGCCATCAACATGGAGTCTGCACTCAACAGCCCACTGTGACCGCCCACGCCTGGAGAGGGAGGGAGAGGGAGGGGGAGAGGGAGAGAGGGGAGAGGGAGAGAGGGGGAGAGAGGGAGGGGGAGGGAGGGGGAGAGACTACTGAAAAGAAGGTAACAGTCCAATTGCTCCCAAAGCAGATGTATTCCAGTGCCAACACACATACTGGGAAGGACTGCCTGCTCATGCTAACATGCTATTGGGCAGCTCTCACCATTGTGGGCGGAGCCATCCTCCCGCTCTGAATGGCTGGTGTTGCTGCTGGAGGTGGTGGGAGGGGGCGTGGCCGCTCGACTGGATGCTGCACTCTCCGTCTCGTCCAGTAGCCTGTCCATGTAGTCTCTACACCACCCACACACAAACCACACGCAGTCAGGCACCCCAACACCACCGTGCGGCACCCAAACGCCACAGTGCGCCACCGCACCAGCTCACTGTTGGACCTTCTGATGTTGCCGCCGTATATGTGGTGTCTTTGCTGCACTCACGTCACACCCGGGTGGAGGTTGTACTTCCTCTTTCCAAGTCGTGTTTGCTGCGCAAAGAAGTCATAGCGCTCGGACTTCTTCCACATGTAATAGAAGGTCACACACTCCCCCACAGACCGCGTCCTCACCTGGGGAGCAGCCCAGAGCGCCGTCAGCACCAGTGCGGCTGCTGGCACCAGTGGTGGGGTGGCTGGGTGTTCACGGTACAAATGCTCTTACCTTGTTGGCCTGAATGAGATGGAAATCTTTCCCATAAGCCTTGAGACCCTGTTCAAAATTTCTACATTCCTCTTCTGTCCAAACGGAGACCTCTTCTGTGGGAAAAGACCCTTTAGTGCTGCTGATTCAGCACGGGTAACACACCAGAACCCAGCGCAGGAGAGTCCAGCTCAGCACTAGCACATGCTGTGGGACATCTAAGACCAACAGAAGAGCCTCGACCTCCTTCACCCTGGAGCAGACCTGGAGTGTTGCTGGGTGAGTAGTCAGGATAGTTAATGCTACCACTGTCCTCCTCCTGCCTCCAGGATTCTGATGCTACTGAAGATCTAGGATCATCTGGGTGAGGCGTGTTATCTCCACAGGGCAGGAGAGCCCTGAAGGTGGACGGACACTCCCGGGTTAAGGTCTCTGGCTTGCGCTAATGCTAATAATTCATTTTGGAAATAAACAAAGCTAATATTTTACTACCAGTCACCTTGGTTAAAACACAACAATGGAAGTCATTTTTTTATCTGAATCAGCTGCTCTGGAGTGAAAGACTGAGGTACTGCAGCTGTGTGTCCGTGTAAGCGGGCAGGTCTCACCTCTGGCAGCTTTGACGTTGAACCTCAGTCTTCGCAGGGCTTCTTCTGTGTCAAAGTCACACTTCACCAGCTCATAGAGCGCCTGCAGGAGACACACAGCACTTAGGGCTCCACGCCGAGCTGCGCGGCCGCAACACGGGACACGCGTCGCCGCCATCCTGGCCCTGTCACGCCCCACACCTGCCCAGCGGGCCGGCACCGGCGCCGGGTCGTACCTGCTCGTTGTCTTTGATGTGCGACCCCTCAGGAATGGCGTCCACCCCGGTCTCCTCACCAGTGCGTCTGCAAGCCTCCGTTAAGAACTCCACCACGGTCTGTTCCGGAAGGAACTCTGGATTCCACAGAAGCTGGTCATCGTTCTCGTACACTGCGGTCAAGACAGGCAGGTGAACGAGATAAACCCATTTCCCCCAAATCCTGCACAATGTGAACAACAGAGTGAAGGAGGGAGTGGGTGTGGCTAAGGAGTGCAGAGTGAATGAGTGGCAGGTGCGCTGGACACACCTCTCTCATTTTCCTTGTATTTACAGAGCCCCACCGGTGTCTCTGCCTGGTACATTGAGCCAACCATGATTTCCTGTTGAAGAAGGATGACTCAGTACTCAGTACTCGTATGGAGGAGCAGATATTCACACATGTTCAGAGTGAGAAGAAACAGCCCCCCACACCATGCCCCCCCCCCCCACACCATGCCCCGCCCCAAATAAAAGCCCTTACTTTCTTCCAGTCCTCTGAGGGAACGTAGTCCTCATCCTCCTCAGATTCCTCCTCCACTTCATCTGAAACAAGCAGCAGAGCAAACACACCTCACCCATCCAGCCCCAGTACACTCCACACACACCTCACCCATCCAGCCCCAGTACACTCCACACACACCTCACCCATCCAGCCCCACCCCACACCCCCAGCATCCAGCCCCAGTACACACCCCACACACATCCAGCCCCAGTACACACCCCACACATCCAGCCCCAGTACACACCCCACACACATCCAGCCCCAGTACACACACACCACACATCCAGCCCACATCCAGCCCCAGTACACCCCACACACACACACCTCACACATCCAGCCCCAGTACACCCCACACACACACACCTCACACATCCAGCCCCAGTACACCCCACACACACACACCTCACACATCCAGCCCCAGTACACCCCACACACACACCACACATCCAGCCCCAGTACACACACACACACACCTCACACATCCAGCCCCAGTACACCCCACACACACACACCTCACACATCCAGCCCCAGTACACCCCACACACACACACACATCCAGCCCCAGTACACACCCCACACATCCAGCCCCAGTACACACACACACACACACACACCTCACACATCCAGCCCCAATACACCCCACACACACACCACACACATCCAGCCCCAGTACACCCCACACACACCCCACCCAGCACCTGAACAGCAGGTGGGATGGAGAGGGAGGTTCTTACTCTGGAAGTAGCTGCAGTTCTGGGGTCTGATGAGCTCAGCAGTGCTGCAGCCTTTAGGTACCAGTGTGAGGCCATCGCCCGCGTGGACCTCCAGACCCTTCGAGATCTTCACGCCCTCATCCTGACAACACACGGTTTACAACCTTAATACGCCATATGTCCACTGGAGAGTTGGAGAGTGGAAGGTTTAGCTGAGCTGCATAAAATAAAATACAGTACCCACACACACACTCACTCACTCACTCACTCACACACACACACACACACACACACACACACACACACACACACACACACACACACACCTTAACCCTCTTCAGTTCTCCAGTACTTCGACTGCTCTCATCATTATCCAGCTCCTCTCCTTCGTCCTCGTCATCTTCCTCGTCTCCGTCCTCTTCATCCTCCTCCTCCTCCTCATCCTCCTCCTCTTCCTCTGGCGACTCACCGGCTCCGTAGCCGTAAAGACTCAGGAGCTCTTGGATGGGCATCTCTCCTTCCTGTTGGGAAAGACGGTCACTGCAAAGTCTCACAGAGCACAGAGATCATGTGAGGGACAGTGCAGTTTGCCCATCCCGGACCGCCCCATTCTGTAGTCTCGGTTCTGGTCCGGTGAAGAAACAGAGGGGAATATATCCTACGCCTGCTCGTACTATCCTAGTAGATTAGGCCAGATTAGAGATGTATCCTCGTACAGATTAGGCCAGATTAATTAGAGATATTTCCTAGTACGTCTCAAAACAGCAGTTCATCGATGGGTCCAAGTTAACTTGCTGGTTCATCACACGAGTAATGGAACCATCGCCGAATGTGTCTGTACAGAAACTGGCTCCAAGAACAACTAGCTTTGTTCCTGCACATCAGTGACACACAGCAACAACTGAGGAACAAAATGTACCACTTTCATATTGCGATTAGAAAGATGAGTTGTGCTGTTGTGACGCGGTGTAAAATATGTCTGTTCCTGACCCTGTTGAGGTCTTCAATCTCGTTGCTGAAGTTGTTCTCTGCTTCCAGCAGTTCCTCCTCCTCCAGAGTGCGCTCATCATCAAAGTCGTGAACAAGCATTTCTGCTGAAGGATCAAAGTCGAGGCTGTCCGAGCCAACAGAAACCCCTGTGCACGAAGACCTTAAATCAGTGCGTCCGCGTCACTACGAACCAATCACAATGCAGCTTCTGCTCATGTGCTACCTGAATGCTGGATGGATATTTACCTGGGCTTGAATTCCCCAAGGAGTCCTAACGGAGACAAACACAACACACACAATGGGGAACGTCAACTGAGGATCATCTTGTCCTCGTGAATTGTCCATTTAAATAGCAAAGGTTTGCATCATGTATTGATTACTAAATTCAGTGTATTGTATGACATTATAGTTCAAGTATCTGTGGGTTGAGATATTTGTACCAACTCTGTGGTGTATCGACATTTTTAAAACTGCGAGCCTAATTCAAAACAATAACAGGCTTTAAATTTGATACATTTCCTTTCCTATAAAACTCCACTATATGAGGCAAACCATCCTTCGGTATAGCTGGGACTAGTTAGAGCCTATGGGAAATAACGTTTAAATCGTGCTGAATTCCGCATCAAAGCTAACAACATACGTAAAATGAAGATTAAAATGGTATGTATTCGTATTTCAGCCGATATAAAAAACCTCCATGATCTCTAGCAGTGGAGCTTTAAGTTTGAGTTGAGAAAGCGCGCCGATGTGAGCACACAGCTAACTTCGCTCTTCGGAGGCAGAGCCAGCCAGGAGGCGGCAGACCAGCACGAAGTCCTTCTCTGCGGCGCAAAGTCAGACTAAACTCTAAATACACCGCGTCTCTTGCACACGTTAAAGATCTCTTGCCTGTAAAGTTTACACAGACAGCTGGGCTGGCGGGCTGGCCTATCCAACACTTTGCTCGTTAGCCAGCAAGCAGTAGTTGTTGAAGCTAAACTAGGACAGCGAAATCGCACAGCAGGACAAGTCGCCGTTGTTTTACCCACCATTTCCCCCCGGAGAGGCGCGGGCTAGCGCTGTAACACTGTCCGGCTCGCTTTGTTTTGCTGGCGGCGATAACGGCAGCTAGCTAGCCGCGTACCTGCTGCTAACCAGCTAATCTCGCTAGCTAGCTGGCTAATAAGTTTGCAGACATGAAATTTGAGAAAATTCAACAAGTTTTTAATAACTTAAATCGACCGCACGCGTGCAGCATTTTCGGGAAATGTGTCCGTTCACCCTGAAAGACGCGTATAACTCAAAAAGTCTACTGATCAAAATAAAAGGGGTACTTTTTTTTTGTTTGTTTTAAGGGAAATCATTAGAATTTCCTTCTTACCTCCGCCATATTTGCGATGCTGAAGGGTCACTTTGTGGGTGGGGCATCGGAAGTTCCCGGATGTACCTGCGTGTCTCGTCCTTTCTGAAGTCTCCGTTGCGCCGAGGATGGAGGGGACTTACAGAAACGCACGTACAGAGGAAATTAACTCGCCGTCGTTCAGTAGACTATATATAGCAAATAGTTCTCCATGGTTTTCACAGGTCAGTATATATATATATTTTTATTGCAGTGCTTTTGATCTCTGAGAGTGGAACATTGGATCAGTGGGATGTAAAATGAACTGTTATTTGTTTTTTAGACCAAAAAAAAAGATGAAGAAAAAAGACATGACGATTCATACAACTGCTGCTATACCGACTGACCATCACTGTATGAAATTCTCTATGTAGTTGATATGTGTCTGCATGTGTCTGCTAAGAGCAGCCGACCGCACTGTGAATAGTGTGGTTCTTACATGCACAGCATCATTCAGTGTGGATACGTCTGAGTGAACCTGATGGGTATATAGTTAGAGGGTGAGGTCCTTGATGTGTGCTAGAGTGAACATACCACTCTAAGAGCGAGACGGGGACACGTGTAAAGGGACAGGCCTCCCACAGGGGACCACTAAGAGCTTTTGGTTGCATTTCAATATATCAGGCTTCGTTTGTTAAACATTGCACATATTAAACGGCCCTGGAGAGGGTCTACTAAGGATGAGCCATGAGTGTTAGCAGAGTTAGAGCTGTTAGCAGGACCAAACACAGCAGGCAGTAGATAGACACAGAGTACCAGCACTAGCTACAGTGTTTCAAAACAATACTTTTATTAAGACAATATATCACCAATTGGCAGTTTCACTTAAAATAGTCACATTATGTGTACAAAGAAAAATGATGTAATAAAAGATGCATAAAACAGCTACAGTTAAGCTAAAGCATAAAACTAATATATTTATCAAATAACAGTCAACATATTGACACGTTAGTTTGGAATAACGCAGTGTATCCTCACATCCGAGAAACACGGACCTCATTTCAGACCCTAAATCGACAAATACTAATGAGCAGCCTAAATAATATATTTTTGTATATTAAAAATACATTACAATGTATTAAATGTATTATGTAATAGGGAAATGTATACATTTCGGTAGGCAAATGTCTACTGTACATCAACCGCAAAAATATATATACATTTCTTAATTAAATGATGCCATAACTGCGATATTTAACAGTGTTGCCGTATTCGCCACGTTGACTATTTAACTCGAGTTTCCTCAATCGTTCAGTATAAATTCCAGACTACGGTTTCCATCGACTTCAGCTGTTTCTTGTTGTGGACTATATCGTCGTTTATTCTTCTATGGAAGTCCAGCGCGAGATTGGAGCTTTCTGCACCCAAATCCCTCGGTGGGACGTGAAGCACTCTCCCGGTACCCCGCCTCTGCACAGTCCAGCTCGGCGCCAGAGGGCACTTCAGTCACTCTTACACCCCATGCCACTCAAATCGCTGATTCTGTCCATTTTAAAGCCAAAGCAGATCTTACGCCGTTCAGTCCTGTTCGGCGGATGCTTCTTCCGAGGACGCGGCTGGTCGCCGGACGGGCGCAACTTCGTGCTTTTTACGCCAGTGTATAAATTTGGCTCATGCGCTGCGCGCGACCTGTTGCTTCGAGTTCTGACTTCTGTTTCGTTTAGCATGAAGATCGCTGAGCGATTGGCTGTTGGCGTGGTCTGCATCACCTGAAAACACACAAGGTAAATACAGGCAGCCAGTAAAACACTATTTCGCAGATTTATTTAGCAACGTGCAAGAATAGCAACTAGTCAGATGAGTTAAATGATTGCTGAATATTTTAACACAGTCGTGTCTTGAAATTGACTGTGATTGAGTAAGGGAGAAACTCCAAATCATCACCAAACGCACGAACTTAATCTGGATTACGCCAAAGTTCTCCTGAAGTGATCCCAGACCTTTCCTGTGCTAAGAAGAGGCGTAAAGGGTAAGATGCACTAACCTTGTTCTGTGCTGTTGTAAGCGGGATGGCACTGGGTCTGAGACACAGAGTAATCAGCATTCCACATATCAGAAAGTAAGAGATATTCATGGCGAGCGCTCCGGCGGCGCCAAACACGCCTGATGATAATAACCTGGTCTGACATTGTCTTGCACATAGACAGCGCTTGGTTTTATAATCCAGCCGTGATGTCATTAACATTTGAATGAAAGGGTCCTCACCCTCCGATACCTTGATGCCAGTTTCCCGTTTTCTGTATCTCCTGATCAGCATGCGATGGATTAACAACACGTCAGTCATAGTTTAAACCGAATACAATAACGTTTACGGCCAGGGTCTGTACTTTGTAAAACTGACGCACAGTTTTCGATTAAAACGCCCTTTATAAGCTTTGACCCAATTGTGAGACTGTTTTCAGTATGGTCAAACCACGAAGGTTCCTCGTTAGGGTGACAAATGAAATGTTTCAGGAGGAAATAAAGGAGGAAAAATCATTCTGAACATTTTCATAGATGTTAGGCTACCGCGCCGCGTGCTGTTGCAGACTCATGTCTACATTTTCATCATGTCTTAGCTCTTCTCTCTGAATGACGTCATACACGCAGCTGTAGTTCTGAACTTTACATTGTACTCCAGCACATCCCACAATGCATCTTTTCCAGGTGATGTAATGCTGTATTCTTTAAAGGAACAAAACGTATTCCAATACATCATTTACCTACATAAAATGTTTATTGAATGTTAAAATAATCACACAAGCAAAAATTTCATTGAAAGTGAAATTGCATTTATAGTTATGTTAAATAATACCTCATATAATTAAATACCTATATGATTATATACCTAAGTAATTAAATAATTGTAATTGTTCGTTTCGATTGATATATTTAAGTATTTAAATTCATGAGTAAATACATTTCTTTTGCTAAATGAACCTGCTGTAAAAGCCAATCTTCTCTTATGGGTCATTAATTATAACATTAATTATACTGAAGGTCGCTGGGCAAGTGGGTGACTATGACAACCATGAGCTCGCGTTATAACTTCAATTCCCAAAATGCAGTTGTGAGAATCCAATTTAAACCCGGAAGAAAACCGTTCTTTACGCAGTTATCTTATTTGAAAAGCTTCAGATTTGAGACGACAGAACAGGTATGCGAATCGCCATGAAAAAAAGAAGGCACCTCTTACATCTGTATTTTCTGGGAATGGTTTATGTATTGGTTATTAATTCTGATAACTACGTAAACATGTGTTGAAACAGCAGCGTGACTAACAGCATATCTCGCTAGCTAGCTAAATTAACTATCTTAACGCCAGTATTTACTAATCCCAGTGCCGTGGACGTACTATTATAACACACATTTTCCTCTCTGTGGTGTAGTACACCTGCTTCAGCCCGGCAGATAATGTCCAGAACCGAGCTGCCCTAGATTAGCGGGATTATTGGTTATCTGAATTGTGCAGCGCGCGAGGCCACCGCTGGTTTAAGGAGCTCGGTTCTTGTATAGAGAACTGGTCTCTACGTCAAGTCAGACTGGTTAAATATGTTATGATGCAAAATCCACATTTTAGCGTAATGTGTTAAAAAAAAACCGACACATGCCCGGTGTCTCAAACACATCCGAAAGTGAGCTTTTTTGTTTGTCGGAAGACAGGACTGTTCCCAGAGCTTTCCGGACGGGTTCGGTGTAGTGGAGCCGCTGGCCTGCGCAGGGACCACCTCATGGGCTTACAGAAGGTCTCTGTGCACGGCTCCCAGGGTGGGCGATAAACTCGGGAAAGAGTTGAAGGAAGAATACATGCCTGAAATATTCGGCTAGGTAACCGTGTTAGAAGGGGCTGGTGAGGGTTGGAATGAGCAGGTGCTCCCTTAATTGAAAGACATGAGAGTTAAAAACTTTCACTCCTTTTCAGACAAACCAAAAAAAAGAAATAAAATAAAGCCGGAACAGGATTATGGAGCCTGCCCGTAAAGCAAAAGGAAGCAGTAAACCTCGTGAGGGAAAGCGTGGACAAAATCACCCCAGAACCCCAAAAGATCCCAACACTCAGATCCACCAGCAGAACGGGCCACTCCGGTCCAAACAGTCTGGCTCAGCGGAGGAAAGCGTGGACCCCCCTGCTAGCTGCTCCATGACCCAGCAGAGAAGAGCAGCTCAGGGCCCAGAGGCACCGTGCGTGAGTGCCGGCAGCTCCTGCGCTGCAGACGCTGCCGAACTGCCTGGACCCCCAGAGGGGCGTCAGTGCCGCAAGGCAGCGCAGCGGAAGCCGGAGGCCCCGGCCCAGTGCACCTACTCCTCCAAGACTCCAGAGGGCAGCGCAGGGGGGCCCTCCAGGCAGCAACGGCGAGCGAGACAACAGAGAGAGCAGGCCAGCCAATCGCGAGGCACGCAGGACAAGGCCCCGCCCCTCCGTGGCCCTGGCAGCCCACATGGCGGAGAGGAGCCGGGCAAGAAGAAGAAGAGGAAGAAGAGGAGGAAGCCCAAAGCAGATGCAGAAGAGGCAGTGGAGGGATCTGGATGTGACCACGCTGGTCGTCAGGAGCCACTGGGCTCACTGCACAAGGCCAAAGCCCAGCAGCCTCGAGGTAAAGTGGCTTTACAGTCTGGGCTGTGAGCCGCCTCAGGGGCAGGCCAGTCTGGGCTGTGAGCCGCCTCGGGGGCAGGCCAGTCTGGGCTGTGTGCCGCCTCGGGGGCAGGCCAGTCTGGGCTGTGTGCCGCCTCGGGGGCAGGCCAGTCTGGGCTGTGAGCCGCCTCTGGGGCAGGCCAGTCTGGGCTGTGAGCCGCCTCTGGGGCAGGCCAGTCTGGGCTGTGAGCCGCCTCGGGGGCAGGCCAGTCTGGGCTGTGAGCCGCCTCTGGGGCAGGCCAGTCTGGGCTGTGAGCCGCCTCTGGGGCAGGCCAGTCTGGGCTGTGAGCCGCCTCGGGGGCAGGCCAGTCTGGGCTGTGTGCCTACACATGAACATGCCAATCTAAAGGTTTATGGGCGTCTGGTTTACCATGAGCAGCACTGTGTTATAAATGTTTCTTACAGGGAGACCGAGGCCACGATGTGCAAAGCTGTGCTGCTTCTGCGTGCGTGTGTGTGTGTGCGTGGGTGTGTGCGTGTGTGTGTGTGTGTTGGAGAGAGAGAGCAGATTTGTGTTTAGATGATGTAATAAATGTGTTGAAATGACTACTGCAACTCGAATGTGGTTTAGATGTACAACACTGATCCTGTTGGACCTTTCGTTTGTTGTCGTGGAGCCCGATGTGATGAGGCCTTTCGTGCAGCTGGAGTCGACAGTGACAGGCGGTGTAAATGTCCCAGTTTTGTCTCTGCTTCCACAGCTGTGGCCATGAGCTCTCCAGGGGGCGGCGGCAGGAGTGGTCGCGGGGGCAGAGGGGGGCGGAGGCGCCTGTTTGACGACTACATGTCCTTGCGGGAGGTGTCAGCGGGTCTGAAGAGAGGAGAGCTCCTTCAGGTGGAGACCCGCCTTCCTCTCACACCCCCTATCAACACCTGTGCACTTGGCTGTTCTAGTACGCTGGGAACACAGGAGCCATAGTTTATAATATACGTCCAGCAGGTGAAACTGTGGAAGTTTAGACTAACTGAACCACCCTGATCACACTGGCACAGAAGCCGCCGTGGAGGCTGGGTAATAATCGGCCCCTGGCTAATTCACACAGGTTTTATGTTCAAATCTGAGCCTGTAGAATGTTAATTCTCCTTCTCACCAGTGTGAGGAACTGTAGTGTGTAAAGTGGCCATAGTTTGAGGATTCTGCAGCCTCTGAAGTGATTTTGTTCCACCTTTGCCGTGACTATTTTTTATAAATTTTTTTATATTGATGATGCTTATAAACTCATCACTGTCTGTTACTTTTTCATAACCCTGATCCATGTCCTTTATTAGGGGCCACTGAGAATCAACCCTAAGAAGTATCATGAGGCTTTTATTCCATCTCCTGTAAGTATTCATCCTTCATCCTTGAATTCCTACACGTTGTTTTAAATGGCACTGATGTTGTGGCGCAGTCCAGCGGTGTGGTCAGTGTGAGTGACCGCTCGCATCACCAAGCAGAAACGCTGTGTGTTGCTTTGCTTTTGTGGCGCTACAGGACGGATCGGCGGATGTCTTCCTGGACGGCCTGGCGGCCCGTAACCGAGCTCTGAACGGAGACGTGGTGGTGGTGAAGCTGCTTCCTCCTGAGCAGTGGAAGGTACTTGCTGTGGCGTGGAGAACCGCGTGTGTGAGGCGCAAGTGTCTGTGCCGCACCAGGGCGCAAGTGTCTGTGCCGCACCAGGGCGCAAGTGTCTGTGCCGCACCAGGGCGCAAGTGTCTGTGCTTGTCAAAGGTTGGAGGAGCTTATGCTACTCAGGTTTCTGGGAACATAAATGAATGTTCTCCTTAACATAATCCTATCACTGAATCACCCATGGCTAAACGCAATGCAGTGATTATATCCAGAAAGGTGTTGTCCTCTTGTCCCAGCATGTGGGTCTGTCAGAGTGATCTGGGTGAAATGTGCGTAGAGAGAGAACCCTCCACCTGCACCTCCACCCTCACCTCCACCTGCGCTGGCCCTGCTTGGCTGTACAGGCCTCAGGTCTGCTCAGAGCGGGAGATGAGCCAGACACCACTGCTACGTTCAGGCTGGTGCAGGTGAGACATGATCAGTAGAGGCTCATGATTAACCTCTAATGTTTGCTTCACGTGACTTTGGAGCAACGTGGAATATTCCAGCGCTGTCAGTGCTGAACCCCACACTACACCCAGCCTGGTGGAGCCCTCACACTACACCCAGCCTGGTGGAGCCCTCACACTACACCCAGCCTGGTGGAGCCCCCACACTACACCCAGCCTGGTGTTGCTCCCACACTACCCCCAGCCCCCCACTACACCCAGCCTGGTGGAGCCCCCACACTACCCAGCCTGGTGGAGCCCTCACACTACACCCAGCCCCCACACTACACCCAGCCTGGTGGAGCTTCTGCATCAAGCATCTGGTTTACTGGTTTAAGTGACGCTTTGTATTTTTGCCTCGTCAAGTGTAACAACCTGCAGATGTTTTGCATGTAACCTGTTGGCTTAATTTAGCACGTACACATGCACGCGCATGTGTGTGTGTGTGTGTGTGTGTTTGAAACGCGCTGCGAGGCACGTTATGTCATCAAGACCTTCAGTAAATACAGATCAGGTCGGAAGGCAATTAAGGGGCCCTGTTCCTTCCCAAAGGCGTAAGAGCTGTTGCACCGTCATTTAAGATCAACTTACTGTTATACGGGAGCTTGGGGTGGTTATGACTTTGTTTGAATGGTCTATGTATTGAATATATCTTTAATAAATGTATTATTATTACTTCAGTTGGACAGTGATATGATACTAAAATAAGAAATTTATTCTAGACAGTTTTTGGTGAATTATTACATACTTTTTCGCCCCAAGAGCAACGTTTGGAATGCAAGTTGCAACATCAGCAGCGGTGCTGTTTATGGTGTGCTGCATATGGTGATGGTGATTGGTTGGTTGGTTCAGGTGTGAAGGTGATTGGTTGGTTGGGCTCATTAAAGCAGTTTGAAACAGTGATTATGATGCTAAACGCTTTAGTCATGTGACTTGTATGGTTCAGGGCCTGTCGTATTTGCTGCTGTGAGCCACTCCACCCAGACAGGGCTGATCTCTGGTTACGGTGCAGGTGGAGAATGGGGCGGAGGTCGAGCAGACTCCTCCAGGACACAGTTCTCCTGGTCAGGGGAAGAACTCCTCGAGTCCTGACGTCATCGTGGAGGTGCAGTACAGCGATGGCGACGAAGAAGTGCTCGCAAAAATGGAGACCGTGAGTCTCCAGGACAAAGGTACCAGTATGTTCTCTTGCCAAGCTTCAGAGGGTGTACTGTGGGGTGCTTTACTGAGGATGTGCAGACGTGTTCTCCTGCAAAACATTTATATCACCATTTCCCTTAGTCACCTCCTTCCCAGTGTAGAGCCATCCCATTATTGAATGATGGTGACTTTAAATGTGGCCTTTGTTGTTTCAGAAGTTTAATGTAGGATCTCCTCGCAGTGATCGGAGTGCAGTAGATCTCCACAAGTTCCCTGCCTCTCCGAATCAGTCAAAGATTCCAGAAATCTTCAGGGTGTCAAAGTTTGTAACCGCGGTGACTCACTCTGACCTCTGGCCGGGAGTGTTTGGCTGGTCTGGTGTGACGAGCACTTTGGTTCTGTGGTCTTTGTTGGCACACGTGACCTGAATGTGAATAAAGCTGATGTCACTCATTGATAACTGAGCAGCCAAAGGTTGAGAGCCATTTTCTTTCTTTTTGTAAAGCTCAGACGTGTTCGTTCGTACCTGCCTCCCACAAATATGTGGCATGAAATCTTCCCCTTAATGAACAAAACACTGGAGATTCCAGATTGCCCGTCCTGACTGGGGGCATGTGGGAACTAAAATTAGCAGGTGCTGAAAGAAGTGATTGTTTTGACAGAATGAATGAGCTATTCTGCCCCTCTAACTCGGCTTCTTAATGAATCATTGTTCTGGCCTCAAATGACCCGATTGTTCAGGCCCAGTTCAGAGTTTGTTTACTTTTCACATCGAAGGCTGTACACAAAGTCACGTTTCTTTGCATGTGATTTTGACCATACAGATGATTCAGTATTTCTGATCTCGATCAGTGAAGTTTGACTTATCTGGTATCCACACAGTTAATTTACAGGATCTGCCTGAATTTTTCATATGTTGAAATTTGTGTTAACAGTTTTTACAGGAGCAGTTTGTCACGTAGAGACATTGTGTAAGACTTTCTGATACGAGACTTCAGCTGTTGTCCTGAAATGTACTCATGGAGGAGAGCATGTCTTAGAGTTTCATTTTATTGCCTGTGGGGCAGTGTTTTACCCCCCCATAGGGCTCCCATGAGCTCGGTTTTGCCCCCACTCCTCTCATTACCCCCCCACCCCACCTTTTTGTTTTAGTTGCTGCCACGCCAGAAGACGCAACACGCCGAACTAAGCGCACCTCTGGGTCGGCCTCCGAGAAGTTCGTTCAAAGGACCGGAAAGGTGAAGCTTCTTTGATGAGCTCTGAATCTCGATCTGTAAAGTGACGAGTGATACTAAAGGGATCAAACCAGTTTAGATCCAAGACCATTTGATTTCCACCCCTTATGAACGACGTATGGTCATTTCTAGGATTTTCCGTTCACAGCAGGTCCGTTAGGCCTCACGATGACACGATGAGTTAACTAGGCAGGATTAGAAGGGGCTGCGTAACAGAAGTGTATAAAATGGCTGTTTGATAGCAGTTCAAGAACGGTGTCTCTGACGCCAAGTTAGCTTTGTTAGCCAAGTTAGCTTTGTTAGCCAAGTTAGCTTTGTTAGCCAAGTTAGCTTTGTTAGCTTTGTTAGCTAAGTTAGCTTTGCCCTTGTGCTGCCGTCCCTGAGAGTGTGTTCGTGTGTCAGGTGGTGTATATTACTGAGGAGAAACACTCCAGGGCGGCTTCAGGCTTTATTAAGTTCCTCCCAGACAAGAGCTTCGCCATGTTCTCCCCCGTGGACCACCGGGTGCCCAGGGTGAATGTGCCGCTCAGCGACTGCCCCACGGGCTTCTCCACCAGACCGGGCGACTACGCCAACACCCTCTTCATCTGCCGCATAACTCACTGGCCAGCCGATAGCAGCTTTGCTGAAGGGTAAGTACACACACCCCCCCCCCCACCTGCCCCCAGGGATAGGTAGCACCAAGTGGGCTCGGGTCCTAGAGGCGGTGTTGGTGGTGCTCGGGTCTGGGTTTGATAACTCCTCCTCCCGATGAGCGCAGGCGACTGGCTAAGTCGTTAGGCCAAGCGGGCGAAATTGAGCCTGAGACTGAGGGGATCCTGGCGGAGTACGATGTCGACTGCTCTGAGTTTTCCTCTGAAGCTCTGGACTGTCTCCCCCAAAACCTGCCGTGGACCATCCCAGCGGAGGAGCTGGCCAAGAGGAGAGACCTGCGGTAGGCCTGCTGTCTCCACACGCATGCGGCCTCCGTACACGGGGTCTTCCGTGGTCACAACTTAACATCCAGCTATCCTGGCGTTGCAGGCGGGAATGTATATTTACAATTGACCCAGCTACAGCTCGGGATCTGGACGACGCGCTCTCCTGCAAGCGGCTCCCAGATGGTAAACGTCCTCCGAGGCTTTTCTTTGTCTGTAAGAGTTTCTAAACGCATTTCCTGCCGAGCGGTTGACCTCCTGCGTCTGTGTCTTAGGGAATTTTGAAGTGGGCGTTCACATCGCTGATGTGGGCTTCTTTGTGGAGGAGGGCAGTGACCTGGATGTGGTGGCTAGCAGACGGGCCACGAGCGTGTATCTGGTCCAGAAGGTGCGTGCGTCTGCGTCTCCCACCTCCACCACGACCTGCACGGTGGGGCTCTACCCAACGCTTCGGAATGTTACCGTAGCAAATTACGACCGTTGCTGTCGTCGCCGACTACAAGACACAGGGTGGCAGAGGTGACGAGCGGAAGCTCTGATTGGCCGACCGGCCCGTGAGCAGGTCTGTCTTCACGTTGGCTCACGGAGGAGGAGGAGAAGGAGGAGGATGGGGTCACTGTGAGAGAAGCATCCTGACATGGAGGAACTCCAATATGCGCTGTGGGGCTGACGTCTGATCCCCCCCAGCCTGTTATGGTGTTTTTCTTCCCCTTTCGTCGAATGCCAGTTTAGTTCTCTGCCTGCGGCTCTGCGGGCATCCCGTCCGTCGGGCGCGTCCCAACATCGCACGCGCTGTTTCGCAACCCCACTGTGGTTGCAGTCTCACCCCAGTGCCCTCGTAAATCTGCCCTCACTGAAGGTGGTGGCCTCAGAAGCTCCCAGGACACTGAGCTGCACAATGCAAACGGAGTGACTCATCGCCGAGTTTAGTCATTAGTTTGGTCTGAATCTGATCCGAAGTCGAGATGCGAGTCTGATAACCACTCCAATAAATAACAACAAAGGCTGCAGAGTTACACACTCGTTTATTTTGCAGAGTAACACTAAATCTAGTGCATCATTTATCATTTACCTGCATTTCATTTTGTATGTCCGAATCTGAAATTACGTGTTCATTTATATGCAGTGCTGTCCCATGTCCTTTGTGTATTTGAGAATCAAATGAGTTCATAACAGAAGTTTGGGTCGTGCCCTTTGTGGAAATGTGCAGTTGGTGTGTGAGTAGCGTATCTGGAAGGGGTTGAATTCATTTAAAAAGTGAAATTCTCAGAGGTTCAGTTAAGTTCAGTTTAAAGAACACAGTGATCTTCTTTGTTGAATTTGCCCTGAAAGCTGTAATGATCCTTCTGAGCGGCTGAGAGGTGTTTACTCGTCTACAAGCTTCTGGGGAGTTTATTCTCTTTTTTTTTTTATATTAAATCCCAGATGTTCTTACGAAGTGTGTGTGTGTGTGCAGGTCGTCCCTATGCTGCCCCGTCTCTTGTGTGAGGAGTTGTGCAGTCTTAACCCTCAGACTGATCGTCTAACCTTCTCCGTCATCTGGACGCTGTCCCCCGAGGGAAAGGTCCTTTACACACACACTTAGCATTACACACACTCACACCCTCACACACTTAGCATTACACACACACACTCAGTCTTATCTCTATTACACCCCTTCTTATCAGCATTACTGACTCACACACACACCCCTTCATCTGTATTATCTATTCAGACACGCCTGCCCACACACACACACATGTGCTCCTTCATAATTCATGCTGCTGTTTAAGGTCCAGTGTCATGACCCTTTTAAATATGTTTATTATATTAATTTATTTTATTATTCCTCATGTCAGTGTTACCTGGAATGGAACTATTAGGGTCAAATATGTTCTAATAATGAAATAATATGTTTATGTTATGTTTATTAATGAATGTGCTGTATCTCTGTGTGTGTGTGTGTGTGTGTCTCCTCTGCCGTTGCTCAGATCCTGAGTGAGTGGTTTGGTCGCTCGGTGATCTGCTCCTGTGCCAAGCTCAGTTATGATCACGCTCAGAGCATGATCGACGCCCCAGAGAAGCAGTTCAGCGCTGCTGAACTCCCGCCCGTCGCTCCCCAGCACCCTATACTGCACATCCACCAGGCCGTCCTCCACCTGCACGCCATCGCCAAACACCTGCGCGCTCAGCGCTTCGAGGGCGGCGCCCTCCGACTTGACCAGGTAGCCCAGTCTGGTCCTGGTCCTGGTCCAGGTCCAGACCGCCTAGAGTCCTAATGAATTAAAAGACGGACGTGTACTGCCCAGAAACGGATGTCCTGGGGGACGGTCTGTCCTGGGGGATCTGGGACACTCCAGCGCAGGGAACTACTGCTGCTTCTGTACGTTTGCGTCCCCATTTCTGAGGTTTTCCCTCCAGTCTTTAAGGAAAATGCGTCCACAGCTGTTTAAGATGCTCAGCTGTGCAGCCTCGGTGTCCTGAAAGCGCGTTTGAGGCGCCTGGTAGCCACACGCTTCATATCGTTGCAAATATCCATCGCCACCTGGAAAGAGCATCAGCATGGAAACGTGCGCATTGCAGTGCGGGCGCCTGCTTTCATTCCTGAGATGAATCTGGGCATCGTCTCTGCTTGGAAGGCTAAATAAAGATCAGTAATGAGTCCATTAGAAGACTTGTGTTTGTGATGAAGGCTTGTGTTTGTGATGAAGGCTTGTGTTGTGCAGCGTCGGCCATGATCTGCTGCGTCACGTTCCTGCGGTTTGATCTGTGTAATCTGCAGAAGGGCCGTGATTCAACACGCTCGGCGAACTCAGGGAATCTGTGCTTGGTTGCTTACAAAAGCTGTCAAGACCTCCATGAGACGTGACGTGTGGGCCGTGGTGAGACGGGGCTCGTGCTGCTGGCCCTGTGCTCTCAGCTCCTAATGAAGCGCTGGGAGTTTTAATGAATCATTTTTGTTCCTGTTGCAGATGAAGCTGGCGTTCTGCCTGGGTGCCGACTCCGCCATGCCTCAGGGCTGCTACATCTACCAGTACAAAGACAGCAACAAGTGCGTGAACCTGTGGGCCAAGCTCAGTCTCGCTACACACTAGCCACTAGGGCTTAAGCTCGGGGAGGTGTGGTCTCAAGGAGGCGTGGTCCAGGTTGAATCTCAGGGTTAGGGGTTAGGGTTAGGGGTTAGGGTTAACCCCAGTGTAGATGGAACCTTCCACCATATTTGAGTAAAAATTGCATTTCGGGAGTTTTGAATTTTTAAGCTGAGTCATTTGGTTATCCTGGGTAGAACCTGACCAGACCAATACCAGCCAGGTTTGAAGGTGTGTGTGTGTGTGTGTGTGTGTGGCTCAGGTTGGTGGAGGAGTTCATGTTGCTGGCCAACATGGCGGTGGCCCACCGTATCTACAAGACGAGACCCAGACTGGCTCTGCTCCGCCGACACCCCCCCCCCACAGAGCCGCATGATGGACGTGTTAGAAGAGCTGTGTGACCAGATGGGCCTCCATATAGACCTGTCCTCCTCTGGAGCACTGCATGTAGGAGAACCACACACACACACACACACAGACCTGTCCTCCTCTGGAGCACTGCACGTAGGAGAACCTCACACACACACACACAGACCTGTCCTCCTCTGGAGCACTGCACGTAGGAGAACCACACACACACACACACAGACCTGTCCTCCCTGGAGAACCACACACACACACAGACCTGTCCTCCTCTGGAGCACTGCACACCACACACACACACAGACCTGTCCCCCTCTCACGCACACACACACACACACACAGACCTGTCCTCCTCTGGAGCACTGCACATAGGAGAACCACACACACACACAGACCTGTCCTCCTCTGGAGCACTGCACGTAGGAGAACCACACACACACACACACACACACACACACAGACCTGTCCTCCTCTGGAGCACTGCACGTAGGAGAACACACACACACACAGACCTGTCCTCCTCTGGAGCACTGCACATAGGAGAACCACACACACACACAGACCTGTCCTCCTCTGGAGCACTGCACGTAGGAGAACCACACACACACACACACACACACACACACACACAGACCTGTCCTCCTCTGGAGCACTGCACGTAGGAGAACCACACACACACACAGACCTGTCCTCCTCTGGAGCACTGCACGTAGGAGAACCACACACACACATACACACACACACACACACACAGACCTGTCCTCCTCTGGAGCACTGCACGTAGGAGAACACACACACACACACACACACAGACCTGTCCTCCTCTGGAGCACTGCACGTAGGAGAACCACACACACTGCTGGAGCACGTAGGAGAACCACACACACACACATACACACACACACACAGACCTGTCCTCCTCTGGAGCACTGCACACGAGGGACCAACACACACACACACACCAGACCTGTCCTCCTCTGGAGCACATACATACACACACACACACACAGACCTGTCCTCCTCTGGAGCACTGCACATAGGAGAACCACACACACACACAGACCTGTCCTCCTCTGGAGCACTGCACGTAGGAGAACCACACACACACACACACACACAGACCTGTCCTCCTCTGGAGCACTGCACGTAGGAGAACCACACACACACACACACAGACCTGTCCTCCTCTGGAGCACTGCACATAGGAGAACCACACACACACACAGCCTGCACACTGTGTATGTGCTAGCCTTGTCTTTCTGCTGATTTAGATTCCCTCTGAATGAATGTCTAAGCAGGATGAGCAGGTGTGTGTGACGGCAGGTGTGTGTGTGGTGTGTGTGTGTGTGTGTGTGTGTGTGTGTGTGTGTGTGTGTGTGTGTGTGTGTGTGTGTGTGTGTGTGACTGCAGGTGTGTGTGTGTGTGTGTGTGACTGCAGGTGTGTGTGTGTGACTGCAGGTGTGTGTGTGTGACTGCGTGTGTGTGTGTGTGACTGCAGGTGTGTGTGTGTGTGACTGCAGGTGTGTGTGTGTGTGTGTGACTGCAGGTGTGTGTGTGTGTGTGTGACTGCAGGTGTGTGTGTGTGTGTGACTGCAGGTGTGTGTGTGTGTGTGTGACGGCAGGTGTGTGTGTGGGCTGGAGTGTAAAGGTTTGCTCTTTCCTGCTGCTGTAACAGAGGAGTCTGAATGAGACGGTGGGGGAGGATCAGTACTCCAGTGCCAGGAAGGAGGTGCTCACACAGCTGTGCTCCAGACCCATGCAGGTGCTCACCTCCACCCTCACCTCCACCCTCACCTACTGCTCTTCATGTGAGGGATGGGCAGGAATAATGGTGTGTGTGTGTGTGTGTGTGTGTGTGTGTGTGTGTGTGTGTGTGTGTGTGTGTGTGTGTGTGTGTGTGTGTGTGTGTGTGTGTGTGTGTGTGTGTGTGTGTGTGTGTGTGTGTGTGTGTGTGTGTGTGTGTGTGCGTGCGCGCGCGCGCGCTAGATGGCAGTGTATTTTTGTGCAGGGATATTGCAGGATGAGAAACTGTTCCGTCACTACGCGTTGAACGTTCCGCTCTACACACACTTTACATCTCCCATCCGTCGCTATGCCGACCTCATCGTCCACCGTCTGCTGGCCGCCTCTCTCAGTGAGTCGCTCGCGTGCGCGCACACACACACACACACACAGTTGCGTTATTTACTTCTTAAATGTCATGCTGTTGACTTTCAAGCATTTGTTCTACTGCTCTGTGATGGTGTCCTGAGTGTGTGTGTGTGTGTGTGTGCCACAGAGTGTGGACCCCGTCTGTGTCTCAGTGATGAAGGCGTACAGAAGCAGGCATCCCACTGCAACGATAAGAAGACGTCCTCCAAGAGGGTCCAGGAGCTGAGTGCCGAGCTCTTCTTCAGTGTCTTCGTCAGGGTAAATGGACCTGTGTGCCCTGTATATAGGCCGGGTCAACGGACCTGTGTGCCCTGTATATAGGCCGGGTCAACGGACCTGTGTGCCCTGTATATAGGCCGGGTCAACGGACCCGTGTGCCCTGTATATATATATATATGTGTGTGTGTGTGTGTAGGAGTGTGGTCCTCTGGACTCTGACGCCATGGTGATGGGGATGCTGGATAAAGCCTTTGATGTCTTGGTGCTGAGCTACGGTGTTCAAAAGAGAATCTACTGCAACGTGAGTGTGAACACACACTCTCTGTACACGCGCACACACACCAGCAGCGTCTCTGTTCAGCTGCTACAGACTTGCCACTTGTGTGTATTTGCATTGTAATTTCATTTTACATATGAATATCATCAACCTACATATTGTAAAGCTGTGTGTGTGGTTTGTGGTCATGTGTGTGTGTGTGTGTGTGTGTGTGTTCAGGCTGTGGAGGGGCTCCAGTCTTTTCACTTCCGTAAGGTGGGTAAGTGTCCTGAGATGACGCTGGTATGGGCCCCCGACGACCTGCAGCAGGAGCCTGTCAGACAGGTGGAGTAACCCCACCCTCACCCCCCTCACCCCCACGGTTTTGTTTCATGAATGTTGAAGGATGGCATGTCAAGCCAGGTTCTACTTCAGTTCAGAGAGTGTGTGTGTGTGTGTGTGTTTCTCTCCTGTAGGAAATCTCTCTATTCTCCGTCCTGCATGTGCAGCTAAAGGCAGATGGAGCTCCACTCAAATACAGCGCAGTACTGAGGAGACCTACTGCAGCTCAGCCCTGACACACACACACACACACACAGACAGCACACAGGACTGAGGAGACCTACTGCACCTCAGCCCTGACACACACACACACACACACAGACAGCACAGTACTGAGGAGACCTACTGCACCTCAGCCCTGACACACACACACACACACACACACACACAGCACAGGACTGAGGAGACCTACTGCACCTCAGCCCTGACACACACACACACACACACAGCACAGGACTGACCTACTGCACCTCACCCCTGACACACACACACACTGCAGCTCAGCCCTACTGCACCTCAGCCCACACACACACACACACACACACACACACACAGCACAGGACTGAGGAGACCTACTGCAGCTCAGCCCTGACACACACACACACACACACACACACACACAGCACAGGACTGAGGAGACCTACTGCAGCTCAGCCCTGACACACACACACACACACACACACACACACACACACAGGACTGAGGAGACCTACTGCAGCTCAGCCCTGACACACACACACACACAGACAGCACAGGACTGAGGAGACCTACTGCAGCTCAGCCCTGACACACACACACACACACACACACAGCACAGGACTGAGGATGCAGCTCAGCCCTGACACACACACACACACACACACACACACTCCTGAGCAGCTGTGGGATGTGTAGCCTCTTGGCACCAGCCATGATCAGCTTGTGTTGGAGGGTGGAGGTAGGAGGTGGAGGACCTCCAGCAGACGTGCTGCACCTTCACTGGGCCTCCACCCTCCAGCAGACGTGCTGCACCTTCACTGGGCCTCCACCCTCCAGCAGACGTGCTGCACCTTCACTGGGCCTCCACCCTCCAGCAGACGTGCTGCACCTTCACTGGGCCTCCACCCTCCAGGAGACGTGCTGCACCTTCACTGGGCCTCCACCCTCCAGGAGACGTGCTGCACCTTCACTGGGCCTCCACCCTCCAGCAGACCTGCGTTCGCTCAGCCACTCTGCAGATTTTATGAACTGTATTTTAGGGTTTTTAAGTGCAGGCTGGTGGGCGGGGTTTGCTGGTGGGCGGGGTTTGCCGGTGGGCGGGGTTTGTCGGTGGGCGCGTGGTCGGTTTGCTGGTGGGCGGGGTTTGCCAGTGGGTGGGGTTGCTGGTGCTGTCGGGACTACGACGCTACAGTGATGGTGCAGATCTCATCTGTCTACTGCGCCATGTCCACAGGTCAGCATCACAGGGTTAGAGTGCTGCTGTTTAATATTTATAAAAAAAAATTGCATTTAATTTTGCACCATTTCAGTTTTGATATTTTCTGGTTTTAACCCCCCTACCCCCCTCCTCCCTCGTCCCCCACCCCCCTCCTCCCCCCACCCAATCGCCTGTGTGTCCTGACCTTTGACCGCGTGGGATCTCTGATGTTCAGGCAGGTCTCCACTACTGCTCAGTGTCTGCATGCGCACCTCGGGGTCGCCGCGCTGTACTGCAGTGTGGGTGGAGCAGGTGGAGCTGTGGGTGGTGTCTCTGGCAGGGAGCTGCTCCTACAGCTTTTCTTTTACTTACTTTTTAACATTTTTTTGCATGATTTAGAAGTGAAACAAACCACTTAGTTTATGGAGGAAGTAGCTGAGCTCGAACCGGTTTGAACCAGTTTGAACCAGTTTGAACCAGTTTTCGAACCGGTTTGCTTTAACATTATTAACTGCTTTACTGGAGACGTTTCAGCCATTACTGCAGTGTGAGGAACTTTTAATCACGTCACAGCAGACCTGAAGAATTGCTTGTTGCTCCTCGTATCTCTTCTGTCCCCAAGACTGGACGCTCCGCTGAACAAGGGACAGGCGCGCTGCAGGTGTCCAGTCCTGGGGACAGGCGCGCTGCAGGTGTCCAGTCCTGGGGACAGGCGCTCTGCAGGTGTCTGTGGTCCACTGTCTCACACCTCGGCTGTGTCCTAAAAGCTCAGTCTGTTTTTGCTCTTTACTCGTAGGCGTCTGTAGTTCCACTCAACTCCGTCTGCAGGAACCGTTATGATTTCCCACATGTCCTGTCTTAGGAAACTACAGTGTGGCTGTCGTATACAAGCATGAGCAAACCACTTTAGAATGGATATTTTTTCCTCAACTTCAGAAGTTGTGTGTATGTAAGATGAAGTTCTCCCAGTGGGAGACGTTCACTTCCTTATTTCGAGGCTGCTTTTGCGTGTTGTCAGGTGTTTGTCAGTGTTTTTATTTTATGAAGCTTCACACAGACTTTGTAAAACGGGTTTTTTTTTTTATTGTTGCCTAACGGACATTTTGTTTTAGCCGTACGACCCGTTTTAATGCTGTGGGTGGCGAATGCTTTGCGTTCTGGTCAAAACAAACGAAGAAGAACCAAACACCCAGACCGGTGGGGTGGGTTCTGTCCGACTGTCCTGCGCTTTCTCGGTGGAGCTCTGATGTCCAGTTGTACTTTTTAAAGATGTAGCGAGTGTCTTCGTGTCGTCAGTCATCTGCGCTATTTCATGTTGGTTTGTTTTGAATAGGGATGTGAAGGCATTATCAAATGAACCCTGTCAACTGGATGAGCTCTGGTGGCCACTGCTAATGTCTGGTGGATGTGAAACAAACAAACAAAAAAGATTTAATGTGTTTAAATTTCAAAGAAATCAGGACTAATTCTGCCTTGCCATGCAAATAGGGTTCATGGAATTTGCATATCATTGATTCTATTAATGATTTACTGAATAGAATAAAACAAAAGCAATTTGTCACATTACTCTGCATGTAATATGTGCTTTTTTTGTTTGTTTTTTTTAATGTCAGAAGGTCTTTTTTTTTTATTTATATTTCAGTTGGCTTTTGTGGTTCCTGTTTTCCAAAGAGAAAATTGTGCCATATTTAGTGTGGAGTGCTGCTTAAATATACACCTGAAGGCGACGTGTGTACTGATGTAAACATACAGGGTGGTGGACGCCGATCACACAGTAGGATATAACAGCCCAGTTTAGTGATGTTACTGTGTGTTCACTGGAAACCCATTAAACCTGTTGGCACTCATTAAGAAACGTGTCCCGTTTGTCAGCTGTGGTGCTGTGATGCATGAAATAAACCTCTGTGTTTAGGAATATGGGCCCTATGCTCTCCACATGTCCCAGACCTCCTGTAGTACTGAAGTTCTGCTTTTCAGGACGTTCTGAATGCTGAATGTCTCTCTGTGTTTTCAGTGCAGGAAGACACACAACCATAGTTCCTAAATCCTAAGTGGAACTTGGGGGAGCACATTGCTACACAGCTCTGAGCTGTGTGTGTGTGTGTGTGTGTAGGTCCTGGTCCTAGAGGGCACAGCAGAATTTCCATAGTAAAACACATTTACCCACTAATCAAAGTCCAAAATACTGGAGAATGAACATTTTTTCTAAACTGCATCAGTGTTCATTTAATGTTAATTAAATCACTGACTGACACAATAAAAGTTACTGTGAATTAACTCAGTATGTGTTTTTAGTTCTTTGGATTCCCAAGCGTGTGGTGGTGGTGGACACTGATTCTCACGTGTTATCACCTGGGTGAATGTTTCTCTGCTGTTTTAGGTTTGTGAGGACTTTCAGGGTCCTTTACAGTTTGACAATTGCAGGCAGAGTCTCCCAGATGTCGCCGTTGTACCTGAGCGGAGACTGAACTCAGGATGAACGACAGACATTGCAGGATACTGAGTCGCTTGTGTGATTCCTCGTTTTATTAAGACATTTAAGAGACTCAACAACAAACAGCAGCAAAAAAGACGAGAAATATTAAAGCATGAATGACATTTGCTATATTTAGTGTTATGTATATTACATTTATTAAAGGGCCATATTTACAGGGAGGGCCAAAGTTGTCTCTTATTTTCTGAGACGCCTGAGGTCCTTAAACATCTGTCGGACTATGTTCAGGATCTTCTGTGAGTCTGGTGAGTGTTCTCCTCTATGTTCAGGATCATCCGTGAGTCTGTGGTGAGTGTTCTCTATGTTCAGGATCTTCTATGAGTCTGTGGTGACTGTTCTCCTCTATGTTCAGGATCTTCTATGAGTCTGTGGTGAGTGTTATCCTCTATGTTCAGGATCTTCTATGAGTCTGTGGTGAGTGTTATCCTCTATGTTCAGGATCTTCTATGAGTCTGTGGTGAGTGTTATCCTCTATGTTCAAGTTCAGCAGGCTGATGGTGGCAGACACCAACAGACTTAACAAACTGATCCGCAAAGCCGGTGACGTGGGCGTGGAGCTGGACTCGCAGACGGCAGTGTCTGAGAAGACGCTGTATGCGATACAGGCCATTATGGACAATGTCTCCCACCCACTCGATGACACTGGAGCACAATCAGTGCGAGACTCATTCAACCAAAATGCAGCACGGAGCGCCACAGAAGGTCATTCCAAACTACAGCTATCAAACTTTATAACTCCTCCCACAATGTGTGACACTACGGTTAACTGTGCAATACAAATGACAAATATTTAAATTTATAATCAAAGCCACCTGCACTTTACTGTACTGTATTCTAGAGAATTTTTGTGCATGTATTGTAAATTTCTTATTTTATAACATTTAAATTAGTGTTTACTTTTTACATTAACGGATGCAATTGTAATAACCGTAATTTCCCCCAGGGATCAATAATTTAGACTTGGTCATTCTTTTTCCAGAATCAGAAATAAAGTCTACATCCAACAAAGCCATGTATCATCATCGATATATCAGTTTTAAATCTGCCTCATATCCAGATTTAGATTTTTTTTTGTAAAATTGCACTAGGTGCCTATTGCGCTGGGTCACCTCTGCTTCACCGTAGCCTGCCGTATGACGTAAGAAGCCCCGGGCCACGCGGATGGGCCACTCCTATTGGTCGCGCGCTCCGACCGTCGCAGGCGCACAATAGCGTGGCCGCGTGAACGGGGAGGGGAGCGTCTGTCCCGGCTCGGATGGCTCGTCGGACACAAACGCACTGGCCGCTCTGAGGAGATCGAAGCTATGACCGCATTAGCAATAAGAGTCCCCGAATGCGCCGTGAAACTCATCGTACCTCTGTAAATATTCCCAGGTCGCAAGGCTCGCGCTAGGTTTGAGTCGATGCGCTTTTATCCGCGTTTTCAGTGTTAGGACAGCAGCAAAAACGTTTCTTCTGTCATCGATACCGCCGCAATAATCTCGTCAAAAGCATGAAGGTGACGGTAGATTTTGAAGAATGCCTGAAGGACTCCCCGCGATTCCGGTAGGCCTAATTCCCCTCACTGCACAGACCACAACAGCAGTGAGTAACCCCACGCCAGTCCGGTGCTGCCGTATGTGCCTTTTCCTCGAGCCACACCGCGTCTTCCTCACTGCTGTGGAAATGCAGTCGGACGCAAACTTGTCACGTTAATAAAGGATGAATTCGCCTAATCGCGTCCGTCTTTCAGGCCGCAAGTGGCTTGTTAGCAGAAAATGTTGTATTGCATCCATACGCGCGTAACATACCGCTATACTTATTTATATTATAGCTTATTTACGTTGTGGCTTATTTACATTATATCTCATTCACATTATAGCTCTGCCGTTCATCACCACCTGTCCAGCGGCTCTGGGGTGATTGTGCTAGCACGTCGTGTGTTCACATGGCCGATCTAGTTCATTGTGTGATTAATGCATATATTGTTCAGAATTTTACACGGGTGTCTGCATGCTTTATTGAAGTAACTGTATTTTTTTATTAAGGTAACGTACAGAAATGTTTATTTCTATTCAGAGTATGGATGAAACATTCAGAGTATGGATGAAATAAGTTCTTAGACATCTTATGAAACGCGTGGCGTGTCAGACTGGACAGTGTGTTGGTTCCTGACAGGCTGACCTCTGTGACACCAAGACCTTAACCTTTGTCCTGTGAACAGGTCTTCCTGTTCATTCACTTCAGCTCACACACACACACACACACTGAACAGCAGCCAGCCAGTGAGGTGAAGCCTAGCCCCTCCTCCTCAAGGGCGGAGCTTATGGTGGTTCATTTTTTTACTCTCCACCCGCAATAGTTGTGTAATGTGACGCTGGCACCCATAAAACTACATGGGCCACACTGATCCAGCCCAGAGAAACAGGGAGGTTCAGCTCTGTTGTACCTGGGGACTGAAGTGTGAAGTTTTGCTGAGGATCCTGGGTAATGGAGTCTGGGCAGCAGTGTCTTCTGTGCCACAACACGCTACATTTGTAAAGCATTTGTGCTCAAGATTCAAGAGGTTTATTTGTCATCAACATTGTACAAGTACAGAATGAGTATTAGTGTAATTATGTGGTCATGGAACATCAGCAGAAATCAGAGCCTTCAGTCACTGTGAAGCCGTGTGTGTGTATGGGGGTGAAAGGGGAGCTCAGTAGTAACTGTGTGTGTGTGTGTGTGTGTGGTAGCAGTTAGTCATCCTGGAATCTCATTGCCATAAAGTTCCCTTTTAGAGGAGAGGTGAACCGTGATTGGTGCCCTGAGACACTCTAGCCCAGTGTGTGTAGGTCCTCAGTATTGCAGGGTTCACTTGCTTTATTTGGGTTTATCCACCACGACACCCGTGTCCATATTGTGGTGTAAGTTGTTAGGTAATCGTTTGGATGTTGGCACCTTTGCACTATTAGTTATTTTTGTGGTTGAGATTTCTGTTTAGTACCACAGGCCTGTCATTGCCCATGTCTACCTGTGCCGTGTTGATCCTCTACATACTAATGATTATATGAGTCATGTTAACCAAGGATCAGTACTAAGGACTTTGGACTTTAAGATTGTTGATGTTCAGTTGGAAAGCTGGGTTCACACAGTGGATGAAGGATCCCAGTAGTTTACCCACTGGGTGCAGGATCCCAGTAGTTTACCCACTGGGTGCAGAATCCCAGTAGTTTACCCACTGGGTGCAGAATCCCAGTAGTTTACCCAGCATGGAGTCTAGTACTGAAGCTTCCATTTTAGGCTCATATTCATCTGTTGTGGTTTTAGGGAATATGATGTGTGTGTGTGTTTGCGCAAGAACATGTGTGTGCATGTTTCAGCTAGATTGCAAAAGTCACAGTCTGATAGGCCAGAGACACAACCCAACAGCCCCGGTGAAGCCAGAGACAGAGTTTATATATATATATATATCCAGGGCCCGGCGCTGTTCTCCTGTCTCTGACTGTGTGTCATGGTTGTGTGCAGTGCCACCGTGGAGGACGTGGAGGGGGACGTGGGTGAGCTGGAGTCCAGGCTGGACAGGGTGAGTGAGTCCTGGACAGCGTCCTCCGCCTGCTGTGTCCACCACAAACACTCAGACCTGAATCTGTATCCATGCAGGAGTCATTAACGAGTGTGTGTGTGTGTGTGGGGGGCAGATGGTTAAGCTGTGTATCGGGATGATCGATGCAGGCAGAGCTTACAGCCAAGCCAACAATCACTTTGTGAACGGGATCAGAGAAGTTGCCCTGCAGTCCATCAGAGATGATGTCATCGGGGTAAGGGATTCCCTCCTCCTCCCTCTAGCTGCCCCTCCAACTCTTACATCCCTCCTCCCTATTGTCTGCCTGTCTGCAGCCTTTAGCAGAACGTCTTGTGCTTGGGTGGAGATTTGGGTGGAGATTTGGGGGTTTTAGCATCACTCTGTGCTTCTCTTCTCTCTGCAGTCCAGTTTAGCTGCATTTGCAGAGACTCTGCAGGAGGTGAACAACTACCAAACAGTAAGAGAGATGTGTGTGTGTGTGTGTGTGTGTGTGTGTGTGTGTGCGCAATACTAAGTCTATGAAATAACACAGATGTGATTATGCTGTGTTAAATATTGACTGTTTTAGACTTCAGAGACATCAGAGCCCTTTACAGTAATAACTGTTATAATAACTAATAACTGTTATAATAACTAATAACTGTTGGTTAACACGCTGCTCTTCCTCTCCTCACAGATTTTGTTCGACCAAGCTCAGCGATCGATTAAATCTCAGCTTCAGACGTTTGTGAAAGAGTGAGTAGTGTGTGTTTGGGTGGGACTGTTATCATGGTGATCTGTTCTGTGCTTTCTGGAAGTGTCTGATATTGGTTTCATGAAAATCCCAGCGACACAGAGAGAAGGCTGACCCAATGTGTGGGACCACGGCACCCAACACACTCAGCACCCAACACACTCAGCACCCAACACACTCGGCACCCAACACACTCAGCACCCAACACACTCAGCACCCAACACACTCAGCACCCAACACACTCAGCACCCAACACACTCAGCACCCAACACACTCAGCACCCAACACACTCAGCACCCAACACACTCAGCACCCAACACACTCAGCACCCAACACAGCACCCAACACACTCGGCACCCAACACACCCAGCACCCAACACACTCAGCACCCAACACACTCAGCACCCAACACACTCAGCACCCAACACACTCAGCACCCAACACACTCAGCACCCAACACACTCAGCACCCAACACACTCAGCACCCAACACACTCAGCACCCAACACACTCAGCACCCAACACACTCAGCACCCAACACACTCAGCACCCAACACACTCAGCACCCAACACACTCAGCACCCAACACACTCAGCACCCAACACACTCAGCACCCAACACACTCAGCACCCAACACACTCAGCACCCAACACACTCAGCACCCAACACACTCAGCACCCAACACACTCAGCACCCAACACACTCAGCACCCAACACACTCAGCACCCAACACACTCAGCACCCAACACACTCAGCACCCAAACACTCAGCACCCAACACACTCAGCACCCAACACACTCAGCACCCAACACACTCAGCACCCAACACACTCAGCACCCAACACACTCAGCACCCAACACACTCAGCACCCAACACACTCAGCACCCAACACACTCAGCACCCAACACACTCAGCACCCAACACACTCAGCACCCAACACACTCAGCACCCAACACACTCGGCACCCAACACACTCAGCACCCAACACACTCACACTCAGCACCCAACACACTCGGCACCCAACACACTCAGCACCCAACACACTCAGCACCCAACACACTCAGCACCCAACACACTCGGCACCCACTCAGCACCCAACACACTCAGCACCCAACACACTCAGCACCCAACACACTCGGCACCCAACACACTCGGCACCCAACACACTCAGCACCCAACACACTCAGCACCCAACACACTCAGCACCCAACACACTCGGCACCCAACACACTCGGCACCCCCAACACACTCTCAACACCCAACACACTCAGCACCCAACACACTCAGCACCCAACACACTCGGCACCCAACACACACAGCACCCAACACACACAGCACCCAACACACTCAGCACCCAACACACTCAGCACCCAACACACTCAGCACCCAACACACTCAGCACCCAACACACTCAGCACCCAACACACTCAGCACCCAACACACTCAGCACCCAACACACTCAGCACCCAACACACTCAGCACCCAACACACTCGGCACCCCAACACACTCAGCACCCAACACACTCAGCACCCAACACACTCAGCACCCAACACACTCAGCACCCAACACACTCAGCACCCAACACACTCAGCACCCAACACACTCAGCACCCAACACACTCAGCACCCAACACACTCAGCACCCAACACACTCAGCACCCAACACACTCAGCACCCAACACACTCGGCACCCAACACACTCAGCACCCAACACCCAGCACCCAACACACTCAGCAACACACTCAGCACCCAACACACTCGGCACCCAACACACTCAGCACCCAACACACTCAGCACCCAACACACTCAGCACCCAACACACTCAGCACCCAACACACTCAGCACTCTCGGCACCCAACACACTCAGCACCCAACACACTCAGCACCCAACACACTCAGCACCCAACACACTCAGCACCCAACACACTCAGCACCCAACACACTCAGCACCCAACACACTCGGCACCCAACACACTCGGCACCCAACACACTCAGCACCCACACTCGGCACCCAACACACTCGGCACCCAACACACTCGGCACCCAACACACTCGGCACCCAACACACTCGGCACCCAACACACTCGGCACCCAACACACTCGGCACCCAAACACACTCGGCACCCAACACACTCGGCACCCAACACACTCGGCACCCAACACACTCTCGGCACCCAACACACTCGGCACCCAACACACTCAGCACCCAACACACTCAGCACCCAACACACTCAGCACCCAACACACTCGGCACCCAACACACAACACACTCGGCACCCAACACACTCGGCACCCAACACACTCGGCACCCAAACACACTCGGCACCCAACACTACACTACATGTTCTCTAGTTGGTTTTGTCCTCTAACCATTTTTGAATGTTTTGTTCTCAGAGACCTGAGGAAGTTTAAGGAAATG
This sequence comes from Brachyhypopomus occidentalis, assembly GCA_020368025.1. Classification (NCBI taxonomy): domain Eukaryota; kingdom Metazoa; phylum Chordata; class Actinopteri; order Gymnotiformes; family Hypopomidae; genus Brachyhypopomus; species Brachyhypopomus occidentalis. The sequence continues at coordinate 648,812 of JAGXOD010000071.1, forward strand.
AAGAAGCAGTTTGATAAGGTGGGTGAGGATAAGGAGCTGGCGCTGGTGAAGAACGCCCAGGCGCCCCGGAACAAGCAGCACGAGGTGGATGAGGCCACCAACCTCCTGACCACCACCCGAAAGTGCTTCCGCCACATCGCCCTGGACTACGTGCTGCAGGTCAGTCAGGACTCTCAGGAACTCTCAGGAGGATGTTCTGGTCAGAGGGGAGATCTCGGGTCAGAGGGGTGATAACTAAGGGCAGTTGAGTCAGTTGTATTAAATGGATCATCTTGGGTCAGTAGGATCAGTGGAGTGTGTAGTGTATGTGGGGTCATCCTTGGTCAGTAGGATCGGTGGAGTGTGTAGTGTATGTGGGGTCATCCTTGGTCAGTAGGATCAGTCGGAGTGTGTAGTGTATGTGGGGTCATCGTTGGGATCAGTGGAGTGTGTAGTCGGTGGAGTGTATGTGGGGTCATCGTTGGTCAGTAGGATCAGGGGGGTGTGAGCGGGATGTAGGGTCATCGTTTGTCAGAAGGATTAGGGGGAGAGTGTAGTGTATGTGGGGTAATCGTTGGTCAGTAGGATCGGTGGAGTGTGTAGTGTATGTGGGGTCATCGTTGGTCAGTAGGATCGTGGAGTGTGTAGTGGGTGGAGTGTGTAGTAGGATGTGGGGTCAGTGTTGGTCAGTAGGATCTTGGGTGGAGTGTGTAGTGTATGTGGGGTCATCGTTGGTCAGTAGGATCGGTGGAGTGTGTAGTGTATGTGGGGTCATCGTTGGTCAGTAGGATCGGTGGAGTGTGTAGTGTATGTGGGGTCATCCGTTGGTCAGTAGGATCTTGGGTGGAGTGTGTAGTGTATGTGGGGTCATCCTTGGTCAGTAGGATCGGTGGAGTGTGTAGTGTATGTGGGGTCATCCTTGGTCAGTAGGATCGGTGGAGTGTGTAGTGTATGTGGGGTCATCCTTGGTCAGTAGGATCTGTGGAGTGTGTAGTGTATGTGGGGTCATCCTTGGTCAGTAGGATCAGTGGAGTGTGTAGTGTATGTGGGGTCATCCTTGGTCAGTAGGATCAGTGGAGTGTGTAGTGTATGTGGGGTCATCCTTGGTCAGTAGGATCGGTGGAGTGTGTAGTGTATGTGGGGTCATCGTTGGTCAGTAGGATCGGTGGAGTGTGTAGTGTATGTGGGGTCATCCTTGGTCAGTAGGATCTGTGGAGTGTGTAGTGTATGTGGGGTCATCCTTGGTCAGTAGGATCGGTGGAGTGTGTAGTGTATGTGGGGTCATCCTTGGTCAGTAGGATCGGTGGAGTGTGTAGTGTATGTGGGGTCATCCTTGGTCAGTAGGATCGGTGGAGTGTGTAGTGTATGTGGGGTCATCCTTGGTCAGTAGGATCGGTGGAGTGTGTAGTGTATGTGGGGATCGGTGGAGTGTGTAGTGTATGTGGGGTCATCCTTGGTCAGTAGGATCGGTGGAGTGTGTAGTGTATGTGGGGTCATCGTTGGTCAGTAGGATCAGTGGAGTGTGTAGTGTATGTGGGGTCATCGTTGGTCAGTAGGATCGGTGGAGTGTGTAGTGTATGTGGGGTCATCGTTGGTCAGTAGGATCGGGTGGAGTGTGTAGTGTATGTGGGGTCATCGTTGTTTAGTGTATGTAGTGTATGTGGGGGGTGTGTGTATGTGGGGTCATCCTTGGTCAGTAGGATCGGTCAGTAGGATCGGTGGAGTGTGTAGTGTATGTGGGGTCATCCTTGGTCAGTAGGATCGGTGGAGTGTGTAGTGTATGTGGGGTCATCCTTGGTCAGTAGGATGGGGGTGGATCTGTGTGTAGTGTATGTGGGGTCATCCTTGGTCAGTAGGATCGGTGGAGTGTGTAGTGTATGTGGGGTCATCCTTGGTCAGTAGGATCTGTGGAGTGTGTAGTGTATGTGGGGTCATCCTTGGTCAGTAGGAGTGTGGTGGATGTGGGGTCATCCTTGGTGTAGTGTATGTGGGGTCATCCTTGGTCAGTAGGATCTGTGGAGTGTGTAGTGTATGTGGGGTCATCCTTGGTCAGTAGGATCTGTGGAGTGTGTAGTGTATGTGGGGTCATCCTTGGTCAGTAGGATCGGTGGAGTGTGTAGTGTATGTGGGGTCATCGTTGGTCAGTAGGATCAGTGGAGTGTGTAGTGTATGTGGGGTCATCGTTGGTCAGTAAGATTCTTTTGCACACTTAAAACTGGTGTAGTTGAGGAAAATTGTTTAATCTGTTGTTTGTTTCAGATCAATGTGCTTCAATCCAAGAAAAGACTGGAAATCCTCAAATCGGTAGGTTACGGCAGACGTTCCAAGCAGGTGTTCCTGAGTCTTCTGTATCCTGAGGCCTCCAGAATGCTCCTGTAAACGCAGATTGTGCTGGTCCTCGTCCCCAGATGCTGTCCTTCATGAACGCTAATCTGGCCTTCTTCCAGCAAGGCTACGGGCTGTTCAGTGAACTCCAACCTCTTATGAAGCAGCTTGGGGAGCAGGTCCATCTCTCTCTCACACACACACACACACACCACACATGCACACATATACACATGCAATCACACACAACAATATGCACACACACGCACACATTTAGATGGCAGCTTGTGCATACAGTAGTGTATGACTCGCTACATCTACAAGGTGTGTGTAGATATCTGGATGAGTACTGGGTGTGTCAGATGGGATTTAACTCCGTTACACCATTACAGTTAAACTTTTACACTGTCACACCATTACACTGCTACGCTGTCACGCGGCTACGCTGTCACGCGGCTACGCTGTCACGCGGCTACTCTGTCATGTCACGCCGGGCGGCTCTGCCACGCTGTCGCGCGCTACTCTGTCATGTCACGGCCACGCTTGTTGGCTACTCTGTCACGCGGCTACTCTGTCATGTCACGCGGCTACGCTGTCACGCGGCTACGCTGTCACGCGGCTACGCTGTCACGCGGCTACTGTCATGTCACGCGGCTACGCTGTCACGCGGCTACGCTGTCACGCGGCTACTCTGTCACGCGGCTACGCTGTCACGCGGCTACTCTGTCATGTCACGCGGCTACGCTGTCACGCGGCTACGCTGTCACGCGGCTACGCTGTCACGCGGCTACGCTGTCACTTCGGACTACGCTGTCGGCTACGCTGTCGCTACTGTGTCACTCCGCTGCTACTCTGGCGCTACGCTGTCACGCGGCGTCACGCGGCTACTCTGTCACGCGGCTACGCTGTCACGACGCTGTCACGCGGCTACTCTGTCACGCTGTCACGCGGCTACTCTACGCTGTCACGCGGCTACGCTGTCACGCGGCTACGCTGTCACGCGCGGCTACGCTGTCACGCGGCTACGCTGTCACGCGGCTACGCTGTCACGCGGCTACGCTGTCACGCGGCTACGCGGCTACTCTGTCATGTCGCGCGGCTACGCTGTCAGCTACTACGCTGTCCGTCACGCGGCTACGCTGCGGCTGTCACGCCGCTACTCTGTCACGCGGCTACGCTGTCACGCGGCTACGCTGTCACGCGGCTACGCTGTCACGCGGCTACGCTGTCACGCGGCTACGCTGTCACGCCGCTACTCTGTCTGTCACGCGGCTACGCTGTCACGCCGCTACGCTGTCACGCGGCTACGCTGTCACGCGGCTACGCTGTCACGCGGCTACGCTGTCACGCGGCTACGCTGTCACGCGGCTACTGTGTCGCTGGCGGCTGCGGCTGTCCGCAGCTGTCGGCCTTCACGCTGTCGCAGCGACTGCGCTGTCATGTCAGCGGCTGCGCTGTCCTTGCCCGGCTCTGTGCGCCGCTACTGTGTCACGCCGCTACTGTGTCGCAGCTGTCCTGTTGTGACTACGCTGTCAGCGGCTCGCTGTCGGGGGACTACGCTGTCACGCTACTGTGTCGCTGCGACGGCTACTCTGTCATGTCGCAGCGGCTACGCTGTCAGCGGCTGTGGCCCGCGCACGCGGCTACGCTGTCACGCGGCTACGCTGTCACGCGGCTACTCTGTCATGTCACGCGGCTACGCTGTCACGCGGCTACGCTGTCACGCGGCTACTGTGTCACGCGGCTACTCTGTCACGCGGCTACGCTGTCACGCGGCTACGCTGTCGCGGCTACGCATGTCGTCACGGCACGCTGTCATGTCACGCTGTCACGCCGCTACTGTGTCACGCGGCTACGCTGTCACGCGGCTACGCTGTCACGCGGCTACTCTGTCATGTCACGCGGCTACGCTGTCACGCGGCTACGCTGTCACGCGGCTACGCTGTCACGCGGCTACGCTGTCACGCCGCTACTCTGTCACGCGGCTACGCTGTCACGCCGCTACTGTCACGCGGCTACGCTGTCACGCTGTCACGCAGCGCTGCGCTGTCACGCCCCGGCTACGCTTGTCACGGCGGCTACGCTGTCCGCGCACGCTGTCACGCCGCTACTCTGTCATGTCACGCTGTCTACGCTTGGCTACTCTGTCATGTCACTCTGTCATGGCTACGCGCTGTCCGCTGGCACGCGGGCTGTCACGCGGCTACGGCTGTCACGCTGGCGGCTACTCTGTCATGTCACGCGGCTACGCTGTCACGCGGCTACGCTGTCACGCCGCTACGCTGTCACGCCGGTTCTTCATCGCAGGGTTGAGGTGGAATTGTTCCCTGCTTGTTTGTTTACCAGTTGGATCAGCTGGTAGTTGATTCTGCAAAGGAGAAGAGGGACATGGAACAGAAGCACTCAGCCATCCAGCAGCAGGTACACACACACACCTCCCACACACACCTCCCACACACACACACACACACACACCTCCCACACACACACACGCACTTCTGTTAACCATCATTAAGTAGAGTTGTGAAGGAGGTGTAACCCCCGCTGAGTGTGAGGATGTATCGTCAGGAACCTGAGCTGTGTAGTGGGACCATGGGACACCTGCCCGTCCCTCCTGACGCTTCCTGTCTCGCCTGCTCACACTGTCCTTCTGTCCTTCTGTCTGTCTCTGCTTGTCCTCTCTGCTGGCTGACCTGGTCTACAGGCTGCTCTACAGGTATGAACTTCTCTCTCTTTCTCTCTCCTTCTCCTTCCCTCCCCCCCCCCCCTCCCTCTTTTTCAGTAGTGTGCTGTGTGTTCTTTACCATGTGGTGTGTGTGGCACTGTGAGTTGACCCTCTTGCGTCCTCACAGGACTTCTCCACTGAAGACACGAAGCTGGACTACAACATGGACACAGAGAATGGCGTTGCTATGGAGGGATACCTGTTCAAAAGGGCCAGCAATGCCTTTAAAACCTGGAACAGGTACTGGTCTGCTAGGGGTGTACAGAAGCTGTTTGGAGTAAAACCATCACATGAGTAGACAGTGTGGACATCCTGCTGCATATCCATATAGACTGTTCCACCACAGACAGACTGTACCGCCACAGACAGACTGTTCCACCACAGACAGACTGTTCCACCACAGACAGACTGTTCCGCCACAGACAGACTGTTCCGCCACAGACAGACTGTACCGCCACAGACAGACTGTTCCGCCACAGACAGACTGTTCCGCCACAGACAGACTGTTCCGCCACAGACAGACTGTACCGCCACAGACAGACTGTACTGCCACAGACAGACTTCATTGCTCCTGTGTGTCCGTTGTCCTCACGAGTCCACCGTTGTCCACCTCACTGCCATTCTCTTTGTTTGTGTTTGTTTGTTTTTGTTTGTTTGTTTGTTTTTGTTTGTGTTTGTCTGCATCCTGTATTGGTCCACCTGCCTTCTGAAAAATCACAGAACAAAAGACCAGCATGACAGGTACACGCAGTGACGGGTACACGCAGTGACGGGTACACGCAGTGAAGGGTATACGCAGTGAACGGGTACACGCAGTGAAGGGTACACGCAGTGACGGGTACACGCAGTGAAGGGTACACGCAGTGAAGGGTACACGCAGTGACGGGTGACGGGTACACGCAGTGTTCCTCCAGGTCTGGTATCACGCTGGGTTCCAATACCACACAATGTTACACAGGTGTGTTACGTTACGTACGTCGATTGTGGTTGACATCAGCAAATATGCCGTATCGAATATCGGTGAAGATTTTACAGAAACCGTTCTGATACCATGACATCACTGATGTCACTGGAAACAGCACACCAGCACACTGAACACTACTCACCGCACACTGAACACTACTCACCGCACACTGAACACTACTCGCCGCACACTGAACACCACTGAACACACCACGCGCTGAACACCGCACACTGAACACCACACGCCGCACACTCCACACCGCACACTGAATACTGCACACTGAACACTGCACACTGAACACTGCACACTGAACACTACTCACTGCACACTGCACACTGCACACTGAACACTACTCACTGTACACTGAACACTGCACACTGAACACTACTCACTGCACACTGAACACTACTCACCACACACTGAATACTGCACACTGAACACTACTCACCACACACTGAATACTGCACACTGAACACACTGAATACTGCACACTGAACACTGCACACTGAACACTACTCACCGCACACTGAATACTGCACATTGAACACTACTCACCGCACACTGAACACTGCACTCTGAACACTGAGTCACCACACACTGAACACCGCACACTGAACACCGCACACTGAACACCGAACACCGAACACTGCACACTGAACACTACTCACCACACACTGAACACTACTCACCGCACACTGAACACTGCACACTGAACACTACTCACCACACACTGAACACTACTCACCGCACACTGAATACTGCACACTGAACACTGCACACTGAACACTACTCACCGCACACTGAACACTGCACACTGAACACTACTCACTGCACACTGAACACTACTCACCGCACACTGAATACTGCACACTGAACACTACTCACCACACACTGAATACTGCACACTGAACACCACTCGCCGCACACTGAACACTGCACACTGAACACCGCACACTGAACACTACTCACCGCACACTGAACACTACTCACCGCACACTGAACACTACTCACCACACACTGAACACTGCACACTGAACACTACTCACCACACACTGAACACTGAATACTGCACACTGAACACTGCACACTGAACACTACTCACCGCACACTGAATACTGCACATTGAACACTACTCACCGCACACTGAACACTACTCACCGCACACTGAATACTGCACACTGAACACTACTCACCACACACTGAATACTGCACACTGAACACTACTCACCACACACTGAACACTACTCACCACACACTGAACACTACTCACCACACACTGAACACTACTCACCACACACTGAATACTGCACACTGAACACTACTCACCACACACTGAACACTACTCACCACACACTGAACACTGCACACTGAACACTACTCACCTCACACTGAATACTGCACACTGAACACTACTCACCACACACTGAATACTGCACACTGAACACTACTCACCACACACTGAACACTGCACACTGAACACTACTCACCACACACTGAACACTGCACACTGCACACTGAACACACTGAACACACTGAACACTACTCACCACACACTGAACACTGCACACTGAACACTACTCACCTCACACTGAATACTGCACACTGAACACTACTCACCACACACTGAGTGGCATTTGACTGTCCTGTACGTCGTGTTGGCACTGTTCACTCATGGATCCGTGAATAGCGGTGATTTGTTTATTAATCTATTCTTACAAAAACAATCGTTTGATGACGTTTCTTGTAATCGTTATTTAATCCTCAGACAAAATTTCTATTGGTTAAACTCAGAGGTCAGGTGGTGAGTCCTAGTAGTGATAGTCTCTTTCTGCTCAGATTCTGGTGTGTATTTGGTGTGTAGTGGGTAGAATGAAATTAATTATTATTAATTAATTAATATTATCAGATCAGATACAATCGGATCAGAATTAATATCAGGTGACATTCAAATACAAGATATCAGATCAGTGCAGAAAAAATTATTTCGTGCCGCCACATTTTGTGATGGTGTAAACAGTATTGCAGTGTAATGTTAGTGTTACATGTTCATCCTGTTTGATTTCTCTTTACAGGTCTGATTTCTGAAACACTTCATTTTAATTGCATGTTGTACAGAACAGAATTTATTTGTTTTTTTCCATTAATCCTTTTTTTGTGGTTTTCAGACGTTGGTTCTCCATTCAGAACAATCAGCTTGTGTATCAAAAGAAGTTCTGGGTGAGTTGGACCGAACACTCAGGGTGGATTAGGAATGATGTCTAAATCCAGAACATCTGTTTGTACTGGGATGTATCAGAATATTCTCACTGTGTGTGTGTGTGTGTGTACATGCACCTCAGGATAACCCCACTGTAGTGGTTGAGGACCTCCGGCTCTGCACGGTTAAACAGTGTGAGGACGTGGAGCGTCGGTTCTGTTTCGAGGTCGTCTCTCCTACAAAGTGAGTGTGTTGGCATACCTAGAGGATCTGTGATTGGATTTACCTACATAAGGCTGTAGGAGATCTTTGATTGGCTGTGATTTGGCAGATCTTTGATTGGCTGTTCTTCATGGGGGGTGGAGCTAGGAGAATAAGAAAGGGAATGGTTTAAAGGAAGAGAGCTTGTTAAAACTACATTACAAAAGCGTAATTGTTAGTCATGAGTGTTAATTCATTAGTAGTGTCATTTGGTATGGGTGTGAACTGGGTGTGAATTGTGTGTGTGTGTGTGTGTGTGTGTGTGTGTGTGTGTGTGTGTGTGTGTGTGTGTGTGTGTGTAGGAGCTGTATGCTACAGGCTGATTCAGAGAAGCTGCGTCAGGCTTGGACCAAAGCTGTACAGAACAGCATTGCCACAGCTTACAGAGAGAATGGAGACGGACCTAACACAGTCAGTACCACACACACACACACAAACACACCCTTACCAGACCCTGTACAAGTCTCCTATCTACACCCCAACTACACCCTTACCAGACCCTGTACACCTCTATCTACACCCCAACTACACCCTTACCAGACCCTGTACAAGTCTCCTATCTACACCCCAACTACACCCTTACCAGACCCTGTACAAGTCTCCTATCTACACCCCAACTACACCCTTACCAGACCCTGTACAAGTCTCCTATCTACACCCCAACTACACCCTTACCAGACCCTGTACAAGTCTCCTATCTACACCCCAACTACACCCTTACCAGACCCTGTACAAGTCTCCTATCTACACCCCAACTACACCCTTACCAGACCCTGTACACCTCTATCTACACCCCAACTACACCCCAACTACACCCTTACCAGACCCTGTACAAGTACACCCTACCAGACCCTACAAGTCTCTACCCCAACTACACCCTTACCAGACCCTGTACAAGTCTCCTATCTACACCCCCCAACTTACCACCCTATACCCCAGACCCCAGACCAAGTCTCCTATCTACACCCCAACTACACCCTTACCAGACCCTGTACCCCCCTATCTACACCCCAACTACACCCTTACCAGACCCTGTACACCTCTATCTACACCCCAACTACACCCTTACCAGACCCCCCTATCTACACCCCAACTACACCCTTACCAGACCCTGTACAAGTCTCCTATCTACACCCCAACTACACCCTTACCAGACCCTGTACAAGTCTCCTATCTACACCCCAACTACACCCTTACCAGACCCTGTACAAGTCTCCTATCTACACCCCAACTACACCCTTACCAGACCCTGTACACCTCTATCTACACCCCAACTACACCCTTACCAGACCCTGTACAAGTCTCCTATCTACACCCCAACTACACCCTTACCAGACCCTGTACACCTCTATCTACACCCCAACTACACCCCAACACACCAGACCCTGTACAAGTCTCCTATCTACACCCCAACTACACCCTTACCAGACCCTGTACAAGTCTCCTATCTACACCCCAACTACACCCTTACCAGACCCTGTACAACCTCTATCTACACCCCAACTACACCCTTACCAGACCCTGTACAAGTCTCCTATCTACACCCCAACTACACCCTTACCAGACCCTGTACAAGTCTCCTATCTACACCCCCAACCCTGTACACCCCTACTACACCCCAACCAGACCCTGTACACCTCTATCTACACCCCAACTACACCCTTACCAGACCCTGTACAAGTCTCCTATCTACACCCCAACTACACCCTTACCAGACCCTGTACAAGTCTCCTATCTACACCCCAACTACACCCTTACCAGACCCCCTGTACCCCTATCTACACCCCAACTACACCCTTACCAGACCCTGTACAAGTCTCCTATCTACACCCCAACTACACCCTTACCAGACCCTGTACACCTCTATCTACACCCCTACCAGACCCTGTACAAGTCTCCTATCTACACCCCAACTACACCCTTACCAGACCCTGTACACCTCTATCTACACCCCAACTACACCCTTACCAGACCCTGTACACCTCTATCTACACCCCAACTACACCCTTACCAGACCCTGTACACCTCTATCTACACCCCAACTACACCCTTACCAGACCCTGTACAAACTACACCCTTACCAGACCCTATCTACACCCCAACTACACCCTTACCAGACCCTGTACACCTCTATCTACACACCCCAACTACACCCTTACCAGACCCTGTACAACACCCCTATCTACACCCCAACTACACCCTTACCAGACCCTGTACAAGTCTCCTATCTACACCCCAACTACACCCTTACCAGACCCTGTACTACACCCCAACTACACCCTTACCAGAAGTCTCCTATCTACACCCCAACTACACCCTTACCAGACCCTGTACACCTCTATCTACACCCCCCTTAACCCTACACCCTATCTACCCCAGACCCTGTACAACCCTGTACACCTCTATCTACACCCCAACTACACCCTTACCAGACCCTGTACAGTCTCCTATCTACACCCCAACTACACCCTTACCAGACCCTGTACAAGTCTCCTATCTACACCCCAACTACACCCTTACCAGACCCTGTACAAGTCTCTATCTACATCAACTACACCCCCAACCCTACACCCTACACCCTTACCAGACCCTGTACAAGTCTCCTATCTACACCCCAACTACACCCTTACCAGACCCTGTACAAGTCTCTTATCTACACCCCAACTACACCCTTACCCAGACCCTGTACACACCCTCTATCTACACCCCAACTACACCCTTACCAGACCCTGTACAAGTCTCCTATCTACACCCCAACTACACCCCCAGACCCTGTACAAGTCTCCTATCTACACCCCAACTACACCCCCAGACCCCAAGATCCTGTACAAGTCTCCTATCTACGCCCCAACTACACCCTTACTAGACCTTATACAAGTCTCCTATCTACACCCCAACTACACCCTTACTAGACACTGTACACCTCTATCTACACCCCAACTACACCCTTACCAGACCCTGTACAACTCTATCTACGCCCCAACTACACCCTGTCTTCTACTCTACCCCATTCTGCTCTTCACCCAGTATACTTTAGTGTGTCTTGTAAGCCATCTGCTGCTCCCTGTATCACACTGCCACTCCAGATCTGCCCCACACAGACGCCACAGACCCCCAGAGAAAAACAGCCTCCGCAGATCCCATTAGCCCCAAGGCCTGGCTAGGACACATCTGATGTGACCCGTGTTTGATGTGACGTGTTTGAAGTTACGTGTATCTGACGTAATGATGTTTGTGATCCATTGTGCAGGAGTTTAGGTGTTCATAACTCTAAAGTGAGATCTCTAACGCTTGACTCATGGGAACCAGAACTGCTGAAGGTGAGTCACATGACCTGAAGTCACATGACCTGAAGTCAGGTTTAGACCCTTAGAACCCAGTAGCATTTGAAGGCAGTGTTCCTGCTGTGCGTGGAGCGCTTCAGGTCTCTGGTGAAGCGTCTGTCTACTGTCTGTGTTGCAGCTGATGTGTGAGCTGGGAAATGGAGTCATTAATCAGATCTACGAGGCTCGCAGAGCAGAACTGGGCTGGAGGAAGCCAACGCCTGGAGACTCCAGGTAGAGAGGCCGCCTCCCCCCTCTGCTCCGCCAACCTGGATTGGGCCAGCAGCTAAAGACACGCCCCCTTCTGGACATTCAACAGAACTTTAGAAGCTTTAGGATTATTATAATCATTGTTATAATTTTTGTTACATTTGCTGAAAATGTGCTGTCATTAAATTCTATATTTAGATTATAATTCTATAATTGACCTCTGTGTCCATCTACCTCCACCTGAGCACCCGTGTCATCAGTAGCTGTTAAGCTCAACGCTGGGGTTTCTCATTTGTGCACCTCTGGCTGTGACCCCAGGCAAGAAATCGAGGCTTACATCCGTGCCAAGTATGTGGACAGAAGGTTCGTGCAGAAGCTGGGTTCCCAGGAGCAGAGGTCAAAGGTCATGGTCCTGAGTAAACAGGACAAGCGGCTAAAGGGGAGTGTGGAGTTCCTGCCGCCACGCCCACCCCCGCCCACTCCAAAATTCAGAGCCACCTCAAGTATCTCAGGTGGGTTTTACCTGTTGAATGCAGAGCTGTGGTGAAGAATGTTCTGGAAAACCTCTGACCTGCTTGCTTCTGAGGCTGTTCCCCCCCCCCCCTGCTTTTGCTGGTGAACTAATGCTTCTCTGCTCTCAGTTTATCCTCATATTCCACACATCCTCTTTCTAATGATGCTGTTGGCGTCTCTGACTCATTCTGCACCATGCTCTGGCTGTAAATAGCACCCTCTAGTGGCCAAGAGGCGCGGCGCGACTCACTGTTCTGCCCTGATGAGCTTGATTCTCTCTTCTCCTACTTTGACACGTCTTCAAAGCTGCGGAGCTGTAAGTACTGGGACCTGGTTTGGAGTTACCGGCTAGGGACGAATTCCTTGGGGCATTAGGGGGGTATTTGTGTGTAGCAGGCTGGGCATTAGGTGGTGTGTTGGGGGTGCGTGTTCAAGGTTTAACAGGATGAGTGGGGTTTAGTGTTCAGGGTGTAGCAGGCTGGGCATTAGGTGGTGTTGGGGGTGCGTGTTCAAGGTTTAACAGGATGAGTGGGGTTTAGTGTTCAGGGTGTAGCAGGCTGGGCATTAGGTGGTGTGTTGGGGGTGCGTGTTCAAGGTTTAACAGGATGAGTGGGGTTTAGTGTTCAGGGTGTAGCAGGCTGGGCATTAGGTGGTGTGTGGGGGGTGCGTGTTCAAGGTTTAACAGGATGAGTGGGGTTAGTGTTCAAGGTTTAACAGGATGAGTGGGGTTTAGTGTTCAGGGTGTAGCAGGCTGGGCATTAGGTGGTGTTGGGGATGCGTGTTCAAGGTTTAACAGGATGAGTGGGGTTTAGTGTTCAGGGTGTAGCAGGCTGGGCATTAGGTGGTGTTGGGGATGCGTGTTCAAGGTTTAACAGGATGAGTGGGGGGTTTAGTGTTCAGGGTGTAGCAGGCTGGGCATTAGGTGGTGTTGGGGGTGCGTTCAAGGTTTAACAGGATGAGTGGGGTTTTAACAGGGGATGAGGTGGGGTTTAGTGTTGAGTGGGGGGGTTCAGGGTAGGTGGTGTTTGGGGCAGGTTTAACAGGATGAGTGGGGCATTGGGTGGTGTTGGGGGTGCGTGTTCAAGGTTTAACAGGATGAGTGGGGTTTAGTGTTCAGGGTGTAGCAGGCTGGGCATTAGGTGGTGTTGGGGATGCGTGTTCAAGGTTTAACAGGATGAGTGGGGTTTAGTGTTCAGGGTGTAGCAGGCTGGGCATTAGGTGGTGTTGGGGATGCGTGTTCAAGGTTTAACAGGATGAGTGGGGTGTGTGAGTGTTGGGCAGGGTGTGTTAGCAGGCTAACAGGGGCAGTGTTCAGGTGTAGCAGGGTGTTGGGGGTGCGTGTTCAAGGTTTAACAGGATGAGTGGGGTTTAGTGTTCAGGGTGTAGCAGGCTGGGCATTAGGTGGTGTTGGTGGGCATTAGGTGGTGTTGGGGTGCGTGTTCAAGGTTTAACAGGATGAGTGGGGTTTAGTGTTCAGGGTGTAGCAGGCTGGGCATTAGGTGGTGTTGGGGGTGCGTGTTCAAGGTTTAACAGGATGAGTGGGGTTTAGTGTTCAGGGTGTAGCAGGCTGGGCATTAGTGCGTGTTCAAGGTTTAACAGGATGAGTGGGGTTTAGTGTTCAGGGTGTAGCAGGCTGGGCATTAGGTGGTGTTGGGGGTGTGTGTTGGGGGTGCGTGTTCAAGGTTTAACAGGATGAGTGGGGTTTAGTGTTCAGGGTGTAGCAGGCTGGGCATTAGGTGGTGTTTGGGGTGCGTGTTCAAGATTTAACAGGATGAGTGGGGTTTAGTGTTCAGGATGTAGCAGGCTGGGCATTAGGTGTTTAGTGTTTAACAGGATGGTGGGGTTTAGTGTTAGGGTGCAGGCAGGCTGGGCATTAGGTGGTGTTGGGGATGCGTGTTCAAGGTTTAACAGGATGAGTGGGGGGTTTAGTGTTCAGGGTGTAGCAGGCTGGGCATTAGGTGGTGTTGGGGGTGCGTGTTCAAGGTTTAACAGGATGAGTGGGGTTTAGTGTTCAGGGTGTAGCAGGCTGGGCATTAGGTGGTGTTGGGGGTTTGCAGCTTAGTGTTCAGGGTTTAAATGCTTTAGGGTTTTGAGCTGATGGTCAGTTCTACTCTACAGTATATGGTCAGTTTTCTTATTTTCCACTAAGCTCAGCTCTACCCTAAGGGTTCACTAAACCATGGAAACTGTTTCCATAGTCACTGTGTGTAGACTGTATAGACTGTGCAGACTGTTCTGGTCTAATTCTGTCATGCAGACTCCTCTATCTCTGTGTGTGAACGTGGTGTGCACATGTGAGCATGAGCCTGCGGTCACGGCGACCGAGGGCCCTTTGAGAGAAGCGCTGATGTCAGAGCTGTGATGGCATGCTGGTGTGATTGGCCACTGCTGGTGTGATGGCTCCTGATTGGCTAGTGCTGGTGTAATGGTTCCTGATTGGCTATCTGGTGTAATTGATGTTGATGTAAATGTTGTTTGTGGCACAGTGAAGAGTGAGGACAGTGGGATCCACCGCAGCACAGAGGGCAGCAGGGAGGTGTTGACCTCCACGGCCTCCAGCACCAGCCTGAGTGAAGCAGGTGCGACCTCTGACCCTTGACCCCACCCACCTCAAATCGCCACATTAACGAGCTGGAGGGCCACGTTATCGCCGTGTGGTCGTGCTCCTCGTAGCCCCGCCGCCTAAGCACACACGCTCTGTCTGTGTTTCAGAGATGCAGGAGTCCGAGTCTCTGGCCCCGCCCACCCAGCAGGAGTCCGCGGCCGTCTGCACGGAGCCGGTGGAGTTCTGCCCGAGTCTGCTGCTCTACTGGAGCTCGTACGCGGGCGGCCTGCCGGACATGGCCGAGGCCGTTGCCCTGGGCGCCGACGTGAACTGGGCCAACGGAGACGAGCAGCAGCGAACACCCCTCCTGCAGGCCGTACAGGGCGTGAGTGCAGCTGCCTCTCCCACACGGGCTCCAGGGTCCTAATGCCCCACAGATGCAGACTAGGCCCAAGCAGTGGGTTTAGAACAGGAAAAGCAGGGACTAAGACCGAAGATTTGCACGCTGACTTTTACTGTAGCCTGTGTTCCCCAGGAGGTTAAAGGTTTAGGGGTTAATTACCATATTAACCTCACTTGTACAGGGAGCAGGTATTTTATTCATATTTACGTAGAAAAGCATAAACAAAATGTTAAAACATTAAATTCTAAAAGTACTACGAAGATTAAAGTTTAGCGGTTATGGGTTGCAAAAAGATTCAGAGCAAACACAGGTCTGTGTTCCCATCACCTGTGTGTGTGTGTGTGTGTGTGTGTGTGTGTGTGTGTGTGTGTGTGCAGGATTCACTGGTCACCTGTGTGTGTGTGTGTTGTGTGTGTGTGTGCAGGGTTCACTGGTCACCTGTGAGTTCCTACTGCAGAACGCTGCAAATGTTGATCAACCAGATGCTCGCGGCAGAGGACCACTACACCACGCCACACTGCTGGGGCACACAGGGTACATCACACACACACACACACATTACCCTGCTGGGGCACACAGGGTACATCACACACACACACACACATTACCCTGCTGGGGCACACAGGGTACATCACACACACACATACACACACACACACACATTACCCTGCTGGAGGGTACACTACACACAGGGTACACTACACACACACACACATTACCCTGCTGGAGCACACACACACACACACACCCTGCTGGAGCACACAGGGTACACTACACACAGGGTACACTACACACACACACATTGCCCTGCACACACACATTACCCTGCTGGAGCACACAGGGTACACACACACACACACACATTACCCTGCACCACACACGCATAGCCCTTCATCACGGGTACACACACACACACACATTGCCCTGCTGGAGCACACAGGGTACACTACACACAGGGTACACACACACACACACAGGGTACACTACACACAGGGTACACTACACACACACACAGAGCACACAGGGTACACTACACACAGGGTACACTACACACAGGGTACACACACACACATTGCCCTGCTGAAGCACACAGGGTACACTACACACAGGGTACACTACACACACACACACCCTACACACACACACAGGGTACTACACACACACACATTGCCCTGCTGGAGCACACAGGGTACACTACACACAGGGTACACTACACACACACACACACACACACATTGCCCTGCTGGAGCACACAGGGTACACTACACACAGGGTACACTACACACAGGGTACACTACACACAGGGTACACTACACACACACTACACACACACACATTGCCCTGCTGGAGCACACAGGGTACACTACACACAGGGTACACTACACACACACACATTGCCCTGCTGGAGCACACAGGGTACACTACACACAGGGTACACTACACACACAGGGTACACCACACACAGGGTACACCACACACAGGGTACACTACACACAGGGTACACTACACACACACACACACACACACACACATTACCCTGCTGGAGCACACAGGGTACACTACACACAGGGTACACTACACACAGGGTACACTACACACACACACACATTGCCCTGCTGGAGCACACAGGGTACACTACACACACACACACCACACACACGCTACGACACACAGGGTACACTACACACAGGGTACACTACACACAGGGTACACACACACACACACACACACACACACACATTGCCCTGCTGGAGCACACAGGGGTACACTACACACACACACACACACACACACATTGCCCTGCTGGAGCACACAGGGTACACTACACACAGGCCTACACACACACACACACACTACACACAGCGCACACACACACACACACACACACACACATTACCCTGCTGGAGCACACAGGGTACACTACACACACACACACACACACACATTGCCCTGAAGCACACAGGGTACACTACACACAGGGTACACTACACACACACACACACACACACACACATTACCCTGCTGGAGCACACAGGGTACACACACACACACACACACACACACACATTGCCCTGCTGGAGCACACAGGGTACACTACACACAGGGTACACTACACACAGGGTACACTACACACACACACACATTGCCCTGCTGGAGCACACAGGGTACACTACACACAGGGTACACACACACAGGTACACACACAGGCACACACACACACACACACACAGGGTACACTACACAGGGTACATTGCCCTGCTGGAGCACACAGGGTACACACACACACACACAGGGTACACTGCAGCACACAGGGTACACTGGACACAGGGTACACCACACACAGGGTACACTACACACAGGGTACACTACACACAGGGGTACACTACACACACACACATTGCCCTGCTGGAGCACACAGGGTACACTACACACACACACACATTACCCTGCTGGAGCACACAGGGTACACTACACACAGGGTACACTACACACACACACATTGCCCTGCTGGAGCACACAGGGTACACTACACACAGGGTACACCACACACAGGGTACACCACACACAGGGTACACTACACACAGGGTACACTACACACACACACACCAGTGTGTGCTGATGTCTGTATTGACTGCTGATTTGTGTCTGTTCTGATCTCAGTGCTGATCTCTCTGTTTTTATCTATGTGCTGATCTCTCTGTCTGTACTGATCTTCCTGCTGATCTCTCTGTCTGTATTTATCTGTCTGTACAGATCTCTCTGTCTCTGTTGATTTCTCATGTGCAGATCTCTCTGTCTGTACTGTTCTCTGTGCTGATCTCTCTCTGTCTGTACTGATCTTCCTGCTGATCTTTCTGTCTGTGCTAATATCAACGTCTTTGCTGATTTCTGCACTCAAATTTCAGTTTTCAATTTCTTCACATTAACAGAAACTCAATTATCACATTAACAGAAACTCAATTATCAAACAAAAGATTGATATTGTTTAATCTCTCTCTGTGCTGATATCTCTCTCTGTGCTGATCTCTCTCTCTCTCTCTCTATCCCAGGCAGGTGTGTCTCTTCCTGAAGCGTGGAGCCCAGCAGGGAGCCCTGGACGTGGACCACAGGAACCCGCTGTCCATCGCTGTGGAGGCAGCCAACGCAGACATCGTTACCCTGTATGCCTCTCACACACACACACACACACACACACACACACACACACACACTCTGTTGTCATACCATATATAATGAATTCTCACTCTAAACTACAGCTGTAAATGGTGTGAAGCTCAGTCAGCTGTAAGTTGTTGGCATTTCCCATCTGTGCTTTAATTCTGGTTATATTTCTCCTATTGCTCCCAAACACACACACACACACACCTGCACACACACACACACTCTCTCTCTCTCTCCCCAGGTTGCGGCTAGCTAAGATGAATGAGGAGATGAAGGAGTCCGAGGGCCCCTTGGTGCAGCCAGGTCAATACTCCCCCACTCAGAGCCACACAGAGCAGCAGTACAGGAAGTGCATACAGGAGCTCATCTCCCAGGAGCTGGACGAAGCCTAGCGAAGCTGACGGGGCGCCCAGCCACAGCGGCGCCCAGAGCCCACGCCACACCGCCCTGTTAACACCCACAACCTCAGGCAGGCTGTGTGGGAATCCCAGCTGTGTAGGCCTGAGTCAGAGTCTCCTTCTCCTGCTGTGAGCACACGAGCCGCAGGTCTTACTGTGTCGGCTGGTCTGTGTGCACCGCAGTATCTCCCGGGCTGCTCACGTCTTTTGTACTTTTGCATTTTGTTATACATTTCCTTAAACATGAATTTTTTTTCTAATTCGTCATCTTGAAGGTGCTTGTTTGAGGCTAAACACACAGTCGGCATGTGATGTTTCTGAACTCCAGATGTACTGTGGCGTCTCCGCGGCTGCAGACAGAAGCCTGCAGCACCACGGGGGCGGGACTTTGGTGCTTTCTAATCCCACGTCCAATCAGATTTTGATTAGGCACTCTCTAGTCTTCCTGATCCATTCTTGCCTTTGTCTCGTGGTGCGGTTGTAGCTACACCACATCACATGGTGTGGTTGTAGCTACACCACATGTCATGGTGCGGTTGTAGCTACACCACATGTCATGGTGCGGTTGTAGCTACACCACATCACATGGTGTGGTTGTAGCTACACCACATGTCATGGTGCGGTTGTAGCTACACCACATCACATGGTGTGGTTGTAGCTACACCACATGTCATGGTGCGGTTGTAGCTACACCACATCACATGGTGTGGTTGTAGCTACACCACATGTCATGGTGCGGTTGTAGCTACACCACATGTCATGGTGTGGTTGTAGCTACACCACATCACATGGTGCGGTTGTAGCTACACCACATCACATGGTGCGGTTGTAGCTACACCTCTAATGTCATGGTGTGGTTGTAGCTACACCACATGTCATGGTGTGGTTGTAGCTACACCTCTAATGTCATGGTGTGGTTGTAGCTACACCACATGTCATGGTGCGGTTGTAGCTACACCACATGTCATGGTGTGGTTGTAGCTACACCACATGTCATGGTGTGGTTGTAGCTACACCACATGTCATGGTGCGGTTGTAGCTACACCACATGTCATGGTGCGGTTGTAGCTACACCACATGTCATGGTGCGGTTGTAGCTACACCACATGTCATGGTGCGGTTGTAGCTACACCTCTAATGTTTCACACTTTGCCTGAACACTGTGCATGTGATGGTGAATGAGGAGAGAGCTGCTCACCTGAGCCAGTTTGAATGTGCTGGTTTACATCTCTGCTCAACATGGTTTCAGAATTGGGGAATCTCCTGGGATCTGGACTATTCAGTTGTACGAAAAAGTAGATTGACATCTGTGAATAAAATGAAAATCGAAGCTGAGGTATAAATATTTAAATGCTACCTCACAAGTCCATGTTAATTCTCATGTTTCATGTTGGGTGGAGATGACATTAGAGCTATTTTCTCTTGTTTTTAAAGTGATAGTGCCATAGGCCCTGAAAGTGAGTGTGTGTGTGTGTGTGTGATGACTGGTAGAAATGCAGTGGAAGAAACGCAGTGTTGCTCATGTCTTTGATACTCACATGCAAACCATCTCCTACGTCCACTGTCATCTGGCCAAACCTCAACACTTAACATGTGCTCATACGGATGGAGGACATTCCTGGAGGTTCTGATCACCTGGAGGTTCTGATCACAGTTCCAGATCTCCCAGTGCAAAAAGTAGAACATGCGCTGTATGTATTAGAATATTGCTCGCTGAAATGTTGCTGTATCTATTTAATGCTACAAGCCTTCATAACTAAGTGAACAAATCCCATTAAGTTCAGAGCGTGCTTTCTGATTCTCACAGCCACTTTGATCAAGTATTTTATTATTTATTCTTGAAAGCAAATCTGTTTTTTTTTTTACCTAGATAGCGCTGGGAAAATGTGTCTTTTTAATTGCCGTTTATTTCATGCCTTAACAGAGGTTGTTGTGAAGGAAACAGGATGGGGTTAAAGCCTGCGTCTGCGTACATCAGTGACCACTGGGCCACGTGTCCCCCCAGCCCTGAGAGGCTTCTGCTGCACTATCCCCAGTGCAGCTTTAATCAGACGGACACAGTCTCACAGTGCAGCTTTAATCAGACGGACACAGTCCAACAGTGCAGCTTTAATCAGACATACACAGTCTGACAGTGGAGCGTGCTTCTGAGCCACGCCCTCTGTGTGTGACACCACCCCCAACACAGCTCCGCCTACTTTCTCACACAAACCCCTCCCCCTTTCACTACCGTCCCATGATAAGTTGATCATTGATTAACTAATTTCTATTGCTGTTCTGATGAGTTTCCTTGTGTAGCCTGATGGTTATGAGAACTTCACTGTGTAATCTTGACTGTACTGGCTTTGGGGCAGTGTTCACCCTGCAAGGCATTCTGGGACATTTTACAGAAGCACATGACCCATATGGAACTCAAGTTATTTAACCAGGTTACCTTCTTAGCCCAGATTATCTTCCTGCACTCACCTGTTAATATGTGCAAGGGAAGATAGGACTCCTGTTCTAACTGTATTTAAGCCCACGTCTGTCTGTCTATCTGTCTGTCTGCCAGGTCTGTTAACAGTGTAGTCGTGTACTCCAGACACTGGTACCTCTAGGTTTGGTTAGCACTGTTTTGATTTTGTATTATATACTGCTGGGCTGTATCAAGGATACAGTTGCATTTTGCATTTTCTGTGCAGTTGTGTGTAGATTGCTTGGTGTGTTTCATTTATGAGAAATGTTTAATTGATTTGTAATGCATTATTTTTCTTCTTGTATAGAGCTCAAGTAACTGGCCTGTTACAGTTTGGAGTTCAGCAGTAGAGTCTGAAGGGAAAGACTGTGGTCCCGTTCCAATAACCTCCGGCACAAGGGTGCAGCGCTGGGATTAGGGGCACTTCTCGCACTAAGGGGAATGAGGAGGTTAATCTGGAGGGTTACATTTCACAAAATATTCAATGCAGATAAAACGTGCTGAGTTATTGGAACTGGACCCAGCTGTAGAGTCAATGCACTGAAGTAACTACCACTCAACAGTAATCACGGTGCTGCTAAGGGTTTGGAGAGGATGTGTGTGTAGGGGTGTGTGGGGTGTGTGTGTGTGTGTGTGTGTGTGTGTGTGGGGAGGTGTTTGTTTGCTCTGCACAGTATCTGAACATACTGCGTCCTCCTGAAACTCCACAGAGATGTGTGTGTGTGTGTGTGTGTGTGTGTGTGCGCGCGTGTGTGTGTGTGTGTGTTTCCTCTCAACATTGTCTGAACATACTGCGTCCACCTGAATCTCCACACAGCTTGTGCCTTTGTCCTTCTCTCTAGGTTTTGTCAGTCTGCACTTTAAAATACATCTTTGGTTGTAAACTATCTGTGTTGTGTTCTTTGTCCTTCTTGCATGTTTTCTGATGGTCCGGGGCTCACGCACTGCACACGAATGTCCACGAGATAAATCTGACCCACATGCGATTTTTAAATGATTCTTAAGAAAAGTACGTTTTTATATGATTAGATTTAATTAGCTGTATTACTATGAATATTCAGTATCCTGAACGTAATGAATGCTATATGAATAATGAATAATTGAATACTGTCCTGAGGAGTCCTGCTCTGTGTCCCGTCTCATTCCATTGCTCAGAATAGGATAAATCTCTGTAGCAGAAATCCCACCGTTCCTCAGGAGACGGAGAATTCTCATTAGATTCAGTCCCCCTGTTAAAGACGTGCAGATCCTGAACTGAATTGAGACGACCAGTTATGTGGACATAATCGCACCTTCCTCAGTGCAGCAGAGACCCACCAGAACTGCAGGTTACGGAAGCAGTTCTCACTGTCACAATGGGCTAATGAATATTAATGACCAAGTGTTACATTTGCCGTTGATGATATCAAGAGCCATTAGTCCAGAGGACACAGCAGTTGAACATCTAGTGACTGTAGGACATAGAGCTGCTTGGCCTTCTGCTGTTGCTTTGTTTCCTTAGTGACTGGTTCTTCCTACCCTGAGGTATGTTTCCTTGGTGACCGGTTCTTCCTACTCTGAGGTATGTTTCCTTGGTGACTGGTTCTTCCTACTCTGAGGTATGTTTCCTTGGTGACTGGTTCTTCCTACTCTGAGGTGTGTTTCCTTGGTGACCGGTTCTTCCTACTCTGAGGTGTGTTTCCTTGGTGACTGGTTCTTCCTACTCTGAGGTATGTTTCCTTGGTGACTGGTTCTTCCTACCCTGAGGTGTGTTCCTTCTCTGCTGGGCTTTCTGCTCTGATCTCGATGCCACACGTGCTCCATGTGCTGGGATGGATCATCTCATGTTTATGAACTTCACACAGACTAAGGGCTTCAGGGTTCAAACTGGCATATGAAAGCTGAATAATTCATTTGACCTGAAGCTCAGTAAAGCTACTAGTATGTTAACTAGTATGCTCTGCATAAAACAAAAGAATTTTGTATGAAGTTTAACCTCTAACTGCATATAGAAAAGTATATACCATACTATTGTACTATAGCGTTATATGCTGTACTATTGTACTATAGCGTTATATGCCGTACTATTGTACTATAGCGTTGTATGCCGTACTATTATAAAGGAACACTGTTCAGACAAATATTCACAAGGTCCATTAGAAACTGTTACTGTTTGATATTGTTATTGTTCATATTGTTACTGTGTTGTGCATGTTGTTTTTTGAAGTGTGCGGTTCATGTAAATCCATCTAAATGCTCTTGTTTATCTTTTTCAGAAGATCAAATGTATCGGGACATCTTCAAGGATTTCTCGCAGATGGCATCTACTGACCCCGACAAACTCCGACGCTTTTAGGATGAGATACATGAGCGGGTAGAGTAGGAGCTGATCATCCCTCTAACCCTTGTGTGTGTGAGAGTGTGTGTGTGTGTGTGTGTGTTTCTAAAGCTCAGCCCTACCTCACTTTCATATTTACTCTGCCCCTGTGGTCTCCTCACAAGAAGCTGTGACGCTGGTACAATACTGCACAGACCCCCATTCTGCTATAGAACCACCTCAGTATGCACATACAGACGGACTTATGACTTAAGTGTGTGTGCGTGCGTGTGTGTGTGTGTGTGTGTGTGTGTGTGTGTGCGTGCGTGCGTGCGTGTGTGCAAACAGTTGGACATGGCAGATAAGATAACAGCCTGTAGGAGTTTGTACAACCTGTCCCCTCTCAGGGTCAACAGTGTTTACATTAGGGGTCATTTAAATGTTGATATGACAGCGTATGTGTAATTTATTCCAACATCTTTCAGTGTCTTTCTACATATTCTCTACTACTTTTGTCATTTTGTCTACTTGTTTCTATCTTGTTAATATAACCTACAAAGTTTTTTTTTATTAAAATAATTTAATAAATTACTTGTTTAACTCTAGTACGTTTTTGATTATAAAACTGACTGTATTGTGCTCACTATTTAAAACATTTGGAATCGTTTCTATTTGAAAAACATGTAGTTCCACGTGGAACAGACAGATGTCGCTGCAGGTTTTACGTGTCGCTCCACGTGTTCCGGATATAGCTGTGGTCTTTGACCCGACTGGCGTGCCGTAGTTTCCTGACGACGGCGACATCATGGCAGGCAGAGCAGGCAAACAGAATCGGTCCGGCGCTGGAAATAGAAAAGGAGGCGCAGAGCAAGAAGAGGAGGAGCACGCGCTCCAAGCGGTGCTGATCGCAGACAGCTTCAACAGGAGGTTCTTCCCGATATCGAAGGAGCAGCCGAGGGTGAGACGAGCCGCACATAGCGGGCTCGCTGCGTAGCCTTGCTGACGCTAGACGGGTTCAAACGCACTAGGCTGAGTCCGAAATGCCGAATTTGAGCAGTACGCTCTAGATTTCAATGCAGCACGTTCTGCTCAGCCGTTAAAGCAGCGCGCACTTTCAGTAGGCGACAACCTCGGACACGCTACCTGTTGCCTCGTGCTGCTCTGGCGCTTCGGATTCAGCCGTAGTCTTTGTCAGCAGCACGTACAATAGCTGAAGCGTGCGTTATAACGGCGATCGTTTCCGTTCGGCGGCACTTCGTAGTAACCTGGCGGATGCCGCAGTTCGGTGTAGGAAGCTTGCGCACGCGCTACGCTGCGTGGTGCGGCGCTCTGACTCGCGCTCGTGTGTTGTCCCCATCAGGCGCTTCTACCTTTGGCAAATGTCTCCATGATCGACTACACCTTAGAATTCCTGACGTCCACTGGGGTGCAAGAGACGTTTGTCTTCTGCTGCTGGATGTCCAACAAAATAAAAGAGCACTTACTGTGAGGACATGCATTTAACGGAAAACCTTTGATCCTTGTGGTCGGTGCAGACCGGTGCTTGACTCAGTGCCGTTGTTGTCATATTTCGCAGAAAGTCCAAATGGTGCCGCCCCACCTCTCCGAACACGATCCACATCATCACCTCTGACCTCTACCGCTCCCTTGGAGATGTCCTGAGGGACGTGGATGCCAAATCTTTGGTTCGCTCTGATTTCGTGCTGGTGTACGGGGATGTGGTGTCTAACATTGACCTTTCTCAGCCACTACAGGAGCACAGGTGAGTGAGTTTTTAGGTCTTTTGTTTGTGTTCTGGGTTCATGTCGCATCTTTGTCCTTTGGTCTTCCGTCTGCTCTTGGCTGCGTTATCTTGTGCAGTGCACAGCTGAGCACGCGGATGTGTGGTGTGGTTGTCTCCTCACAGACTCCGCCGTAAGCTGGAGAAGAACATCTCTGTCATGACGATGATCTTCAAAGAGTCCTCGCCCGGACACAGGACGCGCTGTGACGAGGACGACATCATCGTTGCCATGGACAGCAAGAGCAAACGCGTGCTTCACTATCAGAGGACTCAGGGTCTGAAGAAGCTTCAGTTCCCCATGGTACTACACCTGTTCACGAAGCTACACCTGTTCACGGAGCTACACCTGTTCACGGAGCTACACCTGTTCACGGAGCTACACCTGTTCACGGAGCTACACCTGCTTACTGCACTACACTACACAGCTTTTACATGAACACACTGACCTGCACTAAATTGAGTACTGAACTACCCAGCCTACTTTTATCAACACCATCGTAACTCCGTACTGAAATACAAAGCTACAGTGCTGGTCTAGCGTGATGGGTTCGAGCTCACTAGAGTTGCTTCGATGAACATGTTGGCAGAGATGACGTTGGCGTTTTTAAGGTTTAAGATACGCTGGTTGCTGTAGCTCACGTTGTAGCTCACGTTGTAGCACATGTTGTAGCTCATGGCCACTACGTTGGGTCCTGCATTAAATGCATTTAACCTTTTAACCTTTTTCCAGAATATTTTCCACAGTGGAAGCAATGAGTTTGAAATCCGTCACGATCTGCTGGACTGTCATATCAGCATCTGTTCTCCACAGGTGATTTTACTCTGGGTTCAGCTCGTATTCCTGCTCAAACTCCCATAAGCTCACAGTGTGTGGAACGAGTCCCAGCGTTCAGTGTCTGATTTGCTTTTACAGGTAGCTGAACTGTTCACTGACAATTTTGACTACCAGACCAGGAACGACTTTGTTCATGGGATCCTCGTCAGTGAGGAGGTAAAAGGTTGTGATGTGACCCCGTCTCTGTTAGTTCCTCGTTCTGCACGCTAGTTCTCCTGTTCAGGTCCGTGACTGTCGTTTCTGCTGCTTGCCGTCAGATCCTGGGGAACCAGATCCACATGTACGTAAGCCAGGACGGTTACGGTGCACGCGTCTCCAACCTGCTGATGTATGACGCCGTGTCCTCGGACCTGATTGGCCGCTGGGTGTATCCCATCACCCCAGAGACGAACTTTGCTGATGAGGAGGGGCGGAGCTGTACCCACTCCCGCCACAACGTGTACCGCGAGCAGGGCGTCGGCCTCGGACACGGCAGCCTAATGGAGGAGAATGTGCTGATTGGCCGAAACACCTTGATTGGCGCCAACTGCAGCATATCCAACACGGTCATTGGAGCCGACTGCATCATCGGTACCGCCTCATATGGATACAGTCAGTAGTTCTGTGTTGTGCTGGAAGCTGCTACGTAACCAACGCTCTCAACTGGCCCATGGCTGTTTCCTAGGTGACGGAGTGGTGTTGGACCGAGCGTACATATGGAACAACGTCCGCATCGCCAACAACGTGACAGTGCGGCAGTCGCTCATCTGTGATGGTGTGGAGGTGAAGCAGGGTGTTCAGCTGAACGAACAGTGTGTCCTGGCCTACAACGTAAGCGTCTAAGACAGTGATGAGTAAAAAACGCTGGAGTGTCTAAATTTGTGTAGGTTCAGAGTTCTTACTCAAGTCTTTGCTGTTTTGGTTTGTTACTGGTCTGTTACTGGTTTGTTCCCACAGGTTGTAGTGGGGCCCTGCATGGCTCTCCCAGAAGGCACTGTGGTGTCCATGCACCACCCGGATGAGGAAGAAGAAGATGACGATGATGAGTTCTTGAGTGACGACAATGACGTTGCTCTTAGTAAAGACAAGACCAAGCAAAGAGGTAAAAGCGTCATACACAGCGAGAGTGTGTGGCTCGGCGTGGGGTAAGTGGTTTAGTGGTTGCTATGGCTGCAGGACAGGTGTGTGTGTGTGCAGATATCCACATGGCCTGTCTGAGCTGTAGTTGGATCTGACTGTGTTTCAGCGTTCAGCCCAGCTGAAGTTGGCTCGGAGGGGCGGGGTTACATCTGGAGGAGCAGCGGTCTCGATGACACCGAGGACGACGAGCTAGTGAAGTGCATCTGGGGTAACGCACACACACACACACACACACACACACACACCAGGTAATGCACGAGCATCCACAAACACATGAACCATGATGTGAAACAGTTTTGCTGCTTGCGAGATGGTGTCTTGACAGATGTGCTGCTCTGTGTGCAGAGTGGTGTGTGTGTGTTGTTTTGATGGCTGTGTTGCTCTGTCTGCAGGGTGGTGTGTGTTGTGTGTTTTGATGGCTGTGCTGCTCCATGTGCAGGGCTTGTGTTGAAGCCCGACCCCGACACAGAGAGCGACACTGATGGCAGTGAAGGGTCACATGACCCTGGGAGTCGTACGGAGTCACCTGAGCTGGATGATGTCAGAGGTACATCCTGTCCAGCGTAGCGGGGCACAGACGTGCACAGGTCTTGGTTATGACCACTGCTGGGGAGATGTGGTCTGATCTGGTCTGGTCTGGTTCAGTGTTTCAGAATGAGGTGCATGGCACCCTCCAGAGGGGCTTGGACGAGAACATCAGCTTTGATAACCTCGTTCTCGAAATCAACTCGCTGAAGTACGTCAGTCTCATGTCACTGAAATCTGTTTGTAAGCGTTGCAGCCTCTTCCAGCTGGAGCTTTGGCCATGACGCTAACGATGCTTCTGATGGTTGATCTTCTGTGTGGGTTGCTAGGTACGCCTACAACATCTCCCTGAAGGAGGTGACGCAAGTCCTTACCAGGGTGGTGCTGGAGTTTCCCTTCCAGCAGCAAGGAGCTCAGATCAGCACCGCCCAGTACTCCACCCTCCTGCTCCCAGTGAGTGGACATCCACCCGTCTATACATCCATCCATCTATACATCCATCTGTCCATCTGGGCACCCATTCTTCCATACACCTATCCATCCACTCGCCCCTCCAACCCTGCAGACGGTGTTTGTCTGAGTGTGTGTGTGTGTGTGTGTGTGTGTGTTCCTGAAGCTGCTGAAGAAGTGGGCTCCCGTCCTGAAGAACTACGTGAAGCGGGCCTGTGACCACGCGGACTGCCTGGCCTCTCTGGAGGAGGTGTTCCTGGAGCACGAGACCTACTGGCCCTCCCTGGTCAAGGTGAGCTTCACACCCCACAACAAGCCCCGCCCTTCCCTCAAAACCCCGCCTATTTCTCCTCCCTTAAAATTCCACTCATTACCCTAGTTCAAGGACCCGTCCTAAGGCCTGCTGTGTCCTGTAATGTGTGTGTGTGTGTGTGTGTGTGTGTGCGCACCCAGGTGCTGATGAGTATGTACCAGCTGGAGATCCTTGAGGAGGACGCAATCATGCGCTGGTTCTCCCAGACCTCCACGACAGACAAGAGCCGCCTCCTGCGCAAAAACCAGGGGGTACGTGGGAAATGTAGTCCTAGTTTCAGCCTTCAGAAGACAGGAGTGAGTGTGCAAGTGTAGTTTAGTCAGAGCAGCTCGGAGTAAAGCAGAGTGGGAGATGTTGGCGTTTTCCTGGAGAGGTTCTATACATGGACATTTTATTAGTATGTTTGGATTAATGTGGAATTTCTGATGTATTTGTGTTTTGTCTGTGCAGCTGCTGAAGTTCATCCAGTGGCTGGAGGAGGCGGAGGAGTCATCAGAAGGAGAGGAGTGATGGCTGTGGGCGGGGCTGTGGGAGGCTGTGGGCGGGGCTGTGGGAGGGCGGAGAGAGGAGTGAGGGGGCGGGGTTGTGGGAGGGCCGACACATTCCCACCTGTGTGTCACCTGGACCCAGTTAACCATTGCTCTGCCAGCTTGGTATGCCCACACCTGGACATCAGCACACCTGGACATCTCATTAACTCTCATCTATACTGCCAATCTGTATCGCCTATCCTGCATGTATAAATGATCACTATAGCTGTTAACATGCACCCGATACTAGTTCTGTGGAAACTAGACCCGTGTGTGCGGTGTTATCGCTGTGTTATCATGGCATGGGGACATGATCTTTGACCCTCTGACCTTTGATCTCAGTCAGCATTCCCACAGAGGACGTGCCGGAACTGAAGGATCTGTTTAGGCCTCGTTTTGATGACTGTAGGGTGAGACTCGGGACAGGCTTGTGGGTGGGGGTGGTGTTTTTTTTGACAGGTTTGAAATGTGAGCCTGTACACCAGTGGATATTTTTGATGGCTGTAAAACATATTTAAAGGCTGAAATGGAAAACAACGATGCTGTTTATTTCTTAATATTCATCAGACGAGCTCACTGAGGTTAGGTGTTTAAAATAAACACCTTTAAAAGAAAGCTGGAAAATGAAAAAAACACATACCCTCATTGGAGGCATTTAATGTGTAGAAAGAATGAATATGTAAGATGGTTGCCGATAAATCAGTTCCACTTTACTAAAATTACCAGGTAATGCTTAATCTTTTACTCCTCTTCCTCTCTTATGAGTTTATTTTCAAACGGATCATTAATCATCTCCCTCAGTGTATGAACAACTGTGGTAGCCACAACCACCAATCAAGCCATCTACTTGCTTTAATTAAGATTACAACTCCAGTACATTCAAACACACTCATAGTTATTGACACCACAACAATGTTATCTGTAAAATACACAGGTCTGTTGCATGGCTAAGAACAGTCCCAGCGATGATCCTGAACCATAACCCTCTGTGTGATGGACGCAGGGGTAAGAAGCTTGCCTCCTGCCCCTACCCTGAGTTATTACCCCAGCTGGAGATTACAGCAGAAGCCTACAGGTGACATCAAGCTGCTTCTTTGAGTTCACAGCATCTTCAGTTCTGGAATTAAGTTCTGAATAGTGTATTACATAATCAGAGTCAAGACCCCCCCCCTCCACCATCACATGGGTATTTAGAAAAAAAATTTAAAATCCCTGATTATGGCACTGAAATGGCTCTGCACAAATCTAGTTTGGTATCTTTGGTCTCATTATAAGTACAAAAATAGTCTAACCAGCTGCTGACAATTGACTATCGGCATTAATCAAAAGGCTCAAAGCAGATCACAGTTTAAATTCACAAATGCAGCCAGCGTATAATCAGGTTTATCTCCTGATCTGATACAGCTTGTGGAGGTGCCAGCTAGCTCCTCCTCCTGTCCAGCTAGCTCCTCCTGCTGCTGTCCCTGCCCGCTGCGCTGTAGACGAACGTGGCCAGCAGGGTCGCCCCCGTGATGCCGAACAGGGCTGTCAGCCCCTTCCACAGGCTGGCTGAGTTCTCGTGCCTCTGGATCAAGCTTCGGTAATCCCCAGGCACGAGGAGGTAGCTACGTCCGTCTCGCGGCGGGCGGAGGCGAATGACGTCGTCGCGCTCCAGCAGCACCTCGCCGAAGCCGGTGAGGACAGATCCGACGCGGAGCATCTCCTCCCGCTGCTCCGACGCCACCAGGCGCTCACCACTCAGACCCTGCACCACCACCTCCACCAGGCCGTCGTCCGCGCGCTTCACGCTCCGCTGCACTTCCTCCAGGAAATCCCCGCACGCCTCCAGAGGAGACTCCACCTGCACGTGCACCCCGCCCAGGTAGGCGCCCGGCTGGACCAGACGGAAGGGAACGCTGCTCCTCTCTGTCCTGGCGTTCTGGGTTTTCGAGACCCTGCATGGAAAAACACCTCTGGACAGGTCAGGTGTCTGGCGCAGGACTGGCGGGCGACGCAGGACGTTTTTGTCTCGTATAAATAAACAATGAACCCACTTGGAAAAATTATTTACACGTTATGTATTTTACATACAATTTCTGTTCATCATGACATCACAGAGTCAAAGCACAAACCATAATCTTAGGGAGGAATTCCACATCTTCCAGTGCTCCACCGTGGTGATCTTCTGTATGACTCCGTAACACCGGGATGCTCTCTGACTGGCCAGCGGTTCTCCAACTGCTTGGACCACTCCTGTGTGTGGGTCAGAACACAGTGATAGGACTGCAATGGCCTCCGATCTACACCATGACCAACAGGGTGAGGATGGGGGTGATTTTCACCTTCCACAGCTACATAGTGTAGTCTTTTGTCCAGAGAGGCGTTCAGTATTTTTGAAAGGTGCTTGTCTGCCTGAAAACTTGGAATTTCCTGAAGGAGAAAGACGACATCGTATCACCACTTACGGTCTATAGCACAGTGGCGTAGACACAGGAGTCAAGGGTTTCAGACATAAAACAGAAAAAATAAGCAAAAATGTAATGGCCTCTAGAGAAAAACATCAAACGACCAATAGGGTAACTGTAAACTGTCTTTCAACTTCATTTAAATGCTGCCTGCATCTGTGTAATGGGAGCAGGTATTAAGCTTTGGTTCTCTGCACCGACCCCCAGTTATTACTCCAGCTACTGTCCTGTGGGCAGCACAAAACCTCCGTTTGACTCCAGAAAACCTGCAGTTCCATTAGGAATAAATCATGGAATATTCTGAACAAATGAACGTTAACAGGTACCAGCTCATCTGAATGATTACACACACCTGACCTTTCCCCCCAGTTTCTCTCAGCGCCTCGTTTTTCTTTTTATTCGTGACAGTCACATCACGATGTTTGATGTGTAGTTTGTGAACTTACCTTTAATTTCTGTATTTCCATTTTCTTCTGCTTGTGTAAATGGTAGAACACTGCGGAGAAGGCGAAGCTGGCCCCCACACTGACTACGGTGAGTGGACCGAGGAAAGTGTCGCTCATTTTCTACACACACACACACAGGACAGGACAACTTCACTTTACCCCCAGAATCCGGATCTTTTCTGTTCATACTGCAGGCGTAACTGCATGTCGTAATTTCAGAAGACAGGATCCGAGCTCTGTGTTTACACGTCAACTATTTCAGTGGCCTTTACTGCCTCGCTTCTGCACCACCCTTACCGAAGGTGCGGGCCGGCTGGGTAAGTTAACACCACCTTCAGCTCACAGCTACCTCGCTAGTTCAGTTCCTGCTTTCACACAGACAGGGGAGCTGCTATGCTCACAATATCAACATCACACAGAGGTTAAATAACATATGCATGTACACGACGATACAAGTATAAATTCTAAATACTTACCAGATAATGTCGCCGAGTGTCGTTACTATTGTGTCTCGCACCACTACGAAAGCAAAACCGAAAAACCCGAATACTTTTCTCGCGTTTTGGTTCCTTGTTGTAGAGCGTGTTAGCCCACTAGGTGGTGCTGTTGGCGTGAGGAACCGTCTCCATTCTACTATGTGCAGGGAAGGAATTTTTGGATATATAAACAAACAAATAGTTACATGACAGTAAATGTACAATAAAATTAAATATATCTATATTACATACATATATACATAGATGGTATTGATACCAAAAGAAATTGCAGTCTAAATTGTTATTCCCAGTGCTGATAATGGTTTTTTTTTTTTTTTTTTTTTTTTACATATCCTAGATGAGTAAAAGTCTTTTAGAGTGGACAGCACCCACCCAGTGATGTGCACTTGATGTCCGAAAATTCAGAGCCAGACCAGACAGAAATGGAGAAAGTGGTGATGGATTCTGGCAGTATAGAACTGGACCAGAGTGCTGTGTTTGTGTTTGTGTGTGTGTGTCTCTCTCTCTCTCTGTCTCTGTCTCTCTGCGTCTCTCTGCGTCTCTCTCTCTCTCTCTGTCTCTCTCTCTGCGTCTCTCTATCTCTGTCTCTCTCTCTATCTCTGTCTCTCTCTCTGTCTCTCTCTCTCTATCTCTGTCTCTCTGCGTCTCTCTCTCTGTCTCTGTCTCTGTCTCTCTGCGTCTCTCTATCTCTGTCTCTCTCTCTGTCTCTGCGTCTCTCTCTCTCTGTCTCGCTCTCTGTCTCTCTCTCTCTCTCTGCGTCTCTCTCTCTCTCTCTCTCTCTCTGTCTCTCTCTCTGTCTCTGCTCTCTCTCTGTCTCTGCGTCTCTCTGTCTCTGTCTCTGTCTCTCTCTCTCTCTCTGTCCTCTATGTCTCCTTCTCTATAAACACAAGCATGCAGGTTCCTTCTCTGATAGAAACATAGGAAACTCCAGAGAGTGAACTCACATCCTGTGGTCTCTGTTTGGCCATAACAGGATACTTCTGACTCTGATGGAGGTCTGTCTGATTCCCCGATAAACCATGTACTACACACACAGCTTAACACATGCAGTGAACAAAGAGATCTGGTTATTGTGAATCATTTTTCTGAGTGTGAATAGGAATGTGTTGAACCACGACAGTCTTAGTTGCCCGTTCAGTGGCCTGTAAATACCGAGTCTGTACTAATCATGACTAACTGTAAATCAAGAAATAAACATCAACTTTTTGTTTGTTTGTTTACATGGCCAGCACTGCTGTGAAATCAGCAACCTCCAGTGCCTAGCGAGGGCAACCACGCAGAACGCAGGAGATCGGAAGTAAGAGACATTCCCTTTCTGCACGGTTGGGATTACAGCAGACAGCCTGTAGCTGGTGACCTGTGGACCGTGCTGTCCCCACAGAAAACACAAAGGTACCAACATGTCCTGCTGGTGTGTGTGCGTCCTGCTGGTGTGTGTGCCACGGCGGGACGCTCCCGAGTTTGAAGACGCAGGCGGCGGCAGCGTTAACCTCACGCAGCCAAACGTGGAAAATTCAGTCAGAATGTTTTCCTGCTGTATTTGGTTCATCCAAATAAACCCCAAAACAATTTAGAACAGTTGTTGTTCATGAGTGAAAAACACAATAGCAGTTGCTAGGAAGGAGGTGACTGTCTGGCCAATAGGAGCCTCGTGTGACTGAGATCAGGAGAGTTGCATTTCCTCACTGCTTCCCTAGTTAATGCAGGGCTCTTAAGCCCAGTTCTGGGGCCCAGTTCTGCAGTAGTGAGTCCCGCAGTGCTTTGTGAGTGTCGTTACGTCCTGCAGCAGTGCATGAGTGAGTCCCGCAGTGCTTTGAGAGTTGCGTCCTGCAGTAGTGAGTGAGTCCCGCAGTGCTTTGTGAGTTGCGTCCTGCAGTAGTGAGTGAGTCCCGCAGTGCTTTGTGAGTTGCGTCCTGCAGCAGTGAGTGAGTCCCGCAGTGCTTTGTGAGTTGCGTCCTGCAGTAGTGAGTGAGTCCCGCAGTGCTTTGTGAGTTGCGTCCTGCAGTAGTGAGTGAGTCCCGCAGTGCTTTGTGAGTTGCGTCCTGCAGTAGTGAGTGAGTCCCGCAGTGCTTTGAGAGTTGCGTCCTGCAGTAGTGAGTGAGTCCCGCAGTGCTTTGACACTTGCGTCCTGCAGTAGTGAGTGAGTCCCGCAGTGCTTTGTGAGTTGCGTCCTGCAGTAGTGAGTGAGTCCCGCAGTGCTTTGACACTTGCGTCCTGCAGTATTGAGTGAGTCCCGCAGTGCTTTGTGAGTGTCATGTCCTGCAGTAGTGAGTGAGTCCCGCAGTGCTTTGATACTTGCGTCCTGCAGTAGTGAGTGAGTCCTGCAGTGCTTTGTGAGTGTCATGTCCTGCAGTAGTGAGTGAGTCCCGCAGTGCTTTGACACTTGCGTCCTGCAGCAGTGAGTGAGTCCCGCAGTGCTTTGACGCTTGCGTCCTGCAGCAGTGAGTGAGTCCCGCAGTGCTTTGACACTTGCGTCCTGCAGCAGTGAGTGAGTCCCGCAGTGCTTTGACGCTTGCGTCCTGCAGCAGTGAGTGAGTCCCGCAGTGCTTTGACGCTTGCGTCCTGCAGCAGTGAGTGAGTCCCGCAGTGCTTTGACACTTGCGTCCTGCAGTAGTGAGTGAGTCCCGCAGTGCTTTGACGCTTGCGTCCTGCAGCCCTCTGCCACTAGGAAGTGTTGCTGTGCTGCACTCAGGAAATAAAGCTTGTTTATTTTGAGCAGCTCCTGCAGCCAGGTGGTCTGGCCCAGATCCCTGACCTGCTCACGCCGCTAATAAACAGGATGCTCAGTGCAGACAACTAGTGGAGTCTTTCCAATGGTGTGTGTGTGTGTGTGTGTGTGCGTGTGTGTGTGTGTGTGTGAGAGAGAGAGTCTGTACTTGTATATTCCTTCCAGATAAAATAAAAAACTGTGTTCAAAAGTGTAGAAAGTCAAAAGTATACATTTTCCAAGGTCATAGTGTAGATGAAAATCAGGTCACAGAATAGATGAAAATCCACTTCACTAAACACTTTTACGTTACACAGACACACTGAGCACTGCACCTGTAATTCGGTTAGATTAAATATCTGTACTATTAAAGTCGTTTAATCAGAGTGTCAGTGGTGGTGTGTGAATGTGAGGAGCCTAAATTGTTGTGTAATCTTGTCACACTCATGCTGTAAACACACTAATCTGCCATCACATGAATGCTGCGCCTGACACCGCGAGCTTCAGCCTCAGATCAGTGTTTGGGTGTTTCTGGCCTTATTGAGGTGCCACACAAATGTCATACAGAAGGTAAAGATCACGGCCCTCACGCTTGTGTGAAGCAGCTCCACGCTGAGCTGCAGTCTGAGTGAGTGCTGGATGTGCACATGATCGAGCAGTCATGGCGCCAAGTAGGCAGGGCCTGTAGTTAAAGGGTTAGGGTTAGGGTAACCTAACCTAGGGTAACCCTAACCCTAACCCAGTCATGGCGCCAAGTAGGCAGGGCCTGTAGTTAAAGGGTTAG
>JAGXOD010000071.1:687500-715000 GCA_020368025.1 Brachyhypopomus occidentalis
TTGAATCTTCTGCACAGGTTTGAATCCTGTTTGCATTGTGCGTGTTTGAAGCCTTGGAACAGCATGTGCCTCACTGTCTAAAGCCCTGTTGGCTTCTGGTGTCTTGTAGAGTGTATCAAAATGGCTAAAATCAATGTGCTATACCAGAGCTGTTGGTGTGTGTATGTGAGTGCGTGTGTGTATGTGAGTGCGTGTGTGTGTGAGAGTGTGTGTGTGGAGAGGGCATGTGCTGCCTCTCACTCACATGTTTCCCCACATGACCACACAGATTCTCATTAAGCCAGAAAACACACATACACACACACACCCTTCGGTGTTTTGATGTGATTCTTTGAACACAGAGGTTGCTGTCCTGCTTTCTGTTCCTGTCAGCAGATTGTGGCTTTCTAAAATTCAAATATGGAGGTTTGAGGGAGAGAGAGAGAAGGAGAGAGAGAAGGAGAGAGAGAGAGAGAGAGAGAGAAAGAGAGAGAGAGAGAGAGAAGGGGGAGAGAGAGAGAGAGCTCTGAAGATGAGTCATTTGTCTGTTTATCTCATTGTTCATGAGTCTCACACCTCTTGATTGGTTGACGATGGTGCTGTATTGGTGGCACAGTGCTTTTTGACCACATCTGGGTTTGGAACACCTTGTGCTTCATACCAGGGTTTGATGACTGAAGTCCTCACTCAGTCCTGGGTTTGTGGGGCTGATCAGTGTGGAACAAGGTCTTGCTTTGTTTGTGCTGAACAAGGATCCAACGTGTCAGAGCCACACCACTAAATGAACTGGAACCCCGTGGACGGAGCACCGTGGACGGAGCACTACTGAGCATGCCCAGAACAGCGCTGGAACGAGTCCCTTCCCATGGAGCACTACTGAGCATGCCCAGAACAGCGCTGGAACGAGTCCCTTCCCATGGAGCACTACTGAGCATGCCCAGAACAGCGCTGGAACGAGTCCCTTCCCATGGAGCACTACTGAGCATGCCCAGAACAGCTGGGCGAGTCCCTTCCATGGAGCACTACTGAGCATGCCCAGAACAGCTGGAGCGAGTCCCTTCCCATGGAGCACTACTGAGCATGCCCAGAACAGCTGGAACGAGTCCCTTCCCATGGAGCACTACTGAGCATGCCCAGAACAGTCCCTTCCCATGGAGCACTACTGAGCATGGCTGGAGCAGTCCCTTCCCATGGAGCACTACTGAGCATGCCCAGAACAGCTGGAACGAGTCCCTTCCCATGGAGCACTACTGAGCATGCCCAGAACATGGAACGAGTCCTTCCCAGAACTACTGAGCATGCCCAGAACAGCGCTGGAGTCCTTCCCATGGAGCACTACTGAGCATGCCCAGAACAGCGCTGGAACGAGTCCCTTCCCATGAGCACTACTGAGCATGCCCAGAACAGCTGGAGCGAGTCCCTTCCCATGGAGCACTACTGAGCATGCCCAGAACAGCTGGAACGAGTCCCTTCCCATGGAGCACTACTGAGCATGCCCAGAACAGCGCTGGAACGAGTCTCTTCCCATGGAGCACTACTGAGCATGCCCAGAACAGCTGGAATGCCCAGAACGAGTCTCTTCCCATGGAGCACTACTGAGCATGCCCAGAACAGCGCTGGAACGAGTCCCTTCCCATGGAGCACTACTGAGCATGCCCAGAACAGCGCTGGAACGAGTCCCTTCCCATGGAGCACTACTGAGCATGCCCAGAACAGCTGGCACGAGTCCCTTCCCATGGAGCACTACTGAGCATGCCCATGAACAGCTGGAACAGTCCCTTCCCATGGAGCACTACTGAGCATGCCCAGAACAGCGCTGGAACGAGTCCCTTCCCATGGAGCACTACTGAGCATGCCCAGAACAGCGCTGGAACGAGTCTCTTCCCATGGAGCACTACTGAGCATGCCCAGAACAGCGCTGGAACGAGTCTCTTCCCATGGAGCACTACTGAGCATGCCCAGAACAGCGCTGGAACGAGTCTCTCCCCTCAGGCTGTGGTTCCAGAACACTGTGACCTAGACAGTGTGCTGCCTCACTTCAGGACACATTCAGCTGGTCTGCCCACCAGCTTCACACACACACACACACACACACACACAGTGTTCTCTGCATTGTAGCACTCAGCACATGTTAATGAAAGAGCAGTGAAGTTTAAACTCTTCACTCACCCTATGAAGATATGTGTTCAGGCAGGGTACACCATCACAATATGTGTTTAGGGAGAGGAGAGGTATGGGTGTGTGTGTTCAGGGTGGGTGGAGGTATGGTGTGTGTGTTCAGGGAGGGTGGAGGTGTGGGTGTGTGTGTTCAGGGTGGTGGAGGTATGGGTGTGTGTGTTCAGGGAGGTGGAGGTATGGGTGTGTGTGTTCAGGGAGGGTGGAGGTATGGTGTGTGTGTTCAGGGAGGGTGGAGGTGTGGGTGTGTGTGTTCAGGGTGGTGGAGGTATGGGTGTGTGTGTTCAGGGAGGGTGGAGGTGTGGGTGTGTGTGTTCAGGGTGGTGGAGGTATGGGTGTGTGTGTTCAGGGTGGTGGAGGTATGGGTGTGTGTGTTCAGGGTGGGTGGAGGTATGGTGTGTGTGTTCAGGGAGGGTGGAGGTGTGGGTGTGTGTGTTCAGGGAGGGTGGAGGTATGGGTGTGTGTGTTCAGGGTGGGTGGAGGTATGGGTGTGTGTGTTCAGGGTGGGTGGATGTGTGTGTTCAGGGTGGGTGGAGGTATGGTGTGTGTGTGTTCAGGGTGGGTGGAGGTATGGTGTGTGTGTGTTCAGGGTGGGAGGAGGTATGGTGTGTGTGTTCAGGGAGGGTGGAGGTATGGGTGTGTGTGTTCAGGGTGGGTGGAGGTATGGTGTGTGTGTTCAGGGTGGGAGGAGGTATGGTGTGTGTGTTCAGGGAGGGTGGAGGTATGGGTGTGTGTGTTCAGGGTGGGTGGAGGTATGGTGTGTGTGTGTTCAGGGTGGGTGGAGGTATGGTGTGTGTGTGTTCAGGGTGGGAGGAGGTATGGTGTGTGTGTGTTCAGGGTGGGAGGAGGTATGGTGTGTGTGTGTTCAGGGTGGGAGGAGGTATGGGTGTGTGTGTTCAGGGAGGGTGGAGGTATGGGTGTGTGTGTTCAGGGTGGGTGGGTGTGTGTGTTCAGGGTGGGTGGATGTGTGGGTGGAGGTGTGGGCCCCATGCCCTGCAGAGCCAGCAGGATCCAGTTTACTTGGCTGGAGAAGGAAAATTCTAAACCTTTAATCCTGATTAGTTGGGAGGGATTAAGTGGTAATTGTGAATACGCTTCCTAACCAAACGGCCAGTCTGACAGACACACATCACTCATATCTGAGACACAGACGGTATCACCTGAGACAAGCAACAGAGTGTCTCTCTCTCGCAAAACAGACGGATGAAATTCCACAAAGATGAAACTCATGATTCATCGGTTGGATTGCCCTCATTTCAGAAATTCTTCCTAAGACATTTATTGGTTTATTTGGTCGTGTATTTGGTGTCAGTGTGTGACCTACATTTACCATTTGTGCAGATCAGCCTCATGTGGGGGCAGGAGAGTGAGATCAGGTCTACATGGCATCCTCCCCCTCTCTCCTCTCTCTCTCTCTCTCTCTCCCTCTCCCTCTCCCTCTCTCTCTCTCTCCCTCTCTTTCTTGGTCTATGATATTGGTGGAGAGGGCCACATAGTGTGTGTGTGTGTGTGTGTGTGTGCATGTGTGCGTGTGCATGTGTGCGTGTGCGTGTGCGTGTGTGTGTGTGTGTGTGTACACGTTATTTTTACACACAGCCCCATTGTTCTTGTGCTTTGCTGGGTCATCTGCTGGCTCTTCTCTTCCTGAGAGACGCTGCTTCGGCTTGGACAGCGCCAGGCTGCCGTGTGCCCCACACACACGTCTCTCTGGGTCCAACCTCACGCTCACCGTACACGTGTGCAGCATGTGGGAGAGGGAGGTAACGCTCCTCCCCCCAACGAACACGGAGGTCTCTGTAATGCGGTTACCCGATGAGAGAGAGAGAGAGAGAGAGAGAGAGGGAGATTTAAAATTGTAGTAAAGTACACAAAGCTTCCAGAGAAACAGGACATTTTGGACAGAGGTCCTACATCAGCTGTGCAAGCAAAGTGTGTGTGTGTGTGTGTGTGTATATATATACACGCACGTGGGCCAATGTTGTGGGCCAGTACTTGCACAAAAATAGGAACTTCTGAGATTTTTGGCCTTTTGGGGACCACTGATACTTGATAAGTGAGATTAAAGTTAATGTTTAGGGTCGTAGGTGTAGCATTCTTTAATTAAACACAATATCAACGGAAGGTACATATAAGGCTTGTAAACAAGTCTTTGTGTGTATGCATGTGTGTGAATGA
Organism: Brachyhypopomus occidentalis; assembly: GCA_020368025.1. Taxonomy (NCBI): domain Eukaryota; kingdom Metazoa; phylum Chordata; class Actinopteri; order Gymnotiformes; family Hypopomidae; genus Brachyhypopomus; species Brachyhypopomus occidentalis. The sequence continues at coordinate 691,830 of JAGXOD010000071.1, forward strand.
GCCTGTTTTTGTGTGTGTGAGTGAGCGTGTGTGTCTTTGTGTTTGTGTGAGTGGGAGTGTGTGTGTATGTGAGGGAAGCGTGTGTGTGTGTGTGTGTGCTATCAGAATAGGCCAGCTGCACTAGTCATAAGGAAGTTGAAACAAAACCTCCATGCAGACAGGAAGTGATGTCCTTGGCTCTGAAAAACAACATTCCCTCTTCATCATCAGCTGTCGGAGCAGCTGAGGAGTCTCACCCTCCCTCAGCCGCACTGCTGAGACGTTTGGCTCCCTAATGGACTCAGATCTCACCAGAACAGGGCTGCCTTCCTGCTCCAGACGGCCAGGCGCTCAGCTCACCCAGCACTGGTGTCCATAGACCTCAGGCCCGTTCACACTCAGACCAGAGAAAACTGGATTTGAAACCGGTTTACCAGCTGAATCGCTTGGTTTGTACTCATCTGAGGTGGAGATCATTGTTGACCCTGTATGCTCTGTCTCACTTTGGTACACCGCGATCAGCACACACACACTTGTGAATGTCATTAGATTGACTATTACCCATTGTGGAATTTCTGAAAGGAGGAAAAATCTCCCTCTCTTTCAATTCAATTCAATTCAATTCAATGGTGCTTTAATGGCATGACAAATATGTACATTTGTATTGCCAAAGCAGAGGATACATACAATGGTAAAATATAATAAACATAGTAAAGTAGAATAATAATCAAGTAAAAATAATGACTATATTGTTATTACAATTACATTACCCACCACTGCTTCCATAATTGATATCTATAATAATAGTTATGCTAATACTAGTAGTAAGAGTATTAATAGTAACCATAATAATAACATTAATAATAGTAGGGGTAAAGATTAGAGCAACAACAACAATTAGAGCAACAACAATAATGTAATTAATGACAATAACAACAGTAACAATAACCTTTCTCTCTTTCTCTCTCTCTCTCTCACACACACACACACACAGATCTGCTGTTTGTATGTTGGTCCTGCAGCTTGCCTGTGTTCTCTTGTGTGTGGGCAGGTTACCTTCCCCCACGACCCCTCCCTGGACGAGCAGCCTGCCCAGTGTGGACGAGGGCTAGCCCAGTGTGGACGAGGGCTAGCCCAGTGTGGACGAGGGCTAGCCCAGTGTGGACGAGGGCTAGCCCAGTGTGGACGAGGGCTAGCCCAGTGGGGACGAGGGCTAGCCCAGTGTGGAGACATGCCAGTCTCTTCCTCTTCCTGTCTGGGTAATGTGGTTTGAGTGTGGGGACAGCAGTGAAGTGTCTCTCCCTGGGCACGCACAGCAGCTGCAGGAGACATGCAGGGTGTGAATGACCTCTCACCCTCTCAGCTGATTGGTCATCTTTTGTCACTGAAAAACCAGTTGACCAACAAGACATGTTCAGAATATTCATCTGGATGGTAGCAAGGTGGTCTGAATGGTCATATCCTGTCATGTGATCTGTAGTTCCTAAAGGGTATTGAGGTGAACGTATTCTTGTATGTGGAAAGTCCACTGGCCGGTTGCCGGGCAGAGTGAGCTGACACTATTGAATGCTGGTCCAGTAAATGCTGCTTCACACAATACTGTCAATGTCATATTAACATCAGCTCTGTTACATCGTGTGTGAGTGCATGTCTGGCTCTGGTGGGGTCTGGGGCGGTGCGGCCCGGACTGGAAGGCTGTTCTGGGGCGGTGCGGCCCGGACTGGAAGGCTGGTCTGGGGCGGTGCGGCCCGGACTGGAAGGCTGTTCTGGGGCGGTGCGGTCCAGACTGGAAGGCTGTTCTGGGGCGGTGCGGTCCGGACTGGAAGGCTGGTCTGGGGTGGTGCGGCCCGGACTGGAAGGCTGTTCTGGGGCGGTGCGGCCCGGACTGGAAGGCTGTTCTGGGGCGGTGCGGCCCGGACTGGAAGGCTGTTCTGGGGCGGTGCGGTCCGGAGTGGAAGGCTGGTCTGGGTGGTGCCGGGCAGGGTATGACCTTCTCATGGTTTCCTCCCCAGTAAACACTGTCCTGTCCCTGCCAGTGTGTGTTCAGCAGCTGTTCAGACCCCTCCCACACCTGCACCCCTAACCCCTCCTACACCTGCACCCCTAATTCCCAGCATGCTCGGGGTTCTGGGATTCTAGTTCTGGAATTCTGAACTGCAGCTACGAATATATAAGAGCTGTATATATTTATCTACATTATTATTTATATTTCTATACACATATACAGTACATACATACTTATAAGAGCTCACACAGTGAGCTATGTTGATTGGGGATCGCCTGAATAACGATGATACCTGTTGCTCAGAAGTGGGTAGCGCGTCTCCTCTAAATAACTGCGCGAGGCGTTTGAAGGTCAACTGTAACATTTACAGGAAAACAATGTCAGGGCATTGAAATAGCTTTGTTTGAACTCTTAGCAGCCAACGGAATTTCCGTATCCTGAGTTTAGCTATAATCCCACTCCTAATCGTGGAAAAAACGCACAGATTTATGAGGACATGCCACGTACTGTTATTCCTGCTCTACAATAGACCCCAGACCAGGGAACGACTCGTTAATCCGCTTGAACTCAACACTCCTACCGAGATGCAAAACCATTTCACGAATAACACTTCAGACGAGTTTTTCATGGTTTATTAACAACATTCCCAATCGTAGCCACACCAGCCATTACAGACAGCTGCTGTATCTAATACAGCATACAGCTGTGTGTGTATACATACATACGATATGTTTTACTAATATTTGTAACTTTTGCACAGCAAATATATGTATATATGCTACAAATGCGACTACTGCTACAGCCACAGGTGTACAGCCTAGTTCATCTACAGTAATGTGGATAATGTGGAAAAATCCCTAGAAAACACATTTTTAAAATACATCAACACACTACAACCAATCAAACAAGATACGGCGGATGCGGCCGCTGACTAGTGAAATTCAGTCCAGTTCTCCGTCACGCAGTTTCCGCGGGTTTCTCTTCTGCTCCTTCGTCCGAATCGGTCCCAGAACTGAGCTCTCCGCTGCTGTCGATGGACGACTCGCTGCCCGTGCTCTCCCCGGACAACAGCCGCGTCACCTGCATGTCGGCCTTCAGCGACTTTAAGTCATTACCGATGCACAACTCCCCGAGGTCGCTGATGATTAAACTGAGATCATCTTTACTGTCCTCGAAACACTCCCGGTCCAAGTATTCGTCGAACATCATGGTCCGTTCCTCCTCCTCCTCGCCGACCGAGTCTTCGGTAATCGAGCAGAGTTTCGGCGCGCTTCGACTGCACTCCACGGAAGGTTTGTACAGGGACTGTCCGTTCACGAGCTTCCTCAGGGGGATCAGCGGTACGGACTGTTCCCCGATGAGAAGCTGGTGCTGGTGCCGCGCGTCTTCCCGGCGTTTAAGTCTCTGAAATTCGGCCAACGAGGTCGTTGAAGTTTGATACAAAAGTAGCGCCATCGCTTTTGCCTTTTCGGGTTTGGAGACCAGCACGGCGTGGCACCTCAGCATCACCGCTTTGTGCTTGATCTCATGTCTGTAGATCCACGCAAATATCTTGGGAAGTCTCGAGTCTGCCACGCAGTACGTAATGCGATGAAGCAGGTACAGGTGTCCCGGCTTCTTCGCCTTCTCGTTCACGTGCACCATCCGTATGCCATGTGAACTAATGGTGAGGCGCATTTTCGTCCCGTTTCTTCCCAAATCGCTTTTATTCCATATCTTGCTGATGGCGACATCGGTACACCCTTCTCCCTTAGCTTGGATTGTTGTGGAATTACCCAGGTAAAGCACCGTGTACGTAGGATCATCATTAGAGATGCTTAACGTCTTCCTTTTTGATCTGAACATTCCTCCAAGCCGGGTCAGGGCGCTTTCCGGGTGAGACTTAGCGAAGGAGGTCAGCGTCAATCCAGTCCATAGTTTCGAATACTTGTCTTCACCGTGTTCGTCTTTGCTCGTCATCGAACGTGGCATTCTGCTGCAGTCTGATTTCTTGTCAGCCTTTCATCTATCTCTTCAGCCGTGATTCTGCCTTGGCGCCTGGCGGTTCAACTTATAAGATGCTCGAACCAGTGCAAAATCGCGGTCCCCGAGAGGTTGCAGCCGCTGATAAGCTCGTGGCGAACTGATCCAGCCCACCAAGAGAAAGAGGGAGGCGACGAGCGGCTGCGCGCGAGAGAGGCGAGTAGGAGCTGACCCGAGACCGGTGCTCTCCGGGTAACCTCCTCCCTAATAACTTTAGGAGAAACGATCGATACTGAACTGCAGTCAGTTCAGAGTGCGTTTTAATTTTCCAACCGACAACCAGAGTTCTTGGAATCTAGTTATGGCTACTGAAGAAACACTTTACGTTCTCATGTAAACTAGATTTCAGAGTAAATTGTCTCACACAAACAAAACCACAACACTTTCATAGATGTCTAAAAAGGAAAGTTTGAGTTCAAAAGGCCTGTAGTCTTCTAGGGCTACGGCGAACCTCCGTATATTACTACCTTTAAAAGTGTACAGTCTTGTAATTGAATCTAATAATGTCATTATTTGGATATTAACTGCTTTTAGTAGTTAATCGGAGATAGATCACGATCCTCAAATATTCTTACTTAATTAAAGATGTATGGACATTAAAATGCCATCCATCACAAGTGGAAAACAAACTACACCGGCTCGTCTGTCATTACATATTTAAAGCTCCATAAATGAGCTGTGAAGAAAAGTTAATACATAACGGATCAAATTGTTTTACACAGAACATTGTTATCGCATTGCACGTTCATTACTAAGAATAAGACATGATGTACCGGATCAAAGTGCACGCGAGTTTTTTTTTTTTTTTTCCAGAAGGTGGTGCGCGCGGTGGTTTTAATAAAGTTCCCGTTTCTTTCCTGCGGGAAGGAATTTTTAACACCTACATAATATTCCCACAGTGTACCCTCTGTTCTCATTTAAATGTCTGTGACTTTGAAATCCATTTACTGCCTGAAACCCAAGATAGAAGGTTAATCGTTAATGTTTCCCATGACTTACCGACACCTTAAAACCGCTCAAGCTCAAAAATCTTTTGTCACGGTGTTGCAATAATAACATGTTGAATAGCAAGTTGTATAACACACTACTGACAATTCACTGACGCTGATGAGTGATTTCAGTGGAACAACAGAAGCTATTGGCTTAAACAGTAATAACAACACAAAGATTTAAAAAACAAAACAGGCAAATGAAAACACACCAGACCGCACATTCTCACACCCTGGCGGTGTAGCAGGATGCTCCAGTGGAGAGGAGCGTTAGGACAGGGTAGTGTTTCTCCACACGTCTGTCTCTCCTCTGCTCTCACACACATTAGGGCTGGGTGTGACTTTTGTCAGGTGTGTTGGCCAAATCACATCCCTTTATGGGTACAATGGCTTTTTAACACACCTACTAAAGGCATTTACAGGGAGGACACACACCTAGAAGCTGTTAATGATAGCTAAGGGCTCTCAGCAGCAGGTATTTTTGGATTTAAACCAAATCCACAATACAGGCCACATTCTACAAAACATCTCCACCATGTAGAGGGTACAGAGTGAGTTTAAAGCCTGGCGACGGACCCCCCCCCCCCACCCCGCACTGGAGCACACCGTAGCGTGGTGCAGGCGTTTGTGATTAGCTTTTGTTCTTTGTTCCACATGTTTGCTCTGTTTTGATTGGCTGCCACGTTTGCCCCAGGTGGTGTGCTGGGCCTCATTCGCTACACCACCAGCTGGTTATGTTATTATGCTCATCCATTATGAGCTCTTTTCGTTTCCACAACGTTTAAACTCATCAGCTGGAGATTCATGTTTGCTTCATCCTTTTTCTCCTGCAGGTTCTACACCCCTGACATTCCTGCTTTCATCAGTCACACACTGTCCTACTCACACACTGTCCTACTCACACACTGTCCTACCCACACACTGTCCTACCCACACACTGTCCTACTCACACACTGTCCTACTCACACACTGTCCTGCCCACACACTGTCCTACTCACACACTGTCCTGCCCACACACTGTCCTGCCCACACACTGTCCTACCCACACACTGTCCTGCCCACACACTGTCCTACTCACACACTGTCCTACCACACACACTGTCCTACTCACACACTGTCCTACCCACACACTGTCCTACCCACACACTGTCCTACTCACACACTGTCCTGCCCACACACTGTCCTACTCACACACTGTCCTACTCACACACTGTCCTGCCCACACACTGTCCTGCCCACACACTGTCCTACTCACACACTGTCCTGCCCACACACTGTCCTACCCACACACTGTCCTACCCACACACTGTCCTACCCACACACTGTCCTACCCACACACTGTCCTACTCACACACTGTCCTGCCCACACACTGTCCTACACACACTGTCCTACCCACACACTGTCCTACCCACACACTGTCCTACTCACACACTGTCCTGCCCACACACTGTCCTGCCCACACACTGTCCTACTCACACACTGTCCCTACACACTCACACACTGTCCTACCCACACACTGTCCTACTCACACACTGTCCTGCCCACACACTGTCCTACCCACACACTGTCCTACCCACACACTGTCCTGCCCACACACTGTCCTACCCACACACTGTCCTACCCACACACTGTCCTACTCACACACTGTCCTACTCACACACTGTCCTACCCACACACTGTCCTTTATTAGCATTTCCATTTCCAACATGGAATCTTCATCAGCGGTGTTCCCCCACTATATATAACCTGTTAACCACCTGTTCCATTGGCCACAATTAGTGATGTCGCCCATGGCAACATAAGTCGTAGGTCATTTGTAACTGCAATATATACAGACAGATGGAGTTGTGTGCTATCAGATCCAGAACTAATTGTCTTATATTTGTTGCTAAGCCCACAGGACAAATGAACAGCAGTCCAGTCTGAATGCACATTAGTTTAAAACCTACACATAGAATTTTTTTTTTTGGATTCTGTTTTGAGAAAATCTGAAATGTAAAAAAATAACCACAGAACTATGACCGATGTAGCTGTTTCATTTAATTATTATTATAATTAGGCTGGGAACATCTTTTCTAGGGTGTTTAATTATCTATTAAATACATCAGTATTATAATTCGGGTGACTAGTGTGGGAAGGGTGTTTCTATGGTGGCCACGCCCCCTGGTCCCTGCTAAACAGAGACGCTAACCTGCTACAAGACCCTGCACGGTGCTCCGGTGGTAACTATGAGATACGTGTGTAACTGAGATACGTGCGTAACTATGAGATGCGTGTGTAACTATGAGATACATGCGTAACTATGAGATATGTGTGTAACTATGAGATACAAGTGACCATGGCAAGTGTATCAAATGGTTTGGTGCGTGTCAGAGCTGTGGATCTTAAGATACCCACTAGATGGCGTAGTCTCACTGCTCACTGGGTCCTTTGTTCACTTTCTGCAGAGTACTGAAGATTTTCTGCTAAATTAATACCTTTGCTGACAGCTTAATGATGTTAACACGATATTTTAGTCATGGTCTACCACCCGGAAATGATGCAGTCATTGTGTTACTGGGGTAACCACAGATCTTCAGTGGCTTTCATGCAGGAAACAAGTGATTGAATATTAGTGCTGTGTGTGTGCAGTAATTCTTGCAATGATTGCCTTTCCCTCCATTATTACAATCTGTGCAGTGAATCCAGTCCTCTGGTGAATCCAGTCCTCTGGTGAATCCAGTCCTCTGCAGTGAATCCAGTCCATGGTGTTACTCTGTTCCAGCTCCAAACAGGTGCTGGAAAAGAAGAAAACAGATGCATTCCAAGAGGTGTTCCAACAGCTGGCGAGACCATCACCGGCGAGACCATCACCGGCGAGACCATCACCGGCGAGACCATCTCCATGAGACCATCACCGGCGAGACCATCTCCATGAGACCATCACCGCGACAACCCTAATGATAAGTAGTATTGTTGTTGCTGTTGTATCAATTATAGCACAATATAGTACAATATAGTACAAATACCAAGTAAATTGAAATAAATGTAAGTAAATAATTAACATAAGCTTAACCAGAGAATAAAGTGAACATTCAGCTGGTGATTGGAGGTTGACCAGCTGACACCCAGAACCAGTAGGTTTTGGTAATCAGTGTCTGACACGTAAAAACAGGCTGAAACAAGTATAAACAAACTGTTTCTCTACTGTAAAACAAGACCTGCCTCTCTCCTCCTGTAAAACAAGACCTGGCTCTCCACCTCCTGTAAAACAAGACCTGCCTCTCCACCTCCTGTAAAACAAGACCTGCCTCTCCACCTCCTGTAAAACAAGACCTGTCTCTCCACCTCCTGTAAAACAAAACCTGCCTCTCCACCTCCTGTAAAACAAGACCTGCCTCTCCACCTCCTGTAAAACAAGACCTGCCTCTCCACCTCCTGTAAAACAAGACCTGCCTTCTCCTCCTCTGAGTTCTCTAAATATTCAATTATGTTCCATCGTTTTGAAAGAAGCTTAAATCAAACACGACACAAGCAGACAAACATAATACATATTATACTCCGACATAACGATGACATCAAAAACCTATTAGTGCTGTCTGGTTTATTATGGTCTGTGGTGTGAAGAGGATCTGAACGTGCTGGTGTCCCTGCTGAAGGTTACTGGAGTGCAGGTGTCTTTAAGAGCTCATCTCAAATCCCTCGTTACACCAAAAGCAAACAGAAAATAAGATCAATAATTTAACACTGTCCACACATCACTTGCAGTGTGTGTGCATGTAAATATGTAATTACTAAAACATTGCCCTTGATATTTGTCCATTTGGGAACTGAATCGGAACTGGATATTGAAACAGACTTTAGATGCAATCTCCTGAGCAATCTAAGATGTGTGTAGAGAGGAGGGATGTGTAGGTCTCACTCAGGTCCTCTAGCCCCCTAAAGCAAACACCAAACAAACACACACACACACACACAGAGAGAGAGAGAGAGATGGATATATGTGGAGATATGGCGTTTAACAGGGCACAAAACTCTGAACTGGTGTGAGTGATTTCCTCCCCTCCCACGTCATGTCACTGCTTATCAGATCATTTGGCTCCTCACAAATGTGAGTCCTTCAGGACACTGGTGTGTTGGGTCCTTCAGGACACTGGTGTGTCCTGAAGGCTCTATAAATGCAATCTGTGTCACTAATATGGAAGAAGCTTTGTTGTGTGATGTTAGGATTTTGCAGTGTTTGGCTAGGCACAAATAATAGATCCTGAATTTAGTCTAAATGCTACTAACATGTTCATCGTGACGCTGAAGGCTCTTGTCAGGGTTCTCCATTGGAAGACTGCACAACCACCAGGTCTGTAAGATTAAAACTTCTAATAGTAAATTCTTTATCAACAGGTAGTTTCCCCCAAAAATATTCCTATATACTAAACTGTGTGTTTGCTCTTTTATATGAAAACGCAAGACCGCTCACACCTTATTTGTTATTGTAAATGATAAGATCTGATCGCCTTATATGAGCAATTCATACAGAAATCCAGGTAATTCAACAGGTTTCACAACATTTCCCTGGGATTGCATGCGACGTTTCTCCGTTTCTTTCGTCGTAGGAACTTCCACGTTTTTAATGCCCATTTCCCCAGATGATACCTGTGCTGTCACGTGAGATAAATTCCTTTAGTAAATGTCACACCGCGTGCGGCGACGCGCTGCGGAACCAGCCACAGCTGAACGTGCTCGGTCGCTATAAGCAGCCGTCCAGCGTAAAACGACACTAGCCAATAAAACAACGTCAGATTCTCTTGAAACCAATTTGAATAAAACATGTTAAAAGTGAAATATGCTTTATTTGGACAGTACAGTATTGTATATCTGCGATGCACGGTCATCCCTTCCTTATTGGCTGAACGCAAAGATTCCGGCCCACTTGGGAAGCACCTTATTAGTGTTTGGGGTGTCGCTGAGCTGTATTAGAAACGGGTAGAATCGGGCAACTCGGGTCAGTTGTGACCTCACATCCTGTCTCACACTTCCTTCTCGATGGAGATGGAGCAACTCGCCTCGGACGACTAAGAGCAGCGATGTGCGAGACGAAACGCAGCTGACGCACTGCACGTTAGTGGGCGAACTGTACAGCCACTGGCAAGCGCTTGTCCCTGCATCCCACCAGCAAGTTAAGATTTGCACCCTCATCATGCGAGTGGGATAATTAACAAGTTCACGAAGTTTTGGTAAGTTTGTCTTAATCATAAAGTTGTTTCACCTTCTTTTTTAATCATTTTTGTGCGTTCAGCCAGGAGGTGTGCGCGCATCATACCTGTCGGACAATACATAAATGATCATTTATTTACTCGCTTTACATTTAGACGTGTTCACACAATAAACAAATTGTTAAAAAATATATTTAAAAAAAAAAAGCATACCCGTAGTAACTCTGAGGACCGTTGTAAAAATGAAATAACATTTTGCACCATACACTTTGTTTAAATAATAGTATTATTTTGTTTCTAATTATGTTTTTCGTAGTACGAAGATTTGTATTTTTTAAATAATTATTTTCCATTATGCAGTGTATTTAATACTTTATGCCGGTAAAGGGGGTTTATATTGCATCATGGAAGTACTATTCCATGTTGTCACCGATTGTACGTGAGTATATGTGTGCGCATGTGTGTGCATTTAAACATGTGCTTGCATGCCGGTAGGGCTGGGAGAGGTGAAAGTAGTTAGTGTGGAAGTGAGGGGGCGAATGAACTGTTGAACCGTTCGAGCTGCTGTCCTAAGAGAGACGTAACTGTCGTAACTGTCTCGTTTTAATTATTTTGACTATGATTATCAAGGTATGGCGCACATCTGTCAGGTAAACGCACATCTGTCAGGTAGACGCCCAAATGCCTTAACAAAAGCAGGACTAACTAAAGCAAAGCTGATGTCTAACGTTCTATAATAAAATACATTAATTAAATTATACGCATGTCCAGATCCCTGATAATGAACCTGTCTGTTCTCATGCAAACCTGAAGACATCCAGTATAGACATCAGGAAGTCATTGATTTGTAAGTTCAGTATTTTCAGGTGTACGAAAATGACAAAATAACACAGCTTGTTTCGGGTTTCCTTCCTTGATCGTCGAGCTTCATGGTTGGTCTGCCCCTGTGGTCTCCTACTAAGACGCGATGGCTAAGGTTCACTTCAGTGTGTGTGTGTGTGGAATGTGTGCTACCAAACCTCATTCCAGCACAGGCTGAGAGGAAACGTCTTCCATGAACATGCGTTTGGTTACTTAACCTGTTGGACTGTTTCTGTCATTATGATACATGGGTGCACCATCTACACCATCTACACCACCCTCACCCCATTACACCACCCGCACCCAAAGTACAACACCCCCGCATAGCTACACCAACATCACCACATTACACCACCTTCACACAACTACACCTACATCAGCACCACCCATTACAATACCCTAACCCCAATACACCATTCATCCAACTACAGTACTCATCCAGTACAGTACCACCAACACCAACACCACCACCAACACCAACACCACCACTCAACAATTCTGACCCAACATTTTTAGTGAAAAGAAACGAAATAAATTAAATACATTGTTCGAGAAATGATTGGTAACAGTGTTAAGAAGTGTTCAGTGCCTGTTCACTACACACTTCAGTTCTGTGGCTGGTGTTTCAGTGGAGATCTTCGTAAATGCTGCTTTCTTTCTTTCTTTCTTTCTTTCTTTCTTTCTTTCAGGGAGCTCAGAACCTAAAGCATGAAAGAGGAGACGAAGCTCATCAACAGAGGCCTGGAGGATGAGATGGTGAGAGGCGGGACTCACCTCTTTAATGGGCAAATGAGATGGTGAGAGGCGGGACTCACCTCTTTAATGGGCAAATGAGATGGTGAGAGGCGGGACTCACCTCTTTAATGGGCAAATGAGATGGTGAGGATAAAAGTAGTAGAACAAAATAGTTCCGTTGAACTTGTCTGGTATTTTACTGGTGTGGTGTCACAAAGCAGCTATGCAGAAATCCTGCTGAGACACGTTTCACTGTCATCCAACTTGTTCCAACAGTTTCTCCACAAAATGACCTTTTAATCTGATTTTGAGCTCAAATGTGTGTGTTCATGGTTGTGTGTGTGTGTGTGCGTTTTAGGAGGTGTGGGGCTATGCGCCGTGTCGCAGGCGTACTCTCCTGGTGTGTGTTGGGGTTTTGTGTTCAGGAGGGCTGCTTCTGCTGCTGCTCTACTGGATCCCACAGTGGAGAATCAAAGCCACACACACACCCTGCCCCATACACCATGCACACACACTGCTGCTGAGAACTACGGTACACACACACACACACACACACACACCCTGCCCCATACACACACACACACACACACACACCCTGCCCCATACACCATGCACACACACTGCTGCTGAGAACTACGGTACACACACACACACACACCCTGCCCCATACACCATGCACACACACTGCTGCTGAGAACTACGGTACACACACACACACACACCCTGCTCCATACACCATGCACACACACTGCTGCTGAGAACTACGGTACACACACACACACACACCCTGCCCCATACACCATGCACACACACTGCTGCTGAGAACTACGGTACACACACACACACACACACACCCTGCCCCATACACCATGCACACACACTGCTGCTGAGAACTACGGTACACACACACACACACACCCACCCCCATACACCATGCACACACACTGCTGCTGAGAACTACGGTACACACACACATGCACACACACACACACACACACCCTGCTCCATACACCATGCACACACACTGCTGCTGAGAACTACGGTACACACACACACACACACACACACACACACACACCCTGCCCCATACACCATGCACACACACTGCTGCTGAGAACTACGGTACACACACACATGCACACACACACACACACACACCCTGCTCCATACACCATGCACACACACTGCTGCTGAGAACTACGGTACACACACACACACACACACACACACACACACACCCTGCCCCATACACACACACACACACACTGCTCCATATACAGTGCACATGCACTGCCTCAAACCATGGTACACTGCTATATACGTAAGCTTGGATGAATGAGAATCTGTAATGGGGGTGTGTGTGTGTGTGTGTGTGTGTGTGTGCATGGTTGTGTTTGCAGGATGAATTCCGCAGGTGGTTTCGAGTGCGGGTGAAGGTGATGTTCACACAGGGCCACAGCCCCTTCGACCGTGTTCAGCTCCACAGCAACACGCACTGCGCACACACACTGACCAACGACATGCGCACACGCCCAAGTGCACCTGCGGTGACAAACACCCCTCGCCTGCCCCCCCAGGCACAAGCCTGTCCAGCGCAACCTGTGCAGGTACTGAGGTCACCGCCGGCCTTGAGCTCAGACCTGCTGCGTTTCCCAGCACATGCGGTTAAATCGTGTAACTGATGTTCCTCTTAGGTCCGATACTTCACTCACCACAGCGTGACCTACTTCTGGAGCAACACTCTACAGAACTTTGAAGTGCGCAGGTAAAAACCCTACCATGATTTATAGTGTAAGAGAGGAAGGGGCAGATGGGTGGCACGGGGTAGACGGGTGACACGGGGCAGACGTGAGGCACGGGGCAGACGTGAGGCACGGGGCAGACGTGTGGCACGGGGCAGACGTGTGGCACGGGGCAGACGTGTGGCACGGGGCAGACGTGTGGCACGGGGCAGACGTGAGGCACGGGGCAGATGGGTGTTGGCCTGTATCTGCTGCTGCCTCCTCTTACATGGTAACTCACAGGGGAGCAGAATGAATGAATAAAATCTGCGGCGTGCGTGTGTGCGGCGTGCCTGTGTGCGGCGTGCGTGTGTGCGGTGTGCGGCGTGCCTGTGTGCGGCGTGCCTGTGTGCGGCGTGCCTGTGTGCTAGCGATGCCGTGTGAGTGTCGTGGTTACCACGTGCGCCTTGTGTCACGTGCAGCTCCAGCCTCATCACGTGTCTGGTCCATTTCCTTGTGTATCCACACCTTTTGTTCTATGGGTTCATAACCCAGATGCTAACCACACCATGTGAAGCAGAGTGTGTGACATGGTATTCAATTCCTGCTCTTAAAGTCACTGTGGTGATGATTAGTGCGCTGGTGTCAGCTTACCACTGTGGCAAAGTCACCAGTGAAAAGCCATGATTTCATGTAAATAAGTCTACACATATTAAAGCCTCTAGCAGGAGAAGCTGACTGACTGACTCCTGTCCTGAGAGAAGTTGTGCACTGAACACTAAAGGTGTGTAAATGTAACGTATTCCTAACTTTCACCATGACAGGAGTTGATGACTTCAGTTATTCTAAATCACAGCACAGCAGCAAAACCACATCTCCTCATCTCCACATCTCCTCGTCTCCTCGTCTCCACATTTCCACACCTCCTCATCTGTTTATAGTTTCCTGCTCTGTATCTTCTACAGTTGTAGGGCAAAAGTTCATAGCGTTCTGAGATCCTGTTCAAGCGAGTCTTCCTCTTCCTCTTCCTCTTCCTCTTCTCCTACTGCTACAGCTGTTTGCCACCATGTTCCTGCCACACGGATCAATTAATGCCTTTAAGGAAACCATGTTTTGTGTTAGTTGGAGATTTAATCTGCTGCTTTTACCTGGTCCTGCGGCGTGCACACTGTATGATGCTGTCATTGGCGTTTGCTTTAGGGGACTGGAGGACCTGAATGAGACCTGCACATCCCTCCTCTCTACACACAGCTCAGGGCTAAGCAAAACACTGCAGGACTACAGGTACACACAACCCCGTGTAACACAAATGTTTTGTATGTTTAATGGACTTTTGTTAGTGTTTGAGTTGTTCGGTGTGACCATCCTACCCTCCTCCCTGTATCAGACGGGTGTTTTTTGGGATGAATGAGATTGCTGTAGAAGTGCCTTCACTCTTCAAGCTGCTGGTCAGAGAGGTACGTGACGTGCAGAGGGGTGTGTGACGCTGATGTGCACAGCGTGTGTGTCCGTGTGTGTCCGTGTGTGTTCGTGTGTGTCCGTGTGTGTAGGTGCTGAACCCATTCTACGTGTTCCAGTTGTTCAGTGTGGTTCTGTGGATCGTGGAGCTGTACTTGTACTACGCTGCTGCTATCCTGCTCATGTCCATCATCTCCGTCACCATGTCCCTCTACACCATCAAAAAGGTCAGTCGTGCGTGAGTCCTGGTGTCCTGGTGTCCAGGGTTCTGGGTTCTGGAGTCCAGGGTTCTGGTGTCGCTTGCATTAACAGGGATTAACTTAAACATAATTGCTTAACTGGTAAATGTGTAGTGGTACATGAGGTCTGAATGAATGAATTACACATCTTCATCAGATTCAAATCTTCATCAGATTGCATTGCAATTGCTAATATGTTGTGATATGACAAAAACTTTGGATTAAAAATGTAAGGCTTAAAAGGAAGTCTGACCTGCATGATCAATCTCTCTCTCTCTCTCTCTCTATGTCTCTCTCTCTTACTCTCACTTGTGTAGCAATATGTTATGCTACACGAAATGGTGGCAGCTCACAGCATCGTACGCGTCTCTGTCTGCAGGGGAGATAAAGGTGAGGTCATCAGGGAACTTTAAGGTGAGGTCATCAGTCAGAGGAGTGCATTAGCATTAGCGCTCTTGCTAGCTTCATGGAATAGCCGGTTCACAGCCAGATCTGGGGGCTCAAACACGGCTTCCCCAGAACCCACCGACATCTCGTTTATCGGTCCAGCCTCCTCTTGTAAACACACACCTGTCATGTTTGCTTCACTGCAGTTACTGAAGAATGCGGTTTTAAGATTAAATATGTTTTACTTAGTTATTTAACAGATTTATTGTAGATTTAATGACACACGCCTGCTTTTACAACTTCAGAAAATGTTTCATTTATATGCACGTTATATGTAATACAATCCAAAATGACATACACGCAGGGAGCAATTTGGTGTGAATGCTAGCATCACATCGACAAACACTGCTGGTTATGTGTCCGTATACTGGACTGAGCAAATCGATATTCCAGAATTTGCAGCCGTTTATTCTAAGCCGTGTAGCGTTGGGCTGTGCTCTGTAATTAGCAACTAAACATTTGCATTTGACTGTACTAACCAGTTAGGAAAGTATTCTATAAGAACATGTTCGCCTGGGGCTGAAGGTTGATTTGGGTGTGCGTGTGTATCATGGCAGGCTTGGTGAACCGATAGGTGAAGTTAATGGGACTCATTCGATGTTTTTACATTTTTGATTATTACATCAGATATATAGTTTGGAGAATTTTTTATGCAGTTAATAATAAGCAGTTTATGCTTATTCTCCAGTAATAACACACTAATCAACATACTGTAACAGCAACATACTGTAATACTAGTGCTGTACACTGTGTGTAGATGAATGCACACACACCCAGAATGAATGTAGTCACAGGAGACGGGCTAGTCTGGGGCACTCGCGTGTGTGTGTGTGTGTGTGTGTGCGTACAGTATGCTCAGCTTTCTCAAGCACACTGTATTACCCAGATAACAAGGATTCCATGTCTAACAATAACTCTACAAATGATGCTCTTGCTTAATGGATGGTGAGCTTTGCTTGCAGTGAATTTGCTGCACCACTGTTTCAGTTTGATAGGATGTGTCTTAAGGGAGGGTAGACAGTACAAGGGTGGATGAGAGAGGGTGTAGACAGTACAAGGGTGGATGAGAGAGGGTGTAGACAGTACAAGGGTCAATGAGAGAGGGTGTAGACAGTACAAGGGTGGATGAGAGAGGGTGTAGACAGTACAAGGGTGGATGAGAGAGGGTGTAGACAGTACAAGGGTGAGAGGGTGTAGACAGTACAAGGGTGGATGAGGCGTTACCACCTACTGACCTTGATGGCTCCACAGCATTGACCACAACACAGAAGAGTCACAGAGACATAAACACAAATCTGATTGGTCAAACGTTCATTCAGCGTCCCATTCTCAAATGACCATGTTACGAGCACATACTCAATCTGAATCTGGGAAGTGCCATGTACACATGCTATCAGCGCATAGGGTCACTGCTTATATACATATGACCACTGCGCATAGGGTCACTGCTTATATACATATGACCACTGCGCATAGGGTCACTGCTTATATACATATGACCACTGCGCATAGGGTCACTGCTTATATACATATGACCACTGCGCATAGGGTCACTGCTTATATACATATGACCACTGCGCATAGGGTCACTGCTTATATACATATGACCACTACTTGTACAGTTCAGAGAAATGTGTTGATTGGTCGTTACTTATGCAGTACTTAGAAATGTGTTGATTGGTCGTTACTTATGCAGTACTTAGAAATGTGTTGATTGGTCGTTACTTATGCAGTACTTAGAAATGTGTTGATTGGTCGTTACTTATGCAGTACTTAGAAATGTGTTGATTGGTCATTACTTATGCAGTACTTAGAAATGTGTTGATTGGTCGTTACTTATGCAGTACTTAGAAATGTGTTGATTGGTCGTTACTTATGCAGTACTTAGAAATGTGTTGATTGGTCATTACTTATGCAGTACTTAGAAATGTGTTGATTTGCAGTACTTAGAAATGTGTTGATTACTTATGCAGTACTTAGAAATGTGTTGATTGGTCTTAGAAATTACTTATGCAGTACTTAGAAATGTGTTGATTTGATATGCAGTACTTAGAAATGTGTTGATTGGTCGTTACTTATGCAGTACTTAGAAATGTGTTGATTGGTCGTTACTTATGCAGTACTTAGAAATGTGTTGATTGGTCATTACTTATGCAGTACTTAGAAATGTGTTGATTGGTCATTACTTATGCAGTACTTAGAAATGTGTTGATTGGTCGTTACTTATGCAGTACTTAGAAATGTGTTGATTGGTCGTTACTTATGGAGTACTTAGAAATGTGTTGATTGGTCGTTACTTATGCAGTACTTAGAAATGTGTTGATTGGTCGTTACTTATGGAGTACTTAGAAATGTGTTGATTGGCTCCAACATGGTGCTTTTGTATAGTCTCCTGTGACGTGTGTGCAGTCCCAGGGAACAGCTCAGCTCAGCACAGTGAGTCTACAGACAGTCCAGGCTCAGAAACCCTGTGTGATTCGTTCCACGGTTTTCAGGAGTTCAGTTTGACCTTGCAGTGTCTTCTCACACACTCCACACTGTGCCAGGGTGTCTGGATCCACAGCTCATCTGTACCAGAGACAGAGAAGCAGGGAGAGGGAGAGGGAGAGAGTGGGGGAGAGAGAAATGTGCACAGTGAACCGGTCATCACCGTAATTCTAAATCACATTTCATATTAGTTTGTTAAAATGTTTTCCATTCACTGCTGAATTAGTTTCTGATCACTGGTTGTCTCAGTTCTCTCCCCACACTCCTCCCTGAGGCTGTGTATCCCCCACACTCCTCCCTCCCTGAGTGTCCCCCACACTCCTCCCTGAGGCTCCGTGTCCCCCACACTCCTCCCTCAGGCTCCGTGTCCCCCACACTCCTCCCTCAGGCTCCGTGTCCCCCACACTCCTCCCTCAGGCTCCGTGTCCCCCACACTCCTCCCTCAGGCTCCCCCACTCCTCCCTCAGGCTCCGTGTCCCCCACACTCCTCCCTCAGGCTCCGTGTCCCCCACACTCCTCCCTGGGGGCAAGAGACCAAAGGCGAGTGTTTCATGACTGAAGGTCACAGCCCGGCCAGAATGGTGCTGTCCATCAACATGAGTTGATGACCCATCAGTGAAGTGAATCAAATCGGCATTATCAAGGGGGGTGTCCTTAAAAACAGGGAGACGTACAGACATTTCAACTCCATCCTGATCCCCCGGAACATCAGCCGGTATCGACATCATAAGCGAGGAGGGGTTGATCATGAGCAGCGAGACAGTTGTCTCATCTCGAGACTGTGACAGCCAAGACAGCGAGACAGTTGTCTCATCTCGAGACTGTGACAGCCAAGACAGCGAGACAGTTGCCCCATCTCGAGGCTGTGGCAGCCAAGACAGCGAGACAGTTGCCCCATCTCAAGGCTGTGACAACCAAGACAGCGAGACAGTTGCCCCATCTCGAGGCTGTGACAGCCAAGACAGCGAGACAGTTGCCCCATCTCGAGGCTGTGACAGCCGAGAAGACAGGCTGTGACAGCCAAGACAGTTGCCCCATCTCGAGGCTGTGACAGCCAAGACAGCGAGACAGTTGCCCCATCTCGAGGCTGTGACAGCCAAGACAGCGAGACAGTTGCCCCATCTCGAGGCTGTGACAGCCAAGACAGCGAGACAGTTGCCCCATCTCGAGGCTGTGACAGCCAAGACAGCGAGACAGTTGCCCCATCTCGAGGCTGTGGCAGACTAAACACGACCCTTGCTTTACTCTGGCAGTGCAGATACTGAATGTGGTGGTCTGACTGTAACGGTTTGTTCCACAGTTCGAGGTGCAAAAGCCAAAACAGGGAGATAAGTGGCCTGTACTCGTAAACAAGGGCCCATAACACACACCGCAGTATCCAACTTAGCTGAGTGATTTGCTGCAGGGTGATGTCCTAAACCCACAACCCTCATGCACAAAGACACTGTATGGTTTCCCAGGGTCACACAGACCCAGAGCCGGCGAAGATACCAGAGCTTCAAAATGTGGTATAAGTGTGTGTAATGAGGTCATGCTGTCAAGGGATTAAGAAGAATATGTTTAATTGCAAATGAGGTGCGTGAGATTCTGAGAATGTTCTGATTGGCTGCAGACGTGCAGGAGGCCCTGTCTACTGAGCTGGTTCCTGGTGACGTCATCCTAATCCCTGCCAGGGGGATGATCATGCCCTGCGACGCAGCCCTGCTCAACGGGACCTGCATCGTCAACGAGAACATGCTCACAGGTTCTTCTCAAATGCACAGTCTATTTCAAAAAGCTTCTGCAGTGTTCTGACCTGTAGGTGGCGCTGAGGAGATTTCTGCGGACAGCATAATTGTTTCTTTGTTGACGGATGAAGGAATTACTGCTGATGGCATTTTTGACATGTAGACAGACGTGTGTATAATTTTGGGTGATGTTTTTTGCTCAGAAAATGTAGCACTTTAGAAAAAACCCTGAAGACTTGTTTGGTACTGTGTGTGTGTCCTGTGTGTGTCCTGTGTGTGTGTGGTGTGTGTGTGTGTGTGTGTGTGCGTGTGGGTGTTTTTCCAGGTGAGAGCGTACCTGTGACTAAGACGAGTCTCCCGAGTTCTGGTCTGGAGGGCCAGTCAGTCTACACTACAGGAGGTCACAAACGTCACACCCTCTTCTGTGGGACCCAGGTCATCCAAACCCGCTTCTACTCTGGAGAGCCGGTCAAAGCCCTGGTCGTACGTACTGGTCAGTCTCTTAGACTGTCTGTATTATGTAGTCTACTACAGTCTGTATTGAGGTGTTTGTAGCCATCATGTGGAATAACCTCTTTATAGGCATATATTTGTGTTTGTGTGTAGCCCAAAAGGACCGCCCATGCTGAACTTAACCAGGGTGTGTGTGTGTGTGTGTGTGTGTGTTGTATTTCTCAGGTTTCAGTACAGAGAAGGGGCAGCTGGTGTGCTCCATCCTCTACCCCAAACCCAGCGACTTTAAGCTCTACAGAGACGCGTACCTGTTCCTCCTCTGCATGGTGGGTGTGGCTGCAGTCGGCTTCGTCTACACCATTGTGCTCAACGTCATGAACAAGGTATGTGAGCGAGGGCCCGTCGCCCAGGTACACGCCAACCTAACTGTGGGTTTCTCCGTTCGTCTGCTGTGTTTGGTAAGTGCCCTGTGCCCCTGCAGGTTTCCACTAAGACCATAATCACAGAGTCGTTGGACATCATCACCATCTCTGTGCCGCCTGCATTGCCAGCGGCCATGACGGTGGGCGTGGTGTCCGCCCAGCGCCGCCTCCGCCGTGCAGGAATCTTCTGCGTCAGTCCCCAGAGGATCAACATATGTGGGCAGCTCAACCTGGTCTGCTTCGACAAGGTCACTGAGAGCCACTAGCCACAGCTAGTGTGTGTGTGTGTGTGTGTGTGTGTGTGTGTGTGCCACAGCCCCCTAGTGATCGTGTGTTACATCCTGGAAAACTGCGCTTGTTTTGACAGCATTTTCTGTGCACACAGACAGGCACTCTTACAGAGGACGGCTTGGACCTGTGTGCCATCCAGAGAGTTGAAGAGGGGAGGTTGGTTCCTCTCCTCCCTCTCTCTCTCTCTCTCTCTCTCCCCCACTCTCTCTCTCTCCTCTCTCTCCTCCACTTTCTCTCTCTCCCCCCTCCCTCTCTTTTTCTCTCTCTCCTCCCTCTCTCTTTCTCCTCTGTCTCTCTCTTTCTATCTTTTTGGCCTCATTCTCTCTCATGTTAAACCCTCGTTTTGACAGTGGAGACAGATGGAATTATTTGTTGTTTCTGTAGCCCACCCTGTCTCCCCCCCTGCCCTGTCCCTCTGACCCGTCCAGGTTCTGTGTGCTGGAGCAGCAGGTGTGTGCAGACAGCCTGACCCAGTCTCCCTTTGTGGCGTGCATGGCGACGTGTCACTCCCTCACGAAGATCGAGGGAGAGCTGTCTGGAGACCCGCTGGACCTGAAGGTCTTCTGCTCCACAGGATGGGTGGGTCCTCAGCTTGGAGATCTGTTTTAAAGTCGCCCAGTGTGAACAGAATGCTACACTTTGATTATATTGCTACTTGTTGTGACTTTAACAGGTTAAAACACAACAGTAACCTCTTGGTACGGCGTGGTTAATGATTAATGTGTATTATCTTTATCAAAGTTATTTACTTTTGCTGGAGATCTGGAGATGCTCTGGTGTGTAGTGGTACTGCAGTTATCCACAGGGACAAAGGGACAGTTTAGAAAAGTTTAAATACATCTGAAACGGCACAAAAGTCAATAGCAGTGGTGTCTTTGTCTCTACACTGTTACTTAGACACCAGAGGCCCCCAAACCCCAGAGACTGGCCTCAACATCTCCAGACTGATGCATGAAAATGTCAAGATTTACTCTTCTAAATTAATCAAAGATTAAACAGAAAGCTGTTTTTTTGTTACTGTAATAATGATGATGATTGTGAACGTGTTGTTTTTGTACTGTGATGCGGCGTGATCTGTAGCTGCCACTGTAATGGTATGTGTGAAGTGCTACTGTCCTTGTGTTGGTGTTTTGTAGTAAAGATATTTGCTGATGACGTACCTGTTACTGTCTGATGTGCAGCTGTATTATTACGGTGTTGCTTGTATTCCAGTTGTGGTAGTAACTTTCACTGTTGTTCATTGATGTTGCGTTGCTGTAATTGTGGTTGACATTATTCCTCTCACTGTGGTGCTGTTTGTCGGTATGTGTTTTGCTGGTGTTGGTGATTTGTTGTTTGCTGTCATGGTGATGCTGAATGCAGATTCTGGAGGAGGCCACTGAGGAGGAGACTGCCCTCCACAATCCCATAATGCCCACTGTGGTCCGCCCCCCTGTGCACCCCCGGGCAGACAGAACCTCTACCATGGCCTCAGAGCAGAGCGTGGTATGTGTGTACACACACACTCACACACACACACACAGTTCCCCATTCAGGCCACATTTCCTTGCGTACAATTAATGCCCTGGTATTCAGCTAAGCACTGGAATAGTTGCGGCTTTTAGCTTTCTCACTGTGTTTGGCTAACGGGGTTCCTTCCTGCCAGCCATGTGTGATGTGAGCGAGACGTGTGATCAGGCCCAGTGCTGCTTCGCTCTGTGGTACTGACTTGTTTTGGAAGTCAACAGGACAATCAGTCTGAGTTTGTGAATGCTTGTTTGGACACCTGCTCTTCTGTCTCTGTCCCCTTTCAGCGTCTCTCTGCACCTTAGCTTCAGCTGTAAGCAGCCTTCATTATTTACTAGTTATGTATGTAATGGTTATTTGTACAGGGAGCCCCAGCTGTGAGCAGAGGTTTGTCCACAGTGGGGATGTTAGGGGCCCTGTGGGTTGTTGCTATGAAGGGAAAAATGACAAAAGTTGGTGTGAACTCCGAGTGAAGCAAACTCAACAAATATGAATTAAGAAGGAATATGAATGTGGAATATTAATACAAAGAACGATGAAACGCAAAGATTTCCTGTTTACAGAAGAAAAAGAAAGCAAACTGTTAGGGCTGGAGTGCCCCCTGCTGGAACCGTGCAGTATGGTCATGGCATTATGCCA
>JAGXOD010000071.1:720000-757500 GCA_020368025.1 Brachyhypopomus occidentalis
TCTAATAATCTTACGTTTATAGGATTTTGTAGAGTACGGCAGTCAGGCATTGAGATTTTATCCTTAAGAATAGCTGAATAATGAAATCAGTCTCTGTTCTGTCTTTGTTTACGATCATATCAATCATATCACAGACTGTGATACTGGGATGAATTTACAGTTTTTTTAGATTCATTTTGTTTCAAATAGATTCAGTTGTTTTGTTTTTTAATAGAAACAGTCTCTCGCACAAAAACGGACTATCTAGAGCAGCGTAACATGACAGACTGCTGAAAGAGCGCCCTCATGTGTTCACTCTGTCCACAGTTGGCCCTCAACTGCACAGTCTTCGCCAGAATGGCCCCTGACCAGAAGACCCAACTGGTGGAAGTTTTTCAGAACATGGAGTGTGTATTCAGTGTAACATACAAATGAGTGCTGCGTTTTATTTGTGCATAGTGTGAGTCTCGGAGGTACTGGCTGAGAGAACTCTGGCTTGCTTTGTCTTCACAGCTACTTTGTGTGCATGTGTGGGGATGGAGCCAACGACTGTGGGGTGAGTTTCCTCCTCCTGAGCCTGCAGCACCAGGGTCTCCACCACAGCTCTAAACGTCAGCCTCTCATATCACAACCACCACAGCTCTAAACGTCAGCCTCTCATATCACAACCACCACAGCTCTAAACGTCAGCCTCTCATATCACAACCACCACAGCTCTAAACGTCCAGACAGGAACACCCAATACAGCTCGTGTGTGTAGTGTGTGTGTGTGTGTGTGTGTGTGTGTAGCTCTGTGGTGTGTGTAGTTGTGTGTGTGTGTGTAGCTCTGTGGTGTGTGTAGTTGTGTGTGTGTGTGTGTGTAGCTCTGTGGTGTGTGTGTGTGTGTGTGTGTAGCTCTGTGGTGTTTATATTTGTGTGTTTGTGTGTAGCTCTGTGGTGTGTGTAGTTGTGTGTGTGTGTGTGCGTGTAGCTCTGTGGTGTGTGTAGTTGTGTGTGTGTGTGTGTGTGTGTGTGTGTAGCTCTGTAGCTCTGTGGTGTGTGTAGTTGTGTGTGTGTGTGTGTGATCCTCATCGATGCCACTCCCCCAGGCTCTGAAGAGAGCTCATGCAGGAATCTCGCTGTCGGAGCTGGAGGCATCTGTGGCCTCCACCTTCACCTCCACCACACCCAACATCTCCTGCGTTCCAAACCTCATCCGGTACGGCTGTCCCCTCTCCATCCCTACACACTGTACCACACTCTCCCTCCTCTCTCCATCCCTACACACTGTACCACACTCCCTCCTCTCCATCTCTCCTCCTCTCTCCATCCCTACACACTGTACCACACTCTCCCTCCTCTCTCCATCCCTACACACTGTACCACACTCCCTCCTCTCTCCATCCCTACACACTGTACCACACTCTCCCTCCTCTCTCCATCCCTACACACTGTACCACACTCTCCCTCCTCTCTCCATCCCTACACACTGTACCACACTCCCTCCTCTCTCCATCCCTACACACTGTACCACACACTCCCTCCTCTCTCCATCCCTACACACTGTACCACACTCCCTCCTCTCTCCATCCCTACACACTGTACCACACTCCCTCCCTCTCTCCCTCCCTCCACACTACCACACACTCTCCATCCCTACACACTCTCCATCCCTGTACCACACTCCCTCTCTCCATCCCTCCATCTCCTACACACTGTACCACTCTCCTCCTCCTCCATCTCTGTCCATCCCTACACACTCCATCCCACACTCTCCCTCCTCTCTCCATCCCTACACACTGTACACTCTCTCCTCTCTCCATCCCTCACACTCCCTCCTCTCTCCATCCCTACACACTGTACCACACTCTCCCTCCTCTCTCCATCCCTACACACTGTACCACACTCCCTCCTCTCTCCATCCCTACACACTGTACCACACTCTCCCTCCTCTCTCCATCCCTACACACTGTACCACACTCTCCCTCCTCTCTCCATCCCTACACACTGTACCCTACACACTGTACCACACTCCCTCCTCTCTCCATCCCTACACACTGTACCACACTCTCCCTCCTCTCTCCATACTCTCCCTCCTCTCTCCATCCCTACACACTGTACTCTCCCTCCTCTCTCCATCCCTACACACTGTACCACACTCCCCCTCTCTCCATCCCTACACCCTGTACCACACTCCCTCCCTCCCCTCTCCATCCCCACACACTGTACCACACTCCCTCCTCTCTCCATCCCTACACACTGTACCACACTCTCCCTCCTCTCTCCATCCCTACACACTGTACACTGTACACACACTCTCCCTCCTCTCTCCATCCCTACACACTGTACCACACTCTCCCTCCTCTCTCCATCCCTACACACTGTACCACACTCCCTCCCTCTCTCCATCCCTACACACTGTACCACACTCTCCCCCTCTCTCTCCCTCCCTCTCTCCATCCCTACACACTGTACCACACTCTCCCTCCTCTCTCCATCCCTACACACTGTACCACACTCCCTCCTCTCTCCATCCCTACACACTGTACCACTCCTCTCTCCATCCCTACACACTGTACCACACTCCCTCCTCTCTCCATCCCTACACACTGTACCACACTCCCTCCTCTCTCCATCCCTACACACTGTACCACACTCCCTCCTCTCTCCATCCCACTCCCCTCCCTCCACTCTCCATGTACACCACACTCTCCCTCCTCTCTCCATCCCTACACACTGTACCACACTCTCCCTCCTCTCTCCCCCCTCTCTCCATCCCTACACACTGTACCACACTCTCCCTCCTCTCTCCATCCCTACACACTGTACCACACTCTCCCTCCTCTCTCCATCCCATCCCTACACACTCTCCTACACACTCTCCCTCCTCTCTCCATCCCTACACACACTCCCTCCTCTCTCCATCCCTACACACTGTACCACACTCTCCCTCCTCTCTCCATCCCTACACACTGTACCACTCTCCCTCCTCTCTCCATCCCTACACACTGTACCACACTCTCCCTCCTCTCTCCATCCCTACACACTGTACCACACTCTCCCTCCTCTCTCCATCCCTACACACTGTACCACACTCTCCCTCCTCTCTTTTACCTACATTGTCATGGTCATGCAATTCACATATTGGGTTATTAAATTTAATAAGTAAAACTATATATACTATATATAGTAGTTGGGTAGTTGGCAGTACTTTAAAACCAACATTCAGCCACACAGAAATTCGGTCAAGATCCAAGTATGTTCCTAGCAGGACGTTCAGGTTGTGATGAGGTGTGTGTGTGTGTGTGTGTGTGTGTGTGTGTGTGTGTGCAGGGAGGGGCGTGCTGCCCTCATCACATCGTTCTGTGTGTTTAAGTTCATGGCTCTGTACAGCATCATCCAGTACATCACTGTCACACTGCTCTGCTCGGTAAGACCTTCACTTTTACAAGGCCCAACTGTGGTTTTTACAAAGCCTAACTCTGGTTTTTACGTTTTTACAAGGCCTAACTGTGTTTTTTTTTATGTGGTCCCTTCAGATCCTCAGCAACATGGGGGATTTTCAGTTCCTCTTCATTGACATCGCCATCATTCTCATCATCGCCTTCACAAGTGCGTGAAGATTCATATTATTATTATTATTATTATTACATTTATTCTGCTTCTTAACAATGTAACTGATTTAAATGCTGACATTTGATTGTAAGCATAAACACATGCGTACAAACACGCAAACACACGTAC
Organism: Brachyhypopomus occidentalis; assembly: GCA_020368025.1. Lineage (NCBI taxonomy): Eukaryota > Metazoa > Chordata > Actinopteri > Gymnotiformes > Hypopomidae > Brachyhypopomus > Brachyhypopomus occidentalis. Next base: position 723,703 of record JAGXOD010000071.1, read on the forward strand.
AAACACACAAACACACGTACAAACACACACACGTTTCTATAGTTCATCTCCTGTTAGTCAGGGAGGACGGTAGGTAGATTTCAATGTGCTTACAGTAGTTTAATGTCTTCAGACAGCCCTGGAAATGACAGCCGTTTAAATAGCAAACAGTGGTTAAGGCCTGAGATTGAACTACAAGCAAGTGTAGACGCCCAGATAAAACAGCTCAGAGAATCTCATCTCAGTCATATTCCCCATTTATCATACAGTTCATTTAACGTAGAATTAGTTTAATGTGAAGCTTGATTCATGTCTTTTGTGCATGTGTGCCATGTATGTGTCATGTTTGTGTGTGTGTGTGTGTGTGTGTGTGCGCACGTGTGTACATGCATGTGTGTGTGTACACGCGTGCTTCTGTGGTGTCAGTGAGCCTGAACCCTGCGTGGACGGAGCTGGTTGCCGAGCGCCCCCCCTCCAGCCTGATCTCCTGGCCGCTGCTGTCCTCCGTGCTCAGCCAGATGGCGCTGTCTCTGCTCGTGCAGGTCTTCGCCTTCGTCCTGGTGCAGCAGCAGGGCTGGTACGAGCGCTGGAGCCCTCAGGCAGAGTGAGTGGCCGCACAGCACGTCTGCATCCAGCAGGTGGTGATGGAGAGCTGCTGTAGCTCGGGTTGATGTACTGCTCCCAGTGCTCCCACTGCTCCCAGTGTAGTTGGTATTAGGCGCCATGAAGTCCACCTAGAACCAGAGAGATGAGTGCCACTATACTGCAGGGTCGTGTAGGTTTATGATGTATAAGCAGAACCAAAGTGAAGCGGATTGAACTGAGGTGATTTGAACTGACTCGTTCAGAACTGAAACTGTACCATGGTTCCCATCTCTCCTGTCTCCAGAACCTGTGGCACGAACAGAACTAATTCCGTGCTTCATTCCAACGTCACATTTTCAAACGACCACAAGAACGTCAAGAACTACGAAAACACCACCTTGTTCTACGTCTCCTCCTTCCAGTACTTGGTGGTGGCCATCGTGTTCTCCAAAGGGAAGCCTTTCAGACAGCCAGCCTACACCAACTGTAAGGACAACATGGTGGCCATACCACCAGTACAAAGCACCAGTACAAAGCCGTGGACCATGAATGGCATGGCTGTAGTAACGGTGGTGTCCTGCCTGAAGGTGGTGTCCTGGTTCATGTCTAACTCTCTCTGTGCAGGGGCCTTCGTTTTGTCCTGCCTGGGTTTGTATCTCTTCCTGTTCGTCATACTGCTCTTCCCTCTGCCTGCCATCGACAGCTTCATGGAGGTGAGACACCTTTTCAGGCTTTTCCTGTGCTGTGTTACGACACACACACAGTCTGCACTCTACACACACCTCCTCCACATCCTACACACACACACACACACACGCAGTATGCACTCTATACACTCTACACACACCTCCTCCACATCTTACACACAAACAGACTTGCATGAAGCTCACACCTCAAATCGGTTGTGTGTGTGTGTGTGTGTGTGTGTGTGTGTGTGTGTGTGTGTGTGTGTGTGTGTGTGTGTTTAGTTTGTGTGTGTCCCGTTCGAGTGGCGCCTCACTCTGTTCATCATTGTGGTGGTTCACACGGCACTGTCTGCTCTTCTGGAGGTAAGCTGCCCTGTGCTGCCCTGTGCTGCCCCGTGCTGCCCCGTGCTGCCCCATGCTGCCCTGTGCTGCCCTGTGCTGCCCTCTCACCCTCGTCCTCTTGCCTTTTGCCACTCTGCCATTTTACTGCCCCATAAATTCTGGTCAGTAATTTTCATCTCTCCTCAACTGAACTAATCATTAAAAAACACCAGGAAGTTTAATGGGTGTAGGTTTTTTGTACTTCCTGTTGTCTGATTAATGACCTTTTCCACTCTTCTGCTTGACACCAATCACATGATCGGGGGCCCTCTTGATACCAGTCCCATGATCGGGGGCCCTCTTGACACCAGTCACATGATCGGGGGCCGTCTTGACACCAGTCACATGATTGGGGGATTCTTCATGCAATCACATGATCAGCAGCCCTCTTGGTACAATCTTCCTCAGACTGTGTTCCTCCAGCTGCTCGAGTGCTGGCTGGCTGGTGAACCAGACGAGCCGGGTGAGCTTGGGGGTGTAGCTGACAGCCGCACGCCGCAGGTTAGCAATCACACGCGGCCTTTCACACGCAGGTTAGCAATCACACGCACCCTTTCACACGCAGGTTAGCAATCACACGCGACCTTTCACACGCAGGTTAGCAATCACACGCACCCTTTCACACGCAGGTTAGCAATCACACGCGACCTTTCACACGCAGGTTAGCAATCACACGCGACCTTTCACACGCAGGTTAGCAATCACACGCACCCTTTCACACGCAGCCTTTCACACGCAGGTTAGCAATCACACGCAACCTTTCACACGCAGGTTAGCAATCACACGCGACCTTTCACACGCAGGTTAGCAATCACACGCGACCTTTCACACGCAGGTTAGCAATCACACGCAGCCTTTCACACACAGGTTAGCAATCACACGCAGCCTTTCACACGCAGGTTAGCAATCACACGCAGCCTTTCACACGCAGGTTAGCAATCACACGCACCCTTTCACACGCAGCCTTTCACACGCAGGTTAGCAATCACACGCACCCTTTCACACGCAATCACACCCTTTCACACACGCAGCCTTTCACACACAGGTTAGCAATCACACGCACCCTTTCACACGCAGCCTTTCACACACAGGTTAGCAATCACGCGCAGCCTTTCACACGCAGGTTAGCAATCACACGCACCCTTTCACACGCACCCTTTCACACGCAGCCTTTCACACACAGGTTAGCAATCACACGCACCCTTTCACACGCAGCCTTTCAGCCTTTCACACACAGGTTAGCAATCACACGCAGCCTTTCACACAGGTTAGCAATCACACGCGCCTTTCACACACAGGTTAGCAATCACACGCAGCCTTTCACACGCAGCCTTTCACACGCAGCCTTTTCACACGCAGCCTTTCACACAGGTTAGCTTTCACACGCACCCTTTCACACGCACCCTTTCACACGCAGCCTTTCACACACAGGTTAGCAATCACGCGCCTTTCACACGCAGCCTTTCACACGCAGGTTAGCAATCACACGCAGCCTTTCACACGCAGCCTTTCACACACAGGTTAGCAATCACACGCACCCTTTCACACGCAGCCTTTCACACACAGGTTAGCAATCACACGCAGCCTTTCACACGCTTTCACACGCAGGATAGCTAGCTTTCACACGCAGGTTAGCAATCACACGCGACCTTTCACACGCAGGATAGCAATCACACGCAACCTTTCACACGCAGGTTAGCAATCACACGCGACCTTTCACACGCAGGATAGCAATCACACGCAACCTTTCACACGCAGGTTAGCAATCACACGCAGGTTAGCAATCACACGCGACCTTTCACACGCAGGTTAGCAATCACACGCGACCTTTCACACACCCTTTCACACGCAGCCTTTCACACGCAGGTTAGCAATCACACGCGACCTTTCACACGCAGGTTAGCAATCACACGCAACCTTTCACACGCAGGTTAGCAATCACACGCGACCTTTCACACGCAGGTTAGCAATCACACGCACCCCCTTTCACACGCAGCCTTTCACACGCAGGTTAGCAATCACACGCACCCTTTCACACGCCAATCACACCCAATCACACGCAGCCTTTCACACGCAGGTTAGCAATCACACGCACCCTTTCACACGCAGCCTTTCACACACAGGTTAGCAATCACACGCACCCTTTCACATGCACCCTTTCACACGCAGCCTTTCACACACACCCTTTCACACGCACCCTTTCACACGCAGCCTTTCACACACAGGTTAGCAATCACACGCACCCTTTCACACGCAGCCTTTCACACACAGGTTAGGTTAGCAATCACACGCACCACGCAGGTTAGCAATCACACGCAGCACCCTTTCACACGCAGCCTTTCACACACAGGTTAGCAATCACACGCAGCCTTTCACACGCACCCTTTCACACGCAGGTTAGCAATCACACGCACCCTTTCACACGCAGCCTTTCACACACAGGTTAGCAATCACACGCAGCCTTTCACACGCTGCCTTTCACACGCAGCTTAGCAATCACACGCACGCACCCTTTCACACGCAGCCTTTCACACACAGGTTAGCAATCACACGCTGCCTTTCACACGCAGGTTAGCAATCACACGCAGCCTTTCACACGCAGCCTTTCACGCAGCCTTTCACACGCAGCCTTTCACACGCAGCCTTTCACACACAGGTTAGCAATCACACGCACCCTTTCACACGCAGCCTTTCACACACAGGTTAGCAATCACACGCTGCCTTTCACACGCAGGTTAGCAATCACACGCACCCTTTCACACGCAGCCTTCACACACAGGTTAGCAATCACACGCAGCCTTTCACACGCACCCTTTCACACGCACCCTTTCACACGCAGCCTTTCACACACAGGTTAGCAATCACACGCACCCTTTCACACGCAGCCTTTCACTATGCTTGCTTACCAAATGATTCCCCGTTACAGTACAATCAGTTCTGCTCCACGCTTTAACAGAGCTAAAAAGCACTTGATGTTACATGACCTGGGTCTGAATACCCTCCTCTGGAGCACACATCGGGCCTTCATCTTGCAATCACATGATCAGCCTTCCCTTTGAAGCCTGTTAACCAAAGCCTTCCCTCTGAGTTTAAACAGGACTTGATGAAACATCTGAATCCAACTGCCATTTAATTCTGAAACACAAGCGACATTTCTGCTGGACTTGTTTCAGGCCTTTAATACGCCTTCCTAAGACACCAGATGTTGTGTAATCCTGCTGAGGAGACTCATGTCTGTCATAAGTCTGCAATCATGAGGTTTTCATGCTTCTCATTTATTATACGTCTATATGTTTGTGAGTATACGTGTGTGTGTGTGTGTGTGTGTGTGTCCATGTCCACCAGTGGGGTAACGACCACTATAGCCACAGGTTTTTGGCCTGGTCCTGGTGCAGGAGGAAGAAACCACCGTGTTCCCGCTACGCCCGCGTGTCCCGGGAGGTGGAGGACTCCCCCGACTGGCCCCCCAGACCCCAGTCCTGCACACCAGGCCCCCCAGCCTTCACTGCTGTACCCCGGGCTCGGTGCACCCCCACCCACACACCCTGACCACACAACCACACCCATATGCTGAGCTTCCATACAGCACCATTAACAGGAGGCTGAACTCTGCCATTACGGCCATTAAGGTCATAGGTCAAATCAGAATGGATGTCCCAACTCTGTATAACTAGGTGCCGTCCTTAATCTCTGTTTGAGTAATGAAGATGAATATTCACACGGCAGCCGTGAACCCTCACATGGACCCTCAACCACTCAAGACACATGATTAGAACCCACGGACAAAATACCCAGATTAAAAGGTGCTAACATTATTACCAAACACTTACTGGACCGGTACCGGACCTTCAGAACACTCTTGTGATGCCTTTTTCAGAAGGTTCGGAAGAGATGACTCCAGAACTACCAGCATGACGAGATGCTATGAGTCCACCACAGCACTGCCACAACTATCCAGTTTATCCACTCCAACTGGGACTCACCATCCGCCTTAATGGGGGTTATCACCTGGTGAGCTAGATCCTCCACCCCTATACGAGCCCCTCCATCCACGACCCACACAAGGACAGATCAGCACTCACGTCGTCTCCTGTTCTGGGATCAGAGCTCCCGTGTTTATCTGGTTGAATGTACTGTAGTGCAGCCACAGGGTGTATTCTACCCTGCGGACATCCCCCCTGAGGTTGTGCGGGAATGTAGGCATATCTTAGATGGTAAAGTCATAATGTGCATGGATGTATGAAGATCCATCTTATGTAGACCACGCCACGCTTATGCAAATCTGTTGGTCCTTTTTCATGGCCATGCTGGATCACGTTCTCACTAGGGTACTGTAATTTTGTTAGAAATATTCAAAACTTTGAGAGAGGAAAAATAATATACACAAAGTAATTTAACGAGTGTATAATCCATTCCCTAACTTTAATAATTGTGTACTTTTCTAGCTATGCTTTGAGAAATTGTGAACTGGGGTAATTTAGAGTTGGTGATGACATTAAGATTGGTGTTACTATCAGCTGTAATAGCCTGATTTACTCAGTTACATTAACTTATGTAACTTTTTTGAATATATGCTTTTAAGAGTTATTTTACAAGAGGTTACTTGAAGTACATTTGTGAGGTCAGAACTGTGCGTTTACTCATCTTTGTTCCAGCCTTTTAAAAATGTTTTTCATTCAACGCACATTTTATAAGTTTCGTTCAACTGCCAGTGTTATCAGATGACAGATGACAGAGTGGCAGAATCTGTTCTCCACCCGGATATCGACATAACAAACAGTGAACGGACCGTTTCTGACGTGGGATGAAAGGTACACTGCGATGGTGCATGGTAAAATGTATGAAACTCCCAATATACCTATATATATATATATATATATATATATATATATATATATATACACACACACACACACACACACACACCTATGGAATTACTATTTCTTTAAGGCTCTAGTCGCACTTCCTCTTTCATTCTGCATCACAATTGTGAAAGTGACGTAATCCGATAACAGTAGGGATATTCTGACAAAAACAATGGTCTCTAGCTACGTAGCTACAAACTAGCTATGAACTACAAGCAAAAGAAACAAATGTTGTTCAGTAACGCATAACTTATGCTGAGGCATTGAGGCTATGAAGGTTAAGGAGTTTATATGTTGATTTTTTCGATCATGTACACGCACAGTTTAGCTAGATATGAGCAGCTTTATTTGTCTAATGATATCGCATATAGGTTTTTCTAGCAGCCGTTTCTAATCGGTCCCCCAAATAGCAATGTAAACATCACAAAAAGTAAAATGTCGTTAACATGGCACACATGGTAAATTAGCTAGCTAGCTAGTCCCATGTATTGCTGTTAGTGGAATACTGGCAATTAGCCCACTACTCCTTCCAACATTCAAATGTTATTTGTGTGGGATTCATTTGAGTACATTAAATTATAAATTAGAATTAATTTGAATAGGAAATTATGTTTTGGATATATTTCTCGGTGCTGCCAAAATCAAGCTGGGATTTTGCATTTGTATGTTGATTATTAAACGATATCCGATGACGTAACTTGAGTACTTTGAGTACGTTGTCTTCATTTTACAAATGTGATGATATTAATGCCTTCTGTTTGAAATATTTTTTTATTTGTATTTTAAAATTATATATACAGTATGTATATATGTGTATATATATATATATATATATATATATATATATATGTGTGTGTGTATATATATATATATATATATATATATATATATATATTATTATTTATTAAATATAATGTATCCGGAGAACCACAGTGAGAGCTATTTATCCACAAATGGAGAGAGCATGGTGGTGAACCTTCCCAGGAGTGGCCGGCCTACCAAAATTACTCCAAGAGCACCTCGAAGATTCAAGAACCCAGAACAACATCTACAGCACTGCAGGTCTCACTTGCCTCAGTTAAGGTCAGTATTCATGTTTCAACAATGAGAAAGAGACTTGGCAAAAATGGCCTGCAAGGTGAAAACCACTACTGACCATAAAGAACACAAAGGCCTCACATTTGCCAAAAAAACATTTTGATGATCCCCACAGAAATATAATGTGGACTGACGACACTGAAACGTGTAGCGACTGGCCTAATAAAAACAGGCCACTTACCTAGTTCCGATGTAACCTATAATCTTTCAGTTTTATTAGAGATTAATATACTTCGCTCGATATGTGATATTTTTATTTAATTTGGATATTTCGTGTGTACAGCCGCAGTACTGATGCGGGTAATTGGGTTAACAGTGCCCTCGTGCAGAGTGACCGTGCCCGAGCCTTTCGCTTTGCTTTGTATGCGCTCCATTATCCGTCGGAGCTCCTGCTCGCTCCGTTTCAGCCTTCAATTACACATCGATTATGGGATTTAGAGGCTGCTCCGTGTCCGCGCACACGGGGGCTCGCAGTGGAAGAGCTCCTGATTCACGCGGGGTTGAGGGTGTGAATGGCGGGATTGAGGGTAGCCGTTGAAAGAGCGGGGGGCTACCTCACAGCCTCTGGGCCAGAGCGGATTAGAGGAATATTCATGACGAGATGAAGAGGAGTCATGAATTGATGTAGCCACGAGATCATCCCGTAAGTAAATAGCACCTTAATAGGAGAAAAAGACCCCTAGTTCTGGAATGTTCTGGGAATGGCGTGACTCCCGTCCTGCTGGCTCGGAGACACACTATCCGCTTTTCCACATTCCTTACGTAATTCAAAAGGCTGCAGAGAAGAAGGTGAATCCTCAATACCAGGTTTTAGTTCACATGACCAACGCTGCCTTGCGCTGTTGGCTGTCAGATTAAAAAAAATGTTTCAAGTGTTTAAAACTTGAGTTAAATACCTGATTGTGGTGAGGGAGTTTAGAAATAAAGTTTTGTCAGACATTACTTCGCTTAACTAACGGGAATCAGACATTGCACAATATTACGTAAGGACACATGGGTAATTGGGTAATTGAATCTCGAAGTGACAATTAGTGAACTTCTGCAGAGCACACTCTTAGAGATGTGATATAATATTGTTTCATATACAATACACATAACAACTATTAAAACTAGAAATCAGTGCCCCCCCCCAATTCCAGAAGAACTAATTCCTGCTTGATTTCAGTGATGCATTCACATTAACTTAAGACTACATATAAGGATGGAAAGTGTATTTGTGGCTTGCCTTGTACAAAGTACTCCTGGTCAGTCAGAGTCATATGGTGAGTAGCTCAGATTGTCCCATGAGCATGTGTGAGTGGCATCCACACTGCAGGTACATGAGAGGTACATGCCAGCGTTGTATTTTGTCAGGTTTAATCTGAGTTTAGCCAGGGAGCCTTTATTCATTCATTCATTCATTATCCGTACCGCTTATTCCCGCTAGTCGGGGTCACGGGTGGGCTGGAGCCAATCCCAGCATCTCCGGGCGAAGGCAGGGTACACCATGGGCAGTTCGCCAGTCCACCACATACGGGCAATCTAGAGTGACCAATCCGGAGTACCCGGAGAAAACCCACGCAGGCACAGGGAGAACATGCAAACTCCACACAGAGCAGCCCAGACCGAGAATCGAACCCAGACCGCCTTGCTGTGAGGCAACAGTGCTAACCGCCACACCACCATGCCGCCCGCCAGGGAGCCTTTAATCCTGCTTTAATTCTGCAGCAGGACCGCTGCACATGACTATGGTGATGATGGTGGTCGCCTTACACATCCAGTGTGGATGTTAGACGCTGGCGATGACCCTGCCGGGTCCAGACCATATCACAGTGTCAAATGTGTCGGAGTAAGTTTATCAGGTTTATCAGCCTCATTATTTAGCAGGGGCTTTGAAGAAACCCTGTTGCGGATATTGTCTTCTATCTGAAGAGATTTAGGCAAGGATTTTTAATTTCAAATTAGCCTGAACCAGGCTATTATAATCTACATAGCTGTGGAGTGGACCATGGCACGGTAAGATCGCCGGTCTTCTCCTGTTACCCGGGCTGCACTAGTAATGTGTTCTTGGATTAGCCCTTGATTGCGCTTTTAGCAATTTCTATGTTTCAAAAAGGTTCAGCTGAAATTCCTCACACACTGCTGCACAAGAATTTCACCATTACAAGCATTTGCCTTCCCCTAACATATTATCATTTAAATACACATGGTAAGTCTATCAATGCGTCCAAACAGCATATAATCTACATGCTAAGTAGGCTATTCAGGTTCCTCCAACGTTGTATTTGTTGGAAGCCACTTTCATGTTCGCACGGCGAGACTTACATGTGAACTGCGTTTCGGTTCTCGACGAAGCTTTTTGGAATTTGTTAAAGGCATTTGAACTGTAAGACAAAAGCAAAATGACCACGCTCTCTGCAGGGCGGCTTTATGTCTGCGAGATTAGTTAATTCCGTCATTTTTAACTCCAGCCCTAGAACAAGGCCTCTTTATTCTGGAGTCCACCTCACCCCTCTGCCTCCTCTGTGTCTCTCTGTGTCCATTGTGGCCCATGTGTGTAGCGCTGATGCCTCCAGGGTGCAGGTCTCTCTGCTCTCAGCCTCCGTCTGCACGGATGGGGCAGCCACCCAAACAGCCTCAACCAGCCTCAACCTGACATATTCCACTGCATTCAGCTGTACCTGGATCGCCGGAGAGGCTTGTGGGTAGTGAGACCAGCGAGTAGGAAGGTTAGCCTGACCCTGGAAAACATGATGGTTTAAATCAGACGTAGAAATTGAAGTGTTAATCGGAACTTAATTGCACCTTTAAAGAGTTAAATGTATATAGGTTGAATATTGGTTAGAAGTGAGGTGAGTCAAACTGTGGATACGCGTATCTGGATGTCTGCAATGACTCGGACCAGGTGTGCAGCAGACCAGCGCTGTGGAGAAGAGAATAACATTGATTATCTCATAAGTGCGGCACCTGTCATGGGGTGGGACATATTAGACAGCAAGCGAACAGTCAGTTCTTGAAGTTGATGTGTTGGAATTAGGAAGAACGAGCAAAAGGAGGATCTGATCACCGTTGTCAGCGGCCATATTGTGATTGTTAGACAGCTGGGTCACAGCATCTCCAAAATGGCAAGTCTTGTAGGGCCTTGCAGGGTGTCCTCGTTACGAAGTGGATCACACCTACCAACCCTTGTTCAAGAAAGTACAAACGGGGTCAAGGGTGCCCAAGTCTCACTGTATGCTGATTATTGGACTCTGTGATGATTATTGGACACTGCGTGTTGAATATTGAACACTGCGTCCTGGTTATTGGACACTGTGATGGTTATTGGACACTGCGTGTTGACTATTGGACAGGACACTGCGTGTTGACTATTGGACACTGCGTGTTGACTATTGGACACTGCGTGTTGACTATTGGACACTGCGTGTTGACTATTGGACACTGCGTGTTGATTATTGGACACTGCGTCCTGGTTATTGGACACTGCGTGTTGATTATTGGACACTGCGTATTGACTATGGGACACTGCGTATTGACTATGGGACACTGTGTATTGACTATGGGACACTGTGTATTGATTATGGGGACACTGTGTTGATTATTGGACACTGTGTTGATTATTGGACACTGCGTGTTGATTATTGGACACTGCGTGTTGATTATTGGACACTGCGTGTTGATTATTGGACACTGCGTGTTGATTATTGGACACTGCATATTGACTATGGGACACTGTGTGTTGATTATTGGACACTGCGTATTGACTATGGGACACTGTGTGTTGATTATTGGACACTGCGTATTGACTATGGGACACTGCGTATTGACTATGGGACACTGCGTATTGACTATGGGACACTGCATATTGACTATGGGACACTGCATGTTGATTATTGGACACTGCGTATTGACTATGGGACACTGCGTATTGACTATGGGACACTGTGTATTGATTATGGGGACACTGTGTTTTGAGTATTGGACACTGCGTATTGATTATTGGACACTGCGTATTGATTATTGGACACTGTGTGTTGATTATTGGACACTGCGTATTGACTATGGGACACTGTGTGTTGATTATTGGACACTGCGTATTGACTATGGGACACTGCGTATTGACTATGGGACACTGCGTATTGACTATGGGACACTGTTGACTATGGGACACTGCATATTGACTATGGGGACACTGCGTATTGACTATGGGGACGTATTGACTATGGGGACACTGCGTATTGACTATGGGACACTTGACTATGGGACACTGTATTGACTATGGGACACTGCGTATTGACTATGGGACACTGTGTATTGACTATGGGACACTGCGTATTGACTATGGGACACTGCGTATTGACTATGGGACACTGTGTATTGACTATGGGACACTGCGTATTGACTATGGGACACTGCGTATTGACTATGGGACACTGCGTATTGACTATGGGACTATGGGACACTGCGTATTGACTATGGGACACTGTGTATTGACTATGGGACACTGTGTTGGTATTTCCATGCTAGATGGGATATGTTCTATCATCTAACCATACCCAGTTGCATGTTGCCCTGACAACCCAGTCTTCTAGCTAACTGGTCAAGGCCTTGTTTTATTGCTTACCTGGTCTGCTTGTTGCCTGTGTGGTCTGGAGGGCTTCCTAGTTCTGCAAAAAAGATGTGAATACGAAGTTAATCCTGTCCTGCTATTGGCCACAACATAGTGAAGCATTACTTTGAAACGACGATTTAAAGAGAGAATGATATATAGTTGAAAGTCTGTATTTCCATATTGAATGTAGCTAATAACTGAATAATAACTGAATAAACGTGGGAGCAGCAGGAAATCTTTGATGCGTCACTTTTGTAACAGGTCTGAGCTTCCATTGCGTAGCGAGGGGGCAAAACAAAGCGCCCTTTCTCTCCAGCCAGCCTTCTCATCCACCTCACTTTGAAAAGCCGCCATATTTTCAGCTGAGCTTGGCATAGCGCCCCCCCCCAACTACCCCCCTCCCCCCCCACCTCCATCCAACCTAAAACAAAAGCCCTGAATAGCTCTGAGGTAGGTAAATGTATTCTGTGGCATCAGCTGGAGGACTCTACTGAGCGTGCTCAGTGGGTTTGCTTGTGGCTCCTCTTGGCCCACGTGTTAGGGCTCCAGTGCAGACAAAAGCCCCAGCAGCTCCTGTGCGCCTCGCCGTGCCCGCCGCCCTCGATGGGGATGTGGGCATGAAGGAGAGCTGAGGGTGGGGCGGAACTCGGGCTACAGACGGCTGTCTGCAGCCCTTTCAGACACACAGTCTTTCCTTTCTCCCTTTATCCTGCCTTTTAGTTTGGTGGATAGAGTACCCTCGAGTGTGTGTGTGTGTGTGTGTGTGTGTATGTGTGTGTGCGTGTGTGTGTGTGTGCGTGTCTTTCATTTCCAGACATTAATATATAGTCATCCACTGTAGACACACTTGCAGTCTAATTTTCTCAGTGTCAGCAGTCAAACTTAAAAAAAAAAAAAAAAGTGTTTTGTTAGATACAGATGCTTATTTCTTCTTTGAAGGATTTTGGCAAGTTCCTCCTGTTTGCTGATTGCTCTGAGACAGTAGATGTAACTTGTATTTGTTCTGGGGATTTGCAGTGCTTCTTCACACGAGCATGAGGACATTAGCAAACATCACGTTCAGCTTCCGCCCAGCACAAAACCACCAGACGCCTCTCGCCCGAGAGACAGAACACATCCGTTCACAAACCCCTTCAGCAGAATGGAGAGAGGCTAACTGTGTGGATGCCACTGGTGTAGGTCTATAGGTCTATTATATGTGTATATATATATATATATATATATATATATATATATATCAATGTAAGTGTGTAGCTTCTTTCCCATGTGCAGCCATTTCTGCTTGGTTGTCCTTCTTGTCTTTGTTGCTATAGTAACCTACAAGGATCAGGTGAGTGTTGGTGGGTTTGTTATTTTATTTTCATAAATCATGAAAACACAAAAGTACTTTGTAATCTCGTCATATAATGTAATCTACTCATAGAATGTATCCTAGCCACTGCAGTAGGTTAGGGTTCAAGATACCATTGAACTAGAACACTGCTGATATCTATGTGACATGCAAATTGAGCATAAGTATCGTATGAATCAATCAAATTATTTGGTATGACTAATGTGATGTAATCATACACAGGAGAAGATGTCAGACGTCCTGTTCTGAACTGTATGGTCCACTCACTGCTTTCATAACGGGTCATAACTCCATTCATGACCTCATGAGCTCTTCTCAGGGGTCATCAGGGGTCATCAGGTAGGCGTCTCTTCCAAGATCACTGTCAAAGGAGCCTTATACACCTCTCCAGACACAAATCCACACCACCCATCCTGGTGACTACGGCAGTGCCCCGCCCCACTGACACCGTGCAATAATACCAAACAGCTGAGCTGCCCCCACACAGCCAGTCACCCCCACACAGCCAGTCACCTCAGTATTGCTCAGTATGGCTGTGACCAATCAGAAGGACCTTCATCAATGGCTTAAAATCAGCCGTTGGACCAGATTTTCCCTGTTCAAGCTGATCAATGATGGTGACCAGCTGTACACTTTCTCCGCTCTCTGACCCTGAAGAAAACCTCTATTAATCATCACTGTGCTCACTTCTAGAGGGCGTGGTCTGCATCTAGAGCATGATGTAACCTCTGACCCCACCCACTTCAAGTTGACCAATGGCTGGAATCAGTGGCCTGCTGTGAAGATGTGATTGGACACCATGTTTGAGATAACAGAGCAGCAGGAGAGCTGAGGACAAGACTCTCTTTGTGCTGCCAATGACCACAAAGTGCACTGAGTCGCCGGGTTAAGGGGGTTGGTTCCGTACTAATGGCAGGATTTTCAAGGCATAAATCACAATAAAAAAAACACCAGATCTACACAGCGTGGATTCAGTGCCATGTCTTTATAAAAATTGTAATTTAATAAAAGAAGTGTTTAACAAACACTTTAACTTTACTCTTTTATCAACATAACAGTAACTACCAATTTACAGAAAAGCAATTTCACTGTGCATCACTATTGTAAAGAAAAGGTTTCAGAGCCATTTCTAAGCTTTTTTGTTTCTGCTTACAGGTGGACTTGAGAGCTGTTGTCTGTCTGGCACTGTGGTGGAACCTGACAGGAGAATGGTGTCTCTCCTGGGTCACATCAGGCTGATTTAAAACCAGCAGGCCTCTGACAAATGGCAATTAAACAACTTGTGTGTGTGTGTGTGTGTGTTAACCCTTTAAGTGTAGTGGAAAGAGAAGATTTTGAGAGCCGTCTGAAAAGTAAGTGATCCTCTGAAATTTTACTAAGTGTTTTAAGAATTAAACATTGAAAAGGTTAATATAACATAAAAATAATTATTTTTAAAATGATGGATGTAAAATATTATGTTTCTATAATCGATTTGCAGCAAAAAAGCAATGAGAGAACTTATTTCACAAAAAATATCAAATGCTCTAATTTGACTTGCATGGAAGATGGAAAATTAGCATAGTAGCATAAACATATTTTTTGAGTAATTAGCTAGTTTAAACATTTAGCTAGGGAGGGAGAGGGGGATAGGGGGAGAGGGGGAGAGGCAAAGACAAGCACCCCCACCCTGGACTAAAGTCCTGTATCATGATCAGGAAACAGTGTTCAGGATAATGCATCATTTGATGCTAAGCTTGCTTAAGCATGTGTTGAAGCACTGGGAGAATGAGGGTGATCTCACATAGGCCTGAGTGTACACGCCACACATGCAGGTCGAGCTGCTTTCTGCTTAGCCAAGAAGGAGCAGTCTGTCTGCACATGTGCGACACAACACGTAGGCTGCTGATGAACAGCTCAGGAGAGCCTGAGAAACACAGAGAGACAGACAGACAGAGAGACAGACAGACAGCCCTTCTCAGTGCAGCATCCATGCCTGTGATAGGTGCTACAGATATATGTTTCAAATCTCTCCCACCCCACTGAATGATGGAGACCTAAGAACAGAGTACATACCGGAGCATAGCAGGATAGGGGCGATTCACATCGGATCAATGAAGGCTGAACGCATATTTCCTTCGTCTCTTCTGATTGGGTTTGTTTTGTAATATTTATTGGCCAATAGGAGCAGACTGAGGAATCTCAGTCCAACAAGGCTGAAATGAGGCATCTGTTTTGCTTTATATTTTTGCTGGGTTCAGTTGACATCAGGTATATCAGGTATATCAGGTATATGGGGTAATATGTAGGACTATACTTTTATAGCACTATTCTTTCTTGCTTTTGAGATGGTTCACTCTATCCTACGTTAACCTCCTAAAGCTGTTGGAGAACCTCAGAACTTTCCAGTTGAAGTCAGAATGCCAAAGCAAGTGCCTGACCTGGTTCTTCGGTTTGGTGGTGACCCCCAGGGCCTGTGACGTGGAGGCAGACAGTAGACGTTCACCGAGGGCGGGAGGCATCCTTCACCTCATCAATCTAACGTTGACAATGAGGATCGGAACCGCACGTCGAATTAACCACGCCCCTTTCCTCTCGTTTCTAAACTTTCCTCTGCTTGGGACAATGGGTGAAGAGCAGAGGTCGTGATTGGGCGAAACCACGCAGCATGGTCCTGTGTGAACGCTCAGGGACCCGAGTGGAGCATTCGAGGGGCGAGTGTAGATGATGCGTTCAAAATTACATTTTCAACCAGTGTGTTTATGGACATGCGGGGCGTGATGAGACGAGGGGTTTCAGTAGTCACTAGTGTACGCTAGCAGGAGGCAAACCGCCCTTCTCACAGATGTGGGAACTTGAAGCTTCATGCTAACATCAAAACTACAGTGTAGACCCCACTGCTGGTAGTGATGAAACAAACAATGTATTCCTTATACTTAACCTTTGTCTTAAGGCAATGATTTAGTCAAAAGCTAGTCAAACACCCTTAAACGCCCGAAAAAGCTTTGAATGAGGCCTTGGCGGTCACCTCTCTGTCTGAGACAGCTGTATGAGGGGCCCAGTGTGTGTTTGGGAGAGCAGAGGTTGGAGCTCCATCAGAAAGGCCAGGCTGTCAGTTTGAAGGGCACCCGGGCAGTGTTCTCCCTCTGAGCCCTGCTCACTCCTGACATGGGAAAAGGCTGTGAGGAAGAATGCCATTATTGTTGTGGGGGGGTTACTGGGGGGTTATGGGAGTGTGTAAGGATGCGTGATGCTCATTTCCGACAACGCTGACCTGGTGAGAAAACCTGGCCTGATGAACCAGGGCTGTCCAGTGTGTTTCATCAGTGCGTCTGACTGCCGTGGTTTACACATGCTGCCTTTATATCACATACATGCTGAGAAGAGGTGATGGGTTTCATGATCTTAGGAACAGGAATCTTTGTCTTTCTCAGAATGACTTTCAGAAAATAAACACTGATTTTACATATCAAACTTTTTCCTGGGAACCATCATGTCTTATTTGTGTGGCTCTGAAACGCCACAACACGACCTGCTTAGCTCAAGCAGTATGGCATCCTCATCCTGAAAATATGTACAAATAGCTATATATCTGTTTACAACTTACACATTCTCTTTGCACAAGCTGCAAAATTGAAAGAACACATGTCAGGACACATTAGCTCTCACACATCAAACATTTAAACTGATAATTATTCGAAAGAGTTTCTATATATTACAAAATGCAAGTTTTGTAAAAACAAACAAACAAACAAAACATTCTTATGAAGAAATACAATGATTAAATTTAAGCTTAGTTCAGCAAGCAAAAGTTCGTTAAAGTTAAAGATTAGAATCTTTAGTAGCCTAATAGTAACAATGTTTAGTAATTCAGTAATATTCAGTTCTAATAATAATGATGTATCTTAGCAGTTTAGAATTGTTGTTGCGTATTATTAAGTATTTTTATTATGTTCAACAAGCACCATAAACTTCTAAAAACGAATATTGGGATTCACTTAGCCTGCAGAGTGTGAAACTCGCCAGTATTAAAAACTGCCTTCATCCAGTATTATAAGTTAATATTTCGTACGATCTAGCGCTATAGTATGTCAAACTGGAAATTTCTGCCGAAAGATGTAGTGTCCTCATTCCGTCTCTACGTCACTTCATTTGTTGAAAAATATGCCCACAGGCGTACTGTCTAAACAGTTTAATTTCCTGCACGATATTTACCTAGTTTATTTACTTGAATTTGTTTACGTATTAATTTTTTTGTCATGGTGCGTGTTAAGAATGTCTGGTCTCAATATTAAAACCGTTTCAGAAATACTGCCAACAGGTACTTTGACGTGATATTCCCAGACAGGTTTAATCTAAACACTAGGACATGGTTATTAAATGGTTTCTAAAAATGACTTTATGCGATATTAACACTCCTGAAGATTGTTTTTCGTAGATCGGTAAATCTTGAGAGTAGTCTGCAGTCTGATTGAGACGTTTTGAGTGCTTTACGCCTAGGAACCAATGGCATGTTTCAGTCCACGCGCCGTCCGTCTCCGTCGCCTTTGCTCCGCGGTGATTGGCTGAAAGTCGCTGGGAGTGTGGTGGAATTCTCACAATGCGCTCGCGTGTTAAATGAACTGTGGAGAACACTTGTTGGGCAAGTAATCTCGCCACAAGGAATGCTGAGGTGCACGCGATATCGGTTCATTTTGCTGGCGTAAGACTTCTTTGTAGTCACCAAGTTACCCTTTAGTGGAAAATATTCCGTAATCTGATACTGATGCTTAAGAATTGGATAAGTTAGTCTGAGACAGGTTTACCATCGACAGGACGTTTTACTGGACATTATTCATAATTCATGATGCCTGATGATATTTCGGAAAACATAACCTTCACAGCTACCCCGATTAATCTGAGCCCCAGAGCACACAACATGAGACTCAACATGTCACGTGAGAAATCCAAGACGGCTCCAGACCACAGAAAGGTATCTCAAAATATTAAACACCCCTTTTTCCCATGACGATAATGATGACGATTAAACGTTCGCTTATTAGTTAAACTACGTCATACTTTGTCTGAGAATGACATATGTTTGTTATTCTTTTTTATTAATTCAAGTCTTCAAAGCCGATTATGGAGAAGAGAAGACGCGCGCGGATTAACAACAGTCTGTGCCAACTAAAGATTCTTATTTTGGACGCGCTTAAAAAAGATGTTAGTAGACAGTTGTTAGTAGACACATATTATTTTCTTTTATCTTTATTGTAGATATGTTTGTTCTTAGATTTTTATTTAAACGCCGTGTGTTTTTTTGCAGACATCACGACATTCAAAGCTTGAAAAAGCAGATATCCTGGAAATGACAGTGAAACACCTCAAAAGTGTGCAACACGCGCAGATGAGCGGTGAGTCTGTTAGTTTTATTTACCGCCTCAACTTGGTTTATTTATAGCTTTGTGCTCTACTTCATCATCGTACGATTGCGGCTACATACGGTTTCGATCATACGACTGCAGCTACATTCTCGTGTTATTTCCCCACAGCGACGTCATGCACGCACCAACCGGCGCTAGGAAAGTATAGAGCTGGATTCAGCGCGTGCATGAACGAGGTAACACGATTTATGTCCACCTGCGAGGGCGCGAGCGGCGAGTTCGGAACCCGGCTGATCGCTCACCTGACCAGCTGCGTTTCACCGACGACCACGATAACCTCGCCGACTCAACAACACAACTCCGCGAGCGCTCCTCCGCCTGCCACCAGCCTAGCGTCACTGCAACTCGGCGATGTACCTTTTAAAAACGGCGCTATCATTATACCACCGGAGAACGGAAAACTGCACGGCGGATTCCGAGTTGTACAAACAAGTAATGGAGCGTTTGCTCTTTTAATTCCCAGTTCACCGGGTATCAACTTCAGCGTGCAACACAACTCAGCGCGCCCGGTCGCTGTCTGTCCGAGCGCGCCAGACTCCGTGTGGAGACCGTGGTAAACATAGACAAAGATGCTATAGCAAAACAGACCCCTCGCGCAAAACCATCCATTTCCCTATCTGATGGAAAAGATCTGTCACGTACAGTGTCTTATTTTCATAAGTGATGAATAGTTTTGCCATGCAACATTAGAAAATTACTTCTTCAATTGCGAAGGCCAGAAGAATATATTAAGCTGTAAATCCATATAACGTATGACGTTTCTGAAATAACTCATGCATTATTTTTTTATACTGACATTTCTTAAAAAACGGAAGATAGTGTATGAAGAAAGCCAATAGAGTTATAAATAAATAAGCAAACAAACAAATACATTTAGGGCGAACACTACTTTACTAACAAATACGTTAAGTGGTGATGTGACTAATATTTTAACTGATTTACATGTATTGTAACAACATACAAATCACGGGGTGTTTCTCACAACTGAAAACATTTTAAACTATCCAGCATATCTTAATAATTTAAAATGCATCTTAAAACGTACATATTCATTGAGCTAAATTAAGATTAAAATAGAGTAGAAACTTTGGTCCTTTTTGTTGTGGTCTTTTATCTTTTACTTTTCAAAATTTGTGTTGAATGATTTGGCAAAATAATTAATTGTCAATTATTATACTGTTTTTGCTGATTATTCAAGCCCATCGTATTTGTGAGCTCAATAAAATGTTTTATCGACCGTACGTTGTGGCCCATGATGTATTTGACATGCGTCCACTCACTTAGCGTCCACTCACTCCATCCCTTCAGAAAGTGGACACGTGAAGTCCCTTCCTCCACACCTCTAAGACATAAAATGTGGGTACAAGAATGTGGGTACAAGGCCGCTAGAAGGACGTAATTCAAAACGAATTAACACACTGAACGCACATGAGTGTGACAACACCACCATCTCGCGCATCCACATGCGCTCCCCTCCCTTACACACTTAACTAGCAGACACACGATCTGCTACAAATTAGCTTTTGTTTATTATTATTTTTATATATATGACAGGCATTTATATAAATATTTATCTGGTATGCTATTACATATAGGATGTCTTTATTTTTTCTTCTTACAGTAAACCTGAATTCTCTCTTATGTGGTCCAGATCATCTGACGAGGCTGTGAGTGAGCGTGACTGATAAGACCGAGTTAGCCAATCACGTCATTCCTCCTTAGGAACTGCCACACATTTGTTGCAACACAGAACCCTGAAGTCTTTTTTTAAGCGAGTGCTTCTCACGAGCTCATTCGCCATGGCAGCAAGAACAACAAAGGGGGAGCTGGCGCTTGAGCAGGTCTCCCCTTAACCCTTAACCCAGCCTTCACCCCTGAGTCTTGGGGGCAAATACCCCTGCCCCCTCCACTGTCGACAAATTGATTCAAATCTCTCTGAGGGCTTAGGACACTCACCATCTTCTGCCCCTTGCGCACTCAGACTCTGCCACACCTCTGGTCCTCCTGAAGTCCGACTGGAGTGTTTGGTCTATTCAGCCATATTGGGGCCATTCTTCTGAAGGACCTGGGGCTTTGGGGTGGGGTGTTTATACGGTTCATGTGAGTTCTGTTGCTACAGCCCTAGAAGGCAGTTTAGACATCATGCTGATCCAGGTATTTGTAGCAGCAGTCAGTGTTGTTACAGCTGACGCCCTGTCACACATCACAGTGATCATTTCATATTTAACCTCTCCACACAGCTGGACTATCTTCCTAAATAGCCGATGTCCGCCAAGACTCTCCGGTAAAAGGTCAGTCTTGATCTTTAAATTAATGCAGAGGTGTTTGTGACTCACTGTGGGGAAATAGTGTGGTTCCAAACATCGCCATAGTAATTCATTTGAAACCCGCCCGATACCATTGTGTCTGGGGGAGGATCCATCACACCTGATTCAGAATTCATGAGTCAATGAATTGCAATGGCACCCTAATGCAAATGTGAATCAGTGCATATCAGCTCCTCAATGACACCAGCCTGCAACTACAAGGTGTGGATTTGTGCCAAGAACATGATTCTATTATTCTATAATAGAACAGAATTATTCATTTTAACTGTGGAGG
The DNA here is from genome assembly GCA_020368025.1 of Brachyhypopomus occidentalis. Taxonomy (NCBI): domain Eukaryota; kingdom Metazoa; phylum Chordata; class Actinopteri; order Gymnotiformes; family Hypopomidae; genus Brachyhypopomus; species Brachyhypopomus occidentalis. The sequence goes on from JAGXOD010000071.1 coordinate 745,242, forward strand.
TTACCTCTCTACCAGACCCTGGGCAATTTTACAGGGCAAATGAAACAGGTAAGTTGAAACAATGGAGAGACAATATGATGTGACGTCATGGTGTTAGTGGTGTAGGTTTGTGATGCCATGGTGTTGGTGGTATAGGTTTGTGATGTTATGTTGTTAGTGGTATAGGTTTGTGATATTATGGTGTTAGTGGTATAGGTTTGTGATGTCATGGTGTTAGTGATGTAGGTTTGCGATGTCATGGTGTTAGTGGTATAGGTTTGTGATGTCATGGTGTTAGTGGTATAGGTTTGCGATGTCATGGCGTTAGTGGTATAGGTTTGTGATGTCATGGTGTTGGTGGTATAGGTTTGTGATGTCATGGTGTTAGTGGTATAGGTTTGTGATGTTATGGTGTTAGTGGTATAGGTTTGTGATGTCATGGTGTTAGTGGTGTAGGTTTGTGGTGTAGGTTTGTGATGTCATGGTGTTAGTGGTATAGGTTTGCGATGTCATGGTGTTAGTGGTATAGGTTTGTGATGTCATGGTGTTGGTGGTATAGGTTTGTGATGTCATGGTGTTAGTGGTATAGGTTTGTGATGTTATGGTGTTAGTGGTATAGGTTTGTGATGTCATGGTGTTAGTGGTGTAGGTTTGTGGTGTAGGTTTGTGATGTCATGGTGTTGGTGGTATAGGTTTGTGATGTCATGGTGTTAGTGGTGTAGGTTTGTGATGTCATGGTGTTAGTGGTGTAGGTTTGTGTCACATTTAGTGCACTGCAGGAAATGTTACCATGGCCCATGTGGTGTATTGTAACTAATTCTAGTTAGTGAATTTTATATGTTTCCAATTAATGCATCCTAAGCAAAACAATGAAAGTCAGTGAAATGTTTAGATGGATACTTAAAGCACATATTTAATGTGGGTTGCTTCTCCACACACTCCCTTCAAGTCTCTGGGCTAATCTACAATTCTTGTTCATGAGACATAAGGGTCTTAGAACCCTTTACCATCACCATCCAAGAGAAGAAGGTGAGACAGATTGGTGGGTACTGGTATCACAGGGATTATCATTTTCTCCTTGACCTGACTCTCTTGGTCACTTACTCATCTGCTCTTAACTATATCAAAGTTATGCCCTTTGACCTCATGTTTAAAAGTATGTGTTGTTCTTCCCACACAGCTCGAAGGCCATCAGCACAGTTGGACTCACATTTATTCAGGGTCATTCAGCTTTGGTAAGGACGCTTATCTTATTTGCATCCATGGAGACCTCAATTAACCCCTAAGATCATGGAGCTACTATCATCTACTATGATCAGCACAGAGCCATTCGAGGCATTCAAATCTTAAGATCTTTGACTAGCGTATCGGCTCGGCAGCTTGCTAGGATGTTGGACTGGAGTAAGCAAGGACGGTATATGGCACAGCATGACATGACACTCGGATTAATCTCCAATATCCAAGTAATCTCTCAAGGACAGTATAAGGCACATGACAGACCAGAGAACGCTGCTCATGTGAGAGGCCTGGACTGTTTTTAGATTAATTTATAATTTGAGCTCAGTGAAATCAGATAATTGGGGCTTCAAGTGGGAAATGTGGACACCGAGTTCATTAAAAACGAGTTCATCTTTCTAAATGATTTTTTATGCTATAGTTATATCTGCATTTTTCTTAAACATCCTGCATTTTGAGACATACTTAAAATTAATTGTATTCTTGCTGCCATCAATTCTAAAACTACATTCTAAAGTTAAATTCTAAAACTAAATTCTGTGAGTTTTTATAAATCCATTGTACAAAGTATGACTGCGATGAAACATTCATTTGTCTCTAGATCTCAGTATCCATTTACATTTCAGAATACAGAACTGAACCGGGTATAATATGGCACAATAGGTGTGATGTTTCTGATGAAGTTATGAAGTACATAATTCTGAATACTGTGTTGGCACACTGACCCTCACTGAGGTACTTGTGACAGTTACATAAAACACAAAAACAAGGACTGGGCAAATAACTACACTGACCAAGACTAGGTAAGCTGCTCATTTATTATCTTTTGTTAGAATCAGGCAGTTCTAATGCATATATAAACATTTAGTAAGATATTAAATGTTTCTGCATTTCCACATTATTCACCTTCTAAATCATTAAGCTCCAGTTCCAGATAACTAACTAGGAAAAGCATTTGATATTTCAGTACAAATCGATGTATGAAGCACTATGACTTACAAATGCACAATACAATTACCTCAGAAAGACCATGACTATTTAAAATATAGATCAAAATCTGACAGAATAGACATGAGGTTAATATAAAAAACTAATCATTAGAATTAGCACCCCAGAAATGCATGATCATTGTTCAGTTAAGTAAATGACAACCCTCTATATTTATTTTCATATAGTATCCCAAATACCTTTTTGAATCAAATACCATTTGATATATGAATGGAAAAGTAAGTAGCCTTGAATAAAAAGGTGTTTGCATCCACAGGTTTTCTATTGTGCCTTATAAATGATGAGAGATGCTGCTGGAGCTAGAAGAGATTGGATGAGCTAAAATTGTAACTCAAAGAAGTTGAATAGTCCACACTGCCTCTGCGTGAACCACTTCTAGAGCCACTACGAGATCCGGTACGGGAGCCAGGGCCAGGAGAGATGTTGTAGGGGCTACTGATACCCTTTGTTGACATGGAAGATGCCTGGAGCATCTTTATGGCTTTGGTCTCTTCTACCATACAGTTGTCTAGTGCCTCTTTGTAGGAGATCTTGAGCTTAGTCTTGGGGCAGGTGAGGATTTTTGTGTAGTTCTTGGTATCCTGGAGCTTCTGGGCCATTTTTCCATCCACCCACCCTCTGCGGATGGCTTCTTCAATGCTCACTCTCTTGCCACTTCCTGGTTCCATAAGTCCTCCTGTCAGGTACTGGAACTCGAGGAACCTCTGTCCAGCTTCATATGGTAGCCATTTTTCTTTCATGGCCTCTGCTGCAGACATTTTCCTCTGGGTCTTCACGTCCTCAAAGCCGATAAAGGCTTTCTGAGCTGGCTTGAGTTTGCTTATCATATCGTCATCTATGATGCCCTGATAAACAGCGTCCTGTAGAGAGAGCCTCTGGCCTACGGCAGGATTGATGACACCTCCAGTGCAGACTTGAGCCTCCAGGAGACGCTGGGCAGTGATTGAGTCCACTATTCCACGCCGGAGTGCTTCAGAGATTGTGATTTTCTCCAAGGTTTCACTGTCAAAGATGGCTGCAATAGGGCTCTGGTCATCCAGGACATCAGAAGGAGGGGACAGTGTGATAGAAACACTGGCAAAACGCTTCCGGACCGTCGGAGAAGATGGGGAAACATCTGTGGGGCTACTGCAAGTAGCCAAATTATCTGCAATGCTGGTGGAGATTGCAAGCTCAGAAGTTTTAGTTTTGCTTGAAATTAGATTAGCTAACTGTGTTAGCGTCATGGTCCCTGAGCGGTACTGGTCTAAGGCACTCCTGGAAATAATGCCCTTGTTAAGGGAATCTTGGATGTCATACTGTGTGCCTGTTTTACGGTCAACAATGACAAATCGGGTGCTGCCATCTGAATTGGTGATCGTGATCTCCTCCCATTCACACTCTTGTTCTGACAGTTCCAAGAAAGTATCATAGTCAATCAGCTCTCTGTGATAAGCCTCACGCACTGACATCTCTTTGCCTGTTTCAGGGTCTACGATCACTACTCTCCTCTTGCGAAGGGTGTTCTTCTGGCTTGACACGTCTGGCTGCTTTTTCTTGTCCTTTAAGGGCAGCAGGAGAAGACCCGTTTTGGGGTCTCGAATGCATCTCTTCGTCAGCTGCATGTAAGTCAGGTTTTCCTCGGTGTTGGGGTCAAAAAAACCCTTTGTGTCGTCCCCTTCATATTTCAGAATTTGATTCATGTGATGGTCAAAGTAGCCTTTGGTGTAAGCCTCATCCACATTAATGCGACGACCCGATATGGGGTCTATGAGGCCACCACTCGCTATCTGAGCCTCCAGAAGCCTAATGCCATGACCCTTTTCGATGATGCCTTTCTCAATAGCTTGAAAGAGTGAGATGATCTCCTCTGTCTGCGGATCTTTGTATCCAGTGACGGCCTTCTCAGCTGAATGCAGTTTGTCTTTAAATTCTTTGCCTATGAGGCCTCTCTTCCATGCCTCCTCCACATTCATGCAGACGTTGTTAATCGGATCAATCATGAACCCGGTGGCAGCTTGGGCTTCAAGCAACTCTAAGGTGGTCCCTCGACGGAGAAGCCCGTCTTGCATGGCCTTGTAGAATGGCAAGACTCTCTGGTGGACTTCATCATAAATACCAGCAACACAATTGTAATCACAACACGGTGCGTTGGACGGCTTATCTTTCAAAAGGAGGAGAAGGAGGCCTGTTGTGGGTTCCATTATGGTCTTCAGCTTCAAGTCACTGTAGCTCAACTTCTTGCCAGTTTCTGGTTCGACATAGCAGGTTGGGTTTCTGTTCAGGGCATGATAAAGGTCATCGTCGATTACGTTGCGGTTCAAGGCGACCTTTCTAGGCAGGAACACACTTACTTCAGGGTCAATGATGCCACCCGCTGCCTCTTGAGCCTGCAGTAGGCGGAGTGCGGTTTCCTTGTCAATTCGACCTTTCTTGCAAGCTTGCCCAGCGGACATTAGCTTGCCTGTGTTTGGGTCCTTGAATCCAGTGCAAGCCGCCTCGGCTCTAAGCAACGTATCCCTGTCCTCTGTGCCAACCACGCTTTTAGAGCAGGCTGTGTCCAGCGACATCTTCTCATTTTTCTTCGGATCGATGATGTGGCCAGTTGCGGCTTGGGCTTCCAGTAACATAATGCCACTCTCTCGGCTTATCAGGTTCTGACGCTTCGCTTCTGCGATTGGGAGTATGTTTTTTGACCCTTGTGCCACACCAGCAATAACCCCTGTGCCCTTAAGGCTCGGCTGAATCGTCATGGAAACTTCTTGCACTGTCTTTTGGCCCCTCAGCAGCTTGTCAAGCGTAGCTTTGTCAATGATCCCGCATTCAAACAGCTGATGAGCTGTTACCTTCCTGCGAATGCCATCAAAAAGGAGCTTGGATGGGTCGACCGTGCTCGTGTTCTCATCCGTCTGCGTCTGCTTGGGGAAGGTATCTGGACGCTGTTGCAGCTTCCACAGATCCTTTTCCAGGGACTCTTTCCTACGCGTTACGTCAGTGATCTCTATCTCAAGCCTCTGGAGGCGAGATTTGTAGCGCTCCTCCACACTTCTCAGCTCGGTGGTCAGGCGCTGGATCTCACTGAGCGAGGAGGCCCTGTCCTTCTCGGCTTTGTCTTTATCGGTCTCCCTCATCTCATACTGACTCTTCCAGTGATTTAGGTCCTTGCGGATCTTGGCTATCTCATCCTGAAGTTGCTGCTTCTGCCTGAGCTCAGACTCCAGTGTGATCTTCAGGCGATTGAGATCGTCCTCACAACGCTGTAGCTTGCCTTTGTCGGCCTCCATGAGCTTAAGCTTGGCGAGGAGACCGTCTTTCTCTTTCTGGATGTCCATTGTGCGTGTCTCAGATGAACGGATACTCATGGTAATCTGCAACAGAAAAAGAAATGCAAAACATTATCGACTTCAAATACTGACAACAAAATGTAATTAATGCAAATAGTGTCTCAGGGAAATTTGGCATGACATAGGAAGAAGGAAAAGCACGACTGATTTGAAAAATAATTTTTTGTAAGTGAAAGAAAATGAAACTTTTACAGATTTTTTGTTTTTGAAATGTTGAAATTTGAATGCAAAGCACGCATTGTTATTGGAGCAAAGCAGAGCAGCAGTGCAAAAGCCCATACTAGCAGAAGTTTGGAGGATTTCACAATGTAATTTATCCACAGAAATACCTCTGTGTATTGCTTTTGGACTTTGGTTATGTCCACCTGTAAATTGTCCCTCTCTTTTCTCAGGTCATTAATCTGGGCCTGAAGATCCAGGTTTCTTTTGTTAGCAGTTTGCAGCTGGAGCTCTAAGGCTGACAGCTTGGCTGCATGGTCACTGCTAAAGCTGTTCTGGGCTGCCCGTAAGTCTTCCCTTTCCTGACGCAAGCTTCTCAACTCCTCCTCCAGCCTCAGGCGTTCCTTGGTAAGGTTCTGAGTGAGACCCTGGAGTTTTGCAATCTCAGAGATGCTCTCATTCATGGAACGACTCTTCTCCTCTATGGTCTTGTACAGCGTCTCGTTGCGCAGGTTGGCCTCCTGCACGCGGGCTTGCTCTTTAAGCAGCTGCTGCTGCAGGGCTTTGAGCTCTGCCGTCACCTTGGCGAGATCTTCTGAGATTGCTTTTCGCTCCCGCAAGCTTCTGTCCAGATCATCCTGGATGCGGCGGAGGTCCTGTTCATACTTTTGGACTGTGGTGCTCTCATCTATCTTCTGAGAGTGGAGAGTGCTGATTGTTGTCGTGTACTCCTGGCACTTCTTACTCACCCGTTCCAATTCTGCCTCCATCCTTTTTCTCTTTGTGACTTCATCTCCGCCGCTTCTTCTTTCTTTCTCCAACTCAGCTTCCAACTTTCTCACCATGGCGTTCAGATCTGAGATGCGACTCTGCAGATTCGCAAGATTCTGGTCCATCTTGTTCCTCTCATTGGTTTGCTTCTCTAGCTCAAGGCGAACAAATTTGAGCTCCTCCTCTGAGATCTTCAACTTGCTGACAACTTCCACGGAGGACGTTTGTTTGACACGCAGTTCTGACTCTGATTTTCTGAGGCTCTGGTTCTCCATCTCTGAAGCTTTCCTCCTCCGTGCCTCGTCCTCCAAGCTATTCGTTAGCATGGCAATCTGACGGGCTTTCTCATCCATCCCTTTCTTGGCCTGAGAAAGTTCGTCCTTGAACCTTACCTCAAGCTCGGTCTTCTGCTGCTTGAGCAAGATCATTTGCGCCTCCAGTTCTTGTATTCTCCTGCTGTACTCACTTCCTGATGCACCCATCTGACGCACCTCCCCTTCAGCCTTCTTCTTGGCCTCCTCTATGCGGCTGAAGGAGGCCCGAAGCCTCCTGAGTTCCTCTTCAAGATCCTTTTTCTCAGTCGAGAGCCTATCTACCTGCAGCTTCATGGCTGTGGTGTCCTCCTCTTTCTGCTTTGTAGTGTGAAGCAAGGTTGTCTGATGGACGTGGATTTCTGACTCAAACGTTTCTTTTACTTTACTGATCTCCTGGCTGCACTCAGTTCTTACCTTAGAGACCTCAGACTCTGCTGCTCGTCGCCGGGTCGCCTCATCGTCCAGCTGCATCTTCAGACGCTCAATCTCTCGTTCCTTGTCCTTGATTGTTTTCTCAAAGTCGATCTTGGCCCAGTTGAGTTGGTCGAGCTCCTTCTGTCTCTTGCGGATGGCGACCTCGTACTCTTCCTGCTGGCTGGTGTACCTCTCCTCTGCTAGCCTTCTCTTGCGTTTCTCGTCTTCAATGAGCAAGGTGAGCTCTGCCACGCGGTCCGTTAGGTCTTTCACTTTGCTCTGGGTAGAGTCCAGGATGGACTGCTGGCCCTGGAGCACCTCCCTGTTCTTGCGCTCTACTATTTCCTCATCTTCTTTCGTTCTGGTGATTCTCAGCTTGAAGGTGGCCAAGCTGTCCTCCAGGGACTTGTTTCTCTGAGAACTGTTTTGGAGTTCTTCCTTCAGGCGCTTAAGCTCTTCTTCCAAAAGCTCAATTTTAGTGTTTTGTATCTAACAAAAACAGAAACGTGTAAGTATGCGTTATAAACCAGACCAACAGAAATAAGGACTCATTACAACAATATGTATATTTGAACAATGAACAATTTAAATGTGACCATTCATGGTTATGGGCAATTTTACATCCCTTAGATCCCAAAACAAAACATTTCATAAAACAGTAGAGTGAATATCAAAACACTGTGTGTGTATGTATATATATATATATTGTTGATTGATGCTGGTCCATCAGCGCTGGTCCATCAGGGTGGTGTTTGATTCTCGATTAGATTAAACAAACCTTTATATCCCTGTTTGTCAGGTCATGAGATGTGCATGTTTCAGAGACAAGCCCTCACCTTCATCTCCTCCATACCCTTCCGCATCTCACCAAGGAACTTGTAGTAGTCGCTTGAGCGGGTTAGCAGCTCGATGTAGCGGGACTGCAGATCTCCTGCCTGATGGGACAGAGTCACGTAAGGACATTATATTCTATCCACTGCTGATAACATGTAGTTAACATGTAGTTTAATCATTTAATCTAATGAACAGAAGTGACTAGCATTTGACTAGCATGGGGACAGTCATGGTCTGGTGTTTAGAGAACCGATCTTGTGACCGGAGGATCGTGGGTTTGATTCCCAGCCCCTAGGCCATGACTGAAGTGCCCTTGAGCAAGGCACCTAACCCCAACTGCCCCCGGATGCTGGACTAGGGCTGCCCACCACTCTGGGCACATGAGCACCACAGCCCCCTAGTGATCTCTACTGTGTGTATGTGTGTGTGTACCACAGCCCCCTAGTGATCACTAGTGTGTGTGTGTGTACCACAGACCCCTAGTGATCACTAGTGTGTGTGTGTTCTTATTGCACAGATGGGTAAATGCGGAGGACAAATTTTGATTGATGTATGCTCAAGTGAACATAACCAAAGCTAATAATAAACTGGACTACTGACAGATACGAATAATTAAAGTGTATAGTGTATAACTAAGATATGATAGAATAACACAATGTTAAAAGAATATTAAACAGTAGTAATCCAAGGTTAACGGTGAGTTGAAGTTCATACCTCATGACTGACCACTGTGGCAGGAGATTGAAACACGGTCCTCTTGATGGGAATGTTGAGCAGGGTCTCCAGACCTGCGCTGTAGGACGCCAGTTGTAGCTCATAGTCCTAGAAGACAGCAAAGCATGAAATGAGCCAGTGGATCACCACAGCAGGAGAGCCAGTGGATCACCACAGCACCAGCCAGTGGATCACCACAGCGGGAGAACCCACTACAGCCAGTGGATCACCACAGCGGGAGAACCCACTACAGCCAGTGGATCACCACAGCGGGAGAACCCACTAGAGCAGGACAGCCAGTGGATCACCATTGTTCACTGTTTATTACACAGAATCTGATTCAGCTGCTGGCCAAAGTGAGCCGTGATTGGCGGGTTATCACCTTAATGGAGCTCGCACACATGCTGGCATCGTTCTGCACATCGTCCACCTTCTCCTTCTTGCCTTTGATCTCTGAGTGCAGCGCCTGTCAATCAAACACATCGCCATGAGTGAACTCTAGTGGTGTCTGAAATGTGGTTGGTGAGCTCAGTCAGACATTATACTGAATTGGGGTGGTGTTTGGTGAGGTGTTTGGGTGGTCTTTGGTGAGGTGTTTGGGTGGTCTTTGGGGAGGTGTTTGGGGAGGTGTTTGGGTGGTCTTTGGGGAGGTGTTTGGGTGGTCTTTGGGGAGGTGTTTGGGTGGTGTTTGGGGAGGTGTTTGGGTGGTGTTTGGTGAGGTGTTTGGGTGGTCTTTGGGGAGGTGTTTGGGTGGTGTTTGGGGTGAGGTGTTTGGGTGGGTGTTTGGGTGGTCTTTGGTGAGGTGTTTGGGTGGTCTTTGGTGAGGTGTTTGGGTGGTCTTTGGGGAGGTGTTTGGGGGTGGTGTTTGGTGAGGTGTTTGGGTGGTCTTTGGTGAGGTGTTTGGGTGGTCTTTGGGGAGGTGTTTGGGTGGTGTTTGGTGAGGTGTTTGGGTGGTCTTTGGTGAGGTGTTTGGGTGGTCTTTGGTGAGGTGTTTGGGTGGTCTTTGGTGAGGTGTTTGGGTGGTGTTTGGTGAGGTGTTTGGTGAGGTGTTTGGGTGGTGTTTGGTGAGGTGTTTGGGTGGTCTTTGGGGAGGTGTTTGGGTGGTGTTTGGTGAGGTGTTTGGGTGGTCTTTGGTGAGGTGTTTGGGTGGTCTTTGGGGAGGTGTTTGGGGTGGTGTTTGGGGTGGTGACCTCAGTCTGACCTTCTGCTGGTTGAGGTGGTCCATGAGAGCATTCATGTTGCTGAATTTGGAGGCCTGCATGCTGTCCAAGCGCTGGCTGGTGCTGTCCATCCAGTGGCTGACCTGGGAGCTGCTCTGCTGGTAGTGCTTCAGCTGTTTCTCCTGCTTCTCCAGGTCCCACAGCCTAAGACACACAGCTCCACGTCACACTCCCATCTCTAGGCTGCACCATTAGCGTTACTGAGAATCCTAATGACGTTTTACACACATTTTGCTGATGGACACTAAAGGCTCTGCGTAAGTGGGAGATCAAGCTCATTGTTCACACCACTAACAGACGGACCCTGACTGGATGTAATAGTCCAGTTAAAGTTGTCTTGCCTGCTGTCAATCTGGGTCAGCACACGGCGCCAGCGGTCCGACATCTGTCCCACCAGGTCTTTGTATTTGGACAAGTCCACGTCACATTGGTGGAAACTCTGGTCTATTTGTCCGTTCCAGTACACGGCCTGCGTCAGCTCCGCCTCCATGGAGGTCAGCACGTCCTTTCTCTGCTCCAGGTCAGCTTTCATTTGCTGTGCAAGAGGAAAACGACAAACGGTGAGGTGAAGGGTCACAGGTGAGGTGTGTGTGTGTGAAGGGTCACAGGTGAGGTGAAGGGTCACAGGTGAGGTGTGTGTGTGTGAAGGGTCACAGGTGAGGAGGTGTGTGTGTGAAGGGTCACAGGTGTGTGTGTGTGAAGGGTCACAGGTGAGGTGTGTGTGTGTGAAGGGTCACAGGTGAGGTGTGTGTGTGTGAAGGGTCACAGGTGAGGTGTGTGTGTGTGAAGGGTCACAGGTGAGGTGAAGGGTCACAGGTGAGGTGAAGGGTCACAGGTGAGGTGTGTGTGTGTGAAGGGTCACAGGTGAGGTGTGTGTGAGGGGTCACAGGTGCGTGTGCAGGGTCACAGGTGCGTGTGTGTGTGAGGGGTCACAGGTGCGTGTGCAGGGTCACAGGTGCGTGTGTGTGAGGGGTCACAGGTGCGTGTGCAGGGTCACAGGTGCGTGTGTGTGAGGGGTCACAGGTGCGTGTGCTCACCCTGAGGCTGTTGCAGTATTCCTGCAGTTTGGCCGGATCCAGAAAGCCGGTGTCTTTTTCCGTCAGCTTCACCTCATGAACTTTAACAATGTCATTTGTTTTCAGCAGACCTGCCATGACACCTCTCAAAGAGGTCAGCCTGAACCCCATACACACACACACACACACACAAGTACACACACACACACAAAACAATCAAGACACATGTACACAATAACAAACACCCTCCCCACCCTCCACACCCTCCACACCCTGCCCGCCCTCACCTCTGCAGGTAGGCTGTGGAGAAACCTTGCAGGCTGCCCAGTCTTTGGTTGATGAGGTCCAGCTCGGAGCGCAGGAACTTGGCCTGCTCCTGGTCCCCAGTGCCCTCCAGCTGCCTCAGGACTGTGTCCCGCAGGTGCAGGTACTCTTCCTGGATGGACTCCAGGTTGCGGTGAACACCCTGACACAGAACACTTTTATTCTCTCTCACAATACTTTACACACAGACATGTAGAATTATTCAAAGAGACATATAGCTTTGAAAATGTTTTGGTGTAAGAGTAAGTTTGTGTGTGTGTGTGTGTGTGTGTGTGTGTACCTGTAGCAGTTGCAGTCTCTGAGTACAGTCCTGTACACAGTTCTCGTTATACGGGACATGCAGGTGCTGACCCAGACCTGCCTCGGCCGCCTCTAAGCGACGGCGAAGTGTGTTTATCTGTGTGAGGAGCTTCAGGTTCAGTGTGGACGTTTGGACCTTGATCTGGGACCCGTGTTTGGTAGAGGGTGAGTCTGTCTGCGTGGTTGTTTTTTGCGTTATGTCTATATGCGGCTTAACGTCCTTCTTGGGGACTTTGATATTGATATTGATCTTGCCTTCATTTTGATGCGGAGGGACAGAGGGATGTTTCGCTGTGGAAGGACAGGGTAGCACAGAAAATATACCTGACATTAAATACAACAAATACTTCTACAAAGACATAATCATACACCAGGAATATATAAATCAACAAATCAAGTAAAGCTTTACTGCAGAATGTATTGAAACATTAGTTGCGTTAATCACTGGTTGTCCGGAGTACATGCTGATGTTCTCAGAACAGTCGTGTGTATCACACACACATCAGTAATGACTTGATATGACACATGCTTGTGTGTGCATGTGCATATGTACATAAATGTGTGTGTGTGTAATTAGTACAAAAATATGGACACACAGCTTAATCACTGAATTCAGGTGTTTCATTCAATTCCATCACCAGGGTGTA
>JAGXOD010000071.1:765000-770000 GCA_020368025.1 Brachyhypopomus occidentalis
TATTGTGGAATTTGAGATAAGAACGAGCCTCTTGTCCTCTCTGACACAGACACAGCAGGTCTGAGCTTTTCCAGCACAGCATGTGGAGATCTGAGAACTCCATCGAGTAGCTGTCAGTCAGCTCAGGATAACACCCTTGCCCCCACTCACCCAGCCACCCTGCCCCCACTCACCCAGCTGCACCACCACTCCCTACCGCGGTGAAACCGGTTCCCATCAGATGCTGAACCTCACAAACTTCCTACCGGCTTCAGCTGCAGGACAAACACAGCAATGCCTCCGGGCTGTTTCCAGGAGACTGGTTTAGAACTGGTTTAGAACTGGTTTAGTTTTGGATTAAACACAGATGGGCTAACCCAGGACAGACCTCCTTTAACCTCATTACAATAAACACCTGCTACTCCCATAAGAATTGCTGACCTACAGTTATTTCTTACTAAAGAACAGTGAATGATCTTAAAGTGTCAATCGCTGCGTTACGTAAAAACACCTTCTGCATTTCTGCAGATCTTGGTTTCAGCTTGTAACGTCCCCTCCTCCTCCTGTCTTTTCGTGCTTGTTTTGTTATTGTAGCCATGTGCATCTTAGCCCTGCCCCTCGTTATCCTTGTCAGGTGTCCTGTATTAGTCTTGTCTATTTAAACCCTCTGTTTGGTCTTCCGTGTTACCGGTTGTTTTGTCTAGCCATTTGTCTGAATATTTGAATCCTGCCTTAGTCTCCGTTTACTTCCGTGTTTTCCCAGCCCTGTGTTTCGTTCGTGTTCTAGTCTGTATTTTGTTCTGTTTATTAGTTCTTATTCATTATGTCTCTCCGTGTAGGTTATGTTTCTTTGTCGGACTCCCTGCCTGTTATGACCCATGCCCGTGTACACGACTCTGATTATGGATTGCCCATTAATAAATCTCGCTCATCTCAGCGTTTGTGTCCGCAAACTACTTCTCCGCCGAACGCGGCGTTACACAGCTGTTCCTGGATCTGTGGTCTGCAGGACTGCGAGATCTGCATGTGACCCGGGACGCAGAGTAGTGTGGGTTGGGCCGGTCCGGCCCGTCCCGCACTGCCCTGTCGGGACACGGAGCCGGGCACTCCGCCGTGTGGGGGTCAGACAGGTCACGACGTTCAGGAGCTCAAACAGAGCATCAGGTGTGAGATGATTCATGAGGAAGAAACGTGTAGCGCACATGCAGGACGCATATAGGGTGTGTGTGTGTGTGTGTGTGTGTGTGTGTGTGTGTGTGTGTGTGTGTGTGTGTGTGTGTGTGTGTGTGTGTGTGTGTGTGTGTGTGTGTGTGTGTGTGTGTGTGTGTGTGTGTGTGTGTGTGTGTGTGTGTGTGTGTGTGTGTGTGTGTGTGTGTGTGTGTGTGTGTGTGTGTGTGTGTGTGTGTGTGTGTGTGTGTGTGTGTGTGTGTGTGTGTGTGTGTGTGTGTGTGTGTGTGTGTGTGTGTGTGTGTGTGTGTGTGTGTGTGTGTGTGTGTGTGTGTGTGTGTGTGTGTGTGTGTGTGTGTGTGTGTGTGTGTGTGTGTGTGTGTGTGTGTGTGTGTGTGTGTGTGTGTGTGTGTGTGTGTGTGTGTGTGTGTGTGTGTGTGTGTGTGTGTGTGTGTGTGTCTGTGTGTGTGTGTGTGTGTGCGTGCGTGTGTTTTCAGCAAACCTTCTTCTGGTGGATCCAGGCAATGGCGTCGTGGAAGTTCCTGCCCGGATCTTCTCGACCGATGCTGATCTTCCTGCGCACGGTTCCTCCACTGATGTTCATGAGTGAGGATTGCATGAGGGAGCACTCATCCAGACTACACACACACACACACACACACACACACACACACACCACACACACGCATGTTTATACATATACATGCACATACACAAACACATAGATGTTTATATACATATATGTACATGCGCACACACACACACATATATGTTCACACACATGCACACACACACATACACACAAATATATTACCTTTTCATGACCATGTCGATGGGCTGGCCATAAGTCTGTAGTTCCACTGCACACAATTTGAGCTGTTTCATGTCTTCCGCTGCCATGGCCATGGTATTCTCGAAGTCCGCCTGAGACCCGCCCTGTAACACACCCCACAATGACTACAGTCCCTCAGCCACAATGACCACAGTCCCTCAGCCACAGGGACCACAGTCCCTCAGCCACAATGACCACAGTCCCTCAGCCACAATGACCACAGTCCCTCAGCCACAGGGACCACAGTCACTCAGCCACATTGACCACAGTCCCTCAGCCACAGAGACCACAGTCCCTTAGCCACAGGGACCACAGTCCCTCAGCCACAGGGACCACAGTCCTTCAGCCACAATGACCACAGTCCCTCAGCCACAATGACCACAGTCCTCAGCTACAGGGACCACAGTCACTCAGCTACAGGAACCACAGTCCCTCAGCTACAGGGACCACAGTCCCTCAGCCACAGGGACCACAGTCCCTCAGCCGCAGGGACCACAGTCACTCAGCCGCAAGGACCACAGTCACTCAGCCGCAGGGACCACAGTCACTCAGCTACAGGGACCACAGTCACTCAGCTCACTACGCGGGCAGCTCTGTGCCCTCCGACATCCCTCCACCCTAGACTCTCTGACCCAAACATCACTATGCTACGAACATCGTAGCTCCTACAGGAAGTGTTTCTTGTTTTACTAACTTAGCCTCACTCATCTCTGTGTCGGGACTGTGGGAAAGAGTCCCACACTCAGAGCTAACCCAAACCAAACCAGTCAAAATCATACTGGATACTTCAACCACTTACAAAACATGTATTACAAATATACTACACATAGGTGTGAAAATGCAATACATAGAGCATTAACAAAAATGCTTTGAAATGACTATTCTTATGTTATACTACAAACTGCCCTCTACACGCCCTGAACCCAACACACAGTACCGCGGTGCCGGGCGCTTCCACCGCGAGGGGGTCACACAGGTCACAGAGCATCAGGTGTGAGACAATTCATGAGGAAGAAACGTGTAGCGAACATGGAGGACGCGTGTACGGAGCATGAAAGTGTGTGTGTGTGTGTGTGTGTGTGTGTGTGTGTGTGTGTGAGAGAGACTTACACTATGCAAAATATGTTGAGCCGCCTCGAGTTTACGAATGCACCGATTATACAGCACCTGTGCTTTCGACTGACTTGGTGAAGACGGCATGCTGTAAACAACAGAAAACAACAAAAACAAAATAAAACAAAATACAGACCAATCAGATATGAGAGAAGCCGAAGGCCATAAAACAAATAAACAAACCGCAGTTAAGTCTCCGTAAGATGGGCTAGATGTCGGAAAACAGTAATGAAAACCAGTGTAATAGTGCCAACGCTTACGATACGCGCTAGGTACTAATAATCACAACCTTTCTGCTGATTTCGTCTAATTTTAGTTAAGTATTTAGTCCGATGGTCAGTCGCATCGCAGAGGTGATCAGCGACACCAGACTAGTGTTTTACTTTAATCCAAGCGCCATTTAGCGCGCGTGAGTGTTACATCTAAGGTTCGGTATGCGGTGCCAGACCTGCGGGGTGTCACGGCGTAGCAACAGCCCATTAGTTACGGACAGAGTACACAGACTTTACTACTGCGGGTACAGACATTAAACACCAGTGCAAGTGCGTGGTGAGAGTCACACGGGAAAAGCTAAACACAATTAAAACATGAACAAATAGGCCACAGGAAAAATATTTGCATGAAAAGCAAATAGAAACAACCGAAACAGGGACAATTGCGTAAAGCCAAACCCCTAAAACTGGAGTAGGAAAGTCAACACGAACTCGACGGTATTGCTATATACGTTAAAAATCAAAAACTTTGCCCATCAGATAATTTTCGAAAAACATATTTAGTTTTTTTTAAAACAAAGAAACACAATACACACCTCCCTTGATGCCCGAAACCTCCCGCTGAAGTCTTCGAATAGGTCGCGATATTCTGCTGCATGAAGCCGTCATTGAAGTCAGCCTGATAGCCATTTCCACTCATAAATAACTGACCACCCTCATTTCTGTTCATAGTGTAACTTCCCGATGTGAGATCTTGTCTGGAGCCCGTTCTCCGAGACATGGCTGGATATCTCATCTGCGATCCTTGCAAACTCATCTTCGAAACGACGTTGAAACAGTGCTAGACTGTACTCGCCACGAACACCTTCCTCGCCCTCCAACAGCGCAGACACCTTCTAGGCTACCAAACGCGGAAGAGTTCCGTTTTGGGCGCAAGACCACACCTAGCGGCGCTCTGACATCCAGTATATTCCCGACTCTCTCGTGCGGGCCAGAAGGAACATTTCTCACGGGGCGGAGCTTCCCCGGGGAGGGAGGGGGGGGGTGGTTAGGCCTAAACCAAAGAAATTCTCACGGTTTCTCGTGAAATTTGACAATTCAGATCGTGAAATTTAACTGACACATTGCACACAGTCTACAGGTGAGTGTAGGTAAATTTAGGGACATTACATGATGTCAAGTTGTGAACAGATGAACTGTGGATCAGCAGGTTTCTTTACTGCTAGCTGCTGAGAGCAGACAAGAGTCTCATCTGCAAATCATCAGATGTGTGTGAATATAGTACATGGGAGGTAGAGAGAGTGAAAGGGCATATGACACACCCTGTGTGAGTCAGTGTGTGTGTGTGTGTGTGTGCGTGTGTGTACATGGATTTCAACAGCAGGCCAACACCCATCCCTGGAATGTCTTGACTTTGCAGAGGGTTGTTATGCTTCATAACAGCTACTAGTTTCTCCAATTACATATTTATATTGTTTTAGGAACAACTGCAATGGAACAAACCAACATAAATCAGTCCTGCAACCCCCCAGTGCCCTGTATGTGCACCACACGCATGCAGCTGACTACATGTTCATAATCTCTGATTCTATGGGGCTTTTGTGAAACAGAACTAACGTGTTACTCAGCATGGGCGACGTCTGTAAGCCCTGAATGTCTGTGTGCACTTATGCCACACCTTAAAGCTGTAAACCACA
>JAGXOD010000071.1:775000-802500 GCA_020368025.1 Brachyhypopomus occidentalis
TGGCTCCTCTGGGTCACCTCACACACCCTGCCCTGCTCTCTCCTGGCTCCTCTGGGTCACCTCCACACACCCTGCCCTGCTCTCTCCTGCATCCTCCGTGGCTCCTCTGGGTCACCTCCCACACCCCCACCCTGCCCTGCATCCTCCGTGGCTCCTGCCTCCGTGGCTCCTCTGGGTCACCTCCACACACCCTGCCCTGCTCTCTCCTGCATCCTCCGTGGCTCCTCTGGGTCACCTCCACACCCTGCCCTGCTCTCTCCTGCATCCTCCGTGGCTCCTCTGGGTCACCTCCACACACCCTGCCCTGCTCTCTCCTGCATCCTCCGTGGCTCCTCTGGGTCACCTCCACACACCCTGCCCTGCTCTCTCCTGCATCCTCCGTGGCTCCTCTGGGTCACCTCCACACACCCTGCCCTGCTCTCTCCTGCATCCTCCGTGGCTCCTCTGGGTCACCTCCACACACCCTGCCCTGCTCTCTCCTGCATCCTCCGTGGCTCCTCTGGGTCACCTCCACACACCCTGCTCCTCTGGGTCACCTCCACACACCCTGCCCTGCTCTCTCCTGCAGCCTCCGTGGCTCCTCTGGGTCACCTCCACACACCCTGCCCTGCTCTCTCCTGCAGCCTCCGTGGCTCCTCTGGGTCACCTCCACACACCCTGCCCTGCTCTGTCCTGCATCCTGCCCCTGTGGCTCCTCCTGGCTCCTCTGGGTCACCTCCACACACCCTGCCCTGCTCTGTCCTGCATCCTCCGTGGCTCCTCTGGGTCACCTCCACACACCCTGCCCTGCTCTCTCCTGCATCCTCCGTGGCTCCTCTGGGTCACCTCCACACACCCTGCCCTGCTCTCTCCTGCATCCTCCGTGGCTCCTCTGGGTCACCTCCACACACCCTGCCCTGCTCTCTCCTGCATCCTCCGTGGCTCCTCTGGGTCACCTCCACACACCCTGCCCTGCTCTGTCCTGCAGACCACAACAGGGAAATACAGTCAAAGCCTGTGTGACTAAACACCGTCGCTCAGGCAACACAGAGAAGCACTGCTATAAACCACAGCCTCGTCTCACAGCAGCGACTCTGAGCTCAGGCTTCCCCAGTAGACCCTTGTGATCAGCTGGGTTACAGCAGTGCAGCTCTGCCCAGCGATGGGCTCCCCTCTCCCCTCAGGGCGCAACGCTCGATGAATGCCGCCTTTCACATTTTCTTCAAAAAGCCCGGCGAGCCAGATGACAGCCGTGCGGGGACAGGAACGTGCTTGCTGCTCGCCTGCTCCGGGAGTCAGATCAGGACCCGGCGCGCCTGTGGAGGGCGGGGCCGCTCCCTGTCAGTCATCCAGACATGTCAACCGTTGCAAAACACATCAGATTTCAGCTACACTCCCCTGCCAGAGGCCCTGAGCAATCAAATCATCTGATGAATGATTGTTAAGGTAATAAACGTGCTACGTTAAGAAAATTCTATAATTACATTAACAAAATGCAACTTATTCCCATGATGGTGATAAGTGATAGTGGTAACATCTACAGTAACAGTATGAAGTGTTCTTTGGGGCTCTGTGAGTAGCTCAGCCGTGTCGTGTGTATTTTCTGACACGAAGCGTCAGTGAAGTGTGGAGTGGTAGAAAAAACAGAACCTGTCTAACTGAGCAGCACTGAGGCGCCATGCAGTCGACTCTATCGCCTCTAAGAGACACGCTGTAGTCGTTCTTCTACTTCTTGAATTGGTTAACAGTGCTCTTCCAGCTGCATGGTGAGCCCTGAGCTCATTAGCCCTGAGCTCATTAGCCCTGAGCTCATTAGCCCTGAGCTCATTAGCCCTGAGCTCATTAGCCCTGAACTCATTAGCCCTGAGCTCATTAGCCCTGAACTCATTAGCCCTGAGCTCATTAGCCGTGAGATCATTAGCCCTCCTTCCAGAGAAGCCCACTGTCTCCGCTGCTAACCGGCGTGAGAGAGGACAAGGCCCACAGGCTCAGCGTTGTCTCCCCCGCTCACAGGCCCAGCGCTGCTCCTGCTCCACAGACGCACCGGCGTACAGAAGCACTGCTGACTGCCTCCTCGCGCCGTGAGTATTACACACATACACATTTATTATTACAGTTCAGCAGGATGACTAATATATCCTATACATGTCTGTACACGCCTGTGTGCAAACGTCTGTTGGAGGTCATTTCTGACACCAGGCTAGCAGGGCACTAAAGCGGACACAAGATCTTACAACATGCATGCAAACATTAGAGTACATACGTTTGTGAATGTGCATGTGTCCAACACTTTAGTGCCAACCCAGAATCCTTCAGGTGTTCCTTAAAGAAGCCCGCGGGCTTTGCTTGTTCGATGGCACCAGTGTTCAGCCACATCTAACAGGGTTTAATTTGCTCATGCAATTTGATATATCTGGGCCTCTTCTTAATGCTGGAGAGAAACAGCTTAGCAGCTGTAATTGTTTTTCTCTTTCTTCAGTGGGCGTGTAAACAATGCACATTTCAGCACTGGAGATATAACTAATTTAGAAATACCCTAATGTGGACTTTAATGTCCTAATGTTAATGATATTCTGTTCCATCTTAGTTTTTTCCCACGTACCGTTTGATTACTGTTTACAGGGTAATTCTGATCAAAGTGGGGTAATTAATGCTTGACGCTTGACCTGCTGAGAGCAGTTCGTGTTCGCAGGTATGATTTGTTTCCCCTGGGCAATGGGGAACATTCTGGATTAAAATTAATTACACTAACTAATCATCATCACAATTAACTGTTAATCTAAGATATGTCAAATAAAACAACAAAAGGCAGACAAAGTAATCGCTGTGGGATGTAATCCAGCATTATAACTAGCTAGGTGGATAAGTATACACACAAAATGATTAACACAGCAACAATAAAGAGTGCTGATATTAACCCATTATGTAGCTAGCTAGCTAATTGTGTAGTTAGCTACTTAGCTAAGTGTCTAGCTATAGCTACTACACAGATACGTTGAAATAGGCCTAAATTGTGCATACGCGTTTCAACAAAAGTCTTTCTGTTCCTTTGCAAACAAGCCCGGTGCATGCATACAACCAATCGTTCATGGTGTCAATTTCTGTTTGCTAGCCATCATTAATATTGATTTCAGGTATAAAATGTTGTTGGGCCAGGATAAAACGAGGTTTTTATTCATTTTTAGTTTTTTTATTATTTGTCTCTGAAATTGTCCCTGTGCCCATGTACCCTTGTGCACTGTTGCTCAATGTAACATGTTGCCAGATAGATTTGAGATATAAAACTATATTGGGCCAGGCTAAAAGTTTTATTGCACGTAGGGACCTGTTCTTTATGGTGGATTAGTTATTTGTCTGGCCCGACATCAATAAGGCCAGCAGTATGCCTCTGAAACTGCCCCTTTTAATCCTTTTAAACCTGTGCTCACTACTCAGTATGCCCTGTTGCCAGTTGTGATGTATTTCACCATGAAATACTACTATTGTTCCCTATTGCACTCTGTGCCCTGTGTTCCCAGAACTTCACTGTGTTCCCAGGACCTCACTGTGTTCCCAGAACTTCACTGTATTTCCAGGGCCTCACTGTGTTCCCAGGACTTTCCAGGGCCTCACTGTGTTCCCAGGACCTCACTGTGTTCCCAGAACTTCACTGTATTTCCAGGGCCTCACTGTGTTCCCAGGACCTCACTGTGTTCCCAGAACTTCACTGTGTTCCCAGGACCTCACTGTGTTCCCAGAACTTCACTGTATTTCCAGGGCCTCACTGTGTTCCCAGGACCTCACTGTGTTCCCAGAACTTCACTGTGTTCCCAGGACCTCACTGTGTTCCAAGAACTTCACTGTGTTCCCAGGACCTCACTGTGTTCCCAGAACTTCACTGTGTTCCCAGGACCTCACTGTGTTCCCAGGACTTCACTGTGTTCCCAGGACCTCACTGTGTTCCCAGGACCTCACTGTGTTCCCAGGACCTCACTGTGTTCCCAGAACCTCACTGTGTTCCCTGGACCTCACTGTGTTCCCAGGACTTCACTGTGTTCCCAGGACGTCTGGAGCCATTCTGGTATTGTTAGTTCTGCTGTCGTTTGCCATGGGGGTTAGCACCAAGCCCTTTCTCAACCTAAATGTGATTCAAGTGCACCAGCTATAATGTAACATTAGTTGCACTGCAAGTGTTGACGATGCATCTGGCTTTTACCTTTTATTACAATTTTCTAAGATTATAGGTTTTTAGGTTTTGTTCAGCACAAACACCTTTCCCTGGTTAATTCTGCTTAATTGCTAAACTATAATTTTTTAAAGAAAGTCTACAGATTTCTTGCTGCATTTCTAGTGTTATCCAGCGTAGATGCAATGCTGCACCAAACTCTCCTCTGAGTTACTAATGACAAGAGAAAACGCTTCTCAGAACCACCTCACCTGAATTGTAGTGGTTTGATATAAATAGTTCTTGATATGACCAAAGCAACTCGACATGTGATCACACATATGGTTAGAGAGAAAATACTGATAACACGCCTTGTAAATGAAATCAAGGCTGGACTGGAGAGACAAGACACGGGGAAGCAGGGACAGATCGGTTGGAAATCCAGTCACGGCTGGTTTGGAATGCACGCACATTTTGGGTTCTTGGGACGAATAAGAGTGTGACTGCTACACTCTGATAGCCACAGGAACAGTGCAGGCTATTGTCCCCCAAACCTTCTGAACTTCCCTGACGACAAACAGGTTTATTAGTCAGAACAACCCAGGAAAGATTTTCAGATATGCTGATGACACCACCATCTTGAGACTCATCACAACCGCAAATATTCCTCATAATCAAAAACAAGGCAGGAACCACCATTGAATCACCACATCAAGCATTTCATGCTCCTCTGCTGGTGCACAACACATTTTACCTGCTTTCCACTGGTGGAACTGACAACAAAACTGGCCATACCAGGAACTGGTTCTGTTCCGCTGTTAGTGAACGTTTCAGTGCCGCAAGTAAACGTTTCAGTACTGTCATTGAACTTTTCAGGTTTCAGTGCCATCAGTGAACTTTCAGTGCATCACGGGGATTGGTGCATGTTATTCTAACGTGTCATTCTAGCGTTTCATAGGAAAGTCTGCACCGTAGTTAATACGTTTTCAAACCTCTGTGTTGTCCTGCTTCTTATTCTTTATGTATTATCAATGATAGTTGCACTTTCTGTGGTTTTGTTTATGTACACATTAAGCTGTGTTGACTCTGACGAAAAAAACATTATATTGCATAAGAATATATAGGACAACCTAGGTCTACAATCTAGGTCAGTTTAATAATACAATCTGCATTGCAAAAGTATGGACTATTTATTTAATTTAATTTAAATTAATTAATTTAATTTTTCAAATTGAATTGTCACATTTTTAAATGTTCCTTTGAGAAACAAATTTGCAGCGGAAGTAAAAAAGAACTGAAGCGCGTGAGTTCTGTAGTTCAGCGTTTCAATGACACATCCCATAGTGCGCTTGCTATTTTGAATCACTAGGGGGCATTCACGCTTAAGAGATATAGTTACGTATAACAAATTGTTTATACTGCTGCTATCAACGTCAATAATAACAACAATAATAATAATTATTAATATTATTATTATTTATTAGTAATAATATTGTTGTTATTATTATTGTAGTTATACTACTTATACTACTATTACTACTACTACTATTCTACTACTCTACTAATACTAGTTATTGCTACTTTGTTCTATTGTTGCAAATTAAATTAAAAATAAATAAATCGATCAGGCCGGCCCAAGCCTTTATGGGGCCCTAAGCAGAATTTCATTTGCGGCCCCCATACCACCAACTCAGCACCAAATGCTTATGTAATTAATAGGCTCATGATATTTTGGTGCTCTTGGGGGCCCCCTGGTGGCGTGGGGCCCTAAGCGGCCGTGTAATTCGAGTATGCCTTGGGCCGGCTTCTATTAATTCTGCCTACTATAGATTTTTCAGTATTTTTTTCTTAGTATAATCTGTGGCGTTTCTCAAAACGCCCAGTAGTGAGCGGTAGATATTCAAAAATAAAGTGTGCGTGTGCGTTTGGGGTTGATTTAAAAACCTAAACCTACAAAAAATATTTAATTTTCAGTTGTCCATTCCTATGGTGTTACAATCGGTGTGGAGATGGCCTGTGTCCGGTAACGTTACAGCCTGCATAACGAAACCGGGCTTGTAAATACCGATTGTCAAAAGTCGACAAACAACTGAGATTCACAAAGAAGTCTTGTGTTGTTGCGAGGCTCGCGCAGTGCCGAATCAATGCACACTAGTCAGGGGAGGGCGGGGCGCTTCTGCCAGGCCCCGCCCTCCAATGCTCCCGTGCTCCTGTTTTTCGAACCCCTCTGTCGATGAGGCCGCGCGAACCGAAAACGGAATGAGGCTAAATCTAAGCACGGCTGTTTACAGGCGCGTGCTAATCGGATGACGCGTGTTTTGATTCCCCAAGACCGAAGGACTATGACAACCTCTCCAGCCGGCGACGAGCGTTTAGACAGGTGTGTTACCTGTGGCTGCCAGGAGAAAGCGCCAGGCGTATCGTTCTTCCCTTCCGGCACGTTTCACTGTCGTGTCGATACATTGTATTTAAGACGTTTGCTTCGACTTACTGTTCGTAAATGGCTGGTCTTGGGTTAAAGGTCAGCAGTCGCTTTTGGTTGTAGTCGCGCGGTGTGTTTTTTCAGTGTTACTAGAGAGCCGGTATATTTGACCAGTTCAAGTCAACGCTGAAGAGTTACCGTTCAAAACTAAAGCCCATGAAACCACTCCCTGGCTACCGGAGCAGGCGTTTTTCTTTTGTTGTAAAAACGTTTATTGGCTGTGAATAACAACCTCGGGCGCAAGAGCTCTGACGCATTGTGGAAACGACCGCGGGACCGCCGAACCGGCCAGGCTACCGACGGGCGCATCTATGTGTGAAACGGCGATGGCCGTGTCTCAGCTGGAAACCGAGGATCATCAACCGGAGAACGGCTTCGTGACCCCCGAAACTACGTCGCCGAGTTTGCTTTCACACATTGATGGTTGCGTTTTACCATATCTCGGCGGATTCGGGAAATACCAAAAACAGCTTATCGTTTTGACATGGATCCCAGCATTATTTATTGGATTTAGCCAGTTCTCAGACAATTTCCTTCTCGCTCAGCCTAACAGCACCTGTATTCAACAGACAGTAAACACCACTAACTTGTCAGAACCCTCTTTGTTTTTTAACTCTGCGAATAATAATGAAAGTGCACGTGCCGCCCATTTGTCGACCAACGGAACGCACAACCACATGGATTCCTTGCACTGCAATTGCACGCAATGGAAATACGAACTGCAAACTGGGCTCGTGCAGAACGTTGTCACTAAGGTAAGGCTCGCCGTATGCTCTCGTCTTGCAGGCGAATGCAACTCACGTATGTGCACTTACTGTAATCCCTTTGACAATAACACAGTCTGGCAAATCCGAAACGGGTGTGAAAAACACGCCGCATTGTGCCGTGGCGAGGCTGAGTAGCACGCGACTCACGTTTGTAGGCAAATTAAAAGGGTACAGCATTCATTAGGGCAACTATACGGCATAAGAACCCCAAAGTACCAGTTTAGACAAAAGGTACGTTTTGCAACCATTATAACACTAAACACGAAGTGAACAAGTATCCTCGCGGTAACCGAAAATGCCACACATGATAAAAAAATGTCTTAAATCGTGATATTCGTTCAGCAACAATAATCCCTTTGTTACAAATTACATTTGTGGATGAGGTAATTGGTTGTCAAGATTATTTACTGCCAACACACACGCAAGTCTTAGATACAATGGATTCGGTAGGAAAATGGATTCGTTGTATTGAAACTGCGGGAAAAGCATCGCAGTGCTGAGTGCGAAGAATGTGAGTCATGCGCAGCAGCTGACGAGGCGCGAGGTATCGCAGGGTAGATGTCACTGGTCTACCCCTCGTGCTCAGCGCGAAGGAATGTGCCGATTACCTAACGACGGAGAACGCCGAGTGTGTCCGCGGACAGAACGCTGATAGTGAGGTCTCCCCCATTTTAAGCGTCTCTTGCTTATCTGAATGCTTAGCTCAGGTTTTCGTGTAAGGTCTTGATAATTAACCTCGTGCAGATTGTCTTTTCCGTGTTTGTACAAATGGGACGGCGGGGAACGGAGATTATAGTGCGAGGACATATACAATTCTCTAATCTGAGAAGTCCAGTGGACATATGCATGTTTCATCCTAATCCTAATCCTAATAATAACTGCGTTTCAGTTACCTGTGTCCCAGCCCACACACAGCCCTCTACACGTCATCATACAGGGATGTAGAACGTTTCTTTAACTGGGACGAATGGCTTGAATGGTTACTGTGCCCCTTAGCAAATCAGCTGACGTCTTCCTGTTCGGCCTTCAGAGGTTCTGCTGCACACGTGCTTCACGTGAGGAAAAGATGGAAGTCCATCGCTGTCACTCGATTGCAGCACTCAATCCATGACTCATGCTGTTGGGTCTGAGGTTCCCCTGTGTCACTGAGCCTTTGGGAAATTCCACTATCTGGGAATCTTGTTGTTTTGGTGGTAACAGTCAGAACTGAGCTAACGTTTCCTCAACCAGAGTCGAATGACCTGCGGTCCTGTTTGTTGGCGAGTTCCCGCTCAGTGAGACTGTGCACAGTGTCTGTGGGCCTCAGGGTCATCTCCAGTGCAGTGTTGCACAGCCAGCGTGTACGGCAGCATGACCTCCTACCTCTGCTCAGAACCGTCTGGGACTGCTGTGTTCAGTCTGGGAGCTGCCAGGAACTCTAGCTGCGTCATCATCATCATCATCATGACAGGGTCAAGTAATGAATATTAGTAGTTTGTTATAGATTGCTAATAAGATGCTATAAAGCATGCACGTCTATTGATTTAGGCAGAACTGTCTGTGCATATGTGTATGTGTGTGTGTGTGTGTGTGTGTGTGTGTGTGTGTGTGGGTCTTGCCACAGCGTTGGCCAGGTTGGTGTGTTCTGATCAACACTGAATAGCAGGTCCAGACCCGAGTCAGGATTCTAGCAGGGTGTACTTCAGGACCATGAGTTAGCAACATTTCAGTACCAACTTACTCTGCCAAAAAGTGAAGTCTTGATTTAGATGCCTGGCTACTCCTTTGCCAGAAAGACACCCTTCTCTGTCTCCTCTCACTGCACCATTCTGCATGTTAAATAAATACCAAGAGGGAGTGAATGAATGAATGAATGAATGATCCAGGTGTACAGCAGTTAGGTTGATGTGTTCACAACAGTTGGTGTTGAAGTATTAGCGAGTGCAAACACACAGGTGTGTAGCAGGGGATGCACGTGTTGGTTCAGTCCACGATGAAGACGATCTCCTTAAAGCAGGACTCCCCTGGCCCTAGCAGGGTCCTGGTCCAACACACCTGACTCAGCTCCCAGGGTCTTAGTGATGAGCCTAAGAGTTTAATCAGACATCTGGGAGGACGTGAGACTCCAGGGAGCGCCGTGAGTGAGGAAACCTGCCGAGGGCTTAATGGTTGGAACGGTCATGATTGGTGTTGGGATTGTGGTGAGTGCGGTGGTGTGCAGGCTGCTCTGGAGGTTGCTTCTCACCGCCGCAGAACGCTGTGGCTAGAAGTGGTGAACGCTCTTACGTCTGGTTATCCAGGAGGGCTCTTGATCTTCAGGCATTAAGGATCACAGCACAGTTCTGAGCATACTTTCCCTGCATTGTGGGTAATTATGGTGAGGCATGTCGGAGCAGGATAAACCTGAACCCGTGCCGTAGTGCTGTTGTTCCATGCAGGTGCTCCACAGTGAAGGTGCAGGGTGCCTGCTAGTCTCAGCACACTGACTGGGTCGCTTGGCAGTCAAATCATAATAGAGACAGAGTTGAACAATGTTAGTGTAGGTGTTGGTGAACATGCCCAGAAGGTTTTGGTCTTCCATTACATACGTGTTACAGCAGTGTGCCAACAGGACTGGAAGAGTTAACTCATGTTTCTGTTTCGCCTTCTTGACCTTTGCTTTCATGGATGTGACCTTATCCAGGCTTATTGTGATAACACAAGCATACAAGGTTCTGATTGGCTAAGCTGTTCAGTCACCACACCCCCGAGCAAAAAAACAAAAAAGTGAAAATGGGACCATGTCCTGAGGGAGTGACCTGCGGCCTGCACGTGTCTGACCTGCGTACATGATCGGTGGAGATACAGAAGGTCTCGGAGTTCAAACTGATTGCTGGTCTCTTCTCTTACCTGGTGTCTGTGAAAACGAATCAACACCTTGGGGAATTAGTGCTTTGGTCTTTATCAGAGATCATGATAAATACTCCACATTCCTGAAGGATAGAATTACACCAGAGATTCGGTGGTTCTTTTGTGGATACTTCAGCTTTAATGATTGTGACATGTTTGGAGCTGTAATGATCTCAATTGCAACATTAACTCCTTCTGCTACTGTACAGCAGTAGCTACCCCAGTGCTTCTGTCTGTCTCAGCAAGCTGTTCTGAGATCAGGCCTTAGCACCAAGGTCTATGCCATTTCCTGTGTTGTTGTTGACATTAATCCAGGTTGGTTTCATCTCCACCGCTATCAGGAAGGAGCACCAGGCATCACCACGGCCATGTGCTCCACCACACAAGAACACATTTGGTTAATATCTGAAACATCAAACTTCAGCAGAGCTGCCCTCTGTTTCCATGGTTTCCAGCACACAGTGTAATGCATATTTAGCACTTTGCTCAGGCCAGAAGCATGGACACTACAACGTGTGGAGGGGTGTGAGTAGCGTCCGCTCCTCCAGTGGCGGAACGACCAGGTTTCTCTGATCAGCCCTGGAACTCCAGGACTTGTGCTGGACCACTCAGCTGCTGGACACGTCCTCCAGGACACGCATCTCCCCCGGACAGACAGGAGTAGTCTGTAAACTGAGCCCGTGCCACCTCCCGTGGGTGTGCTCCCCCTGTGACTCACCCGTGTGGCCTGAGGTGATCCTGAGATGCCCCGTCCAGCTTCACAGCTGCTCTTATTGCCTCAGAGTCCCAGAAGGCCCTGAGTTAATAGGAGCCCATGCGTTAATGAATATGATCACGGAGAGAATTGCTCACAGTATCACTGAATGCTCAGATTAGCCCACACTGGGACAGCTGAGTTAGGGCGTGGAGGGTTAGCAGTGCATGATAATGAGTTCCTGCGTATTAGGGAGTGTGGTTTGACAATGTGTTCAAACTTCCGCCTTTACCAGACCAGAATTTTTACCAGGGCAGATGTAGTGATGAGATCAGACCCCCAGTGTGGAATTATCTGGTGCAGTAATGAGATCAGACCCACGGTGTGTGTTTCCACCATGGTCCCTGTAGGCCTACACTACTCTAGCTCTGTTTAAGCACCCGTATCTGTGCTGGATGCTGTGTCTGATCTCAGAAAGGTTGGTTAGCTTCCAAGTCAAGTGTCTGTATTATTCTTGGTCAATTGGAAAGAAAAAACAAATCCAGTGATGAAATGTTTGTGGCGTTCTGGAGCAGCTAACTGATCTGAGCTTCGACTTACTCATGCGGTGGGGTGAACTATAAATGCCTTTATGCACCAGACACTAGCGGAGGTGCTCAGTTTCACCTGTTAAAGAACCAATGGTGTCTACCCCAAGATGAAGAGAGGTCTGTTGTTAGGAGTACAGTGGCTGGGATAGTTGGGTGCAGTCAGTGGGTGGAGGCAGGTGGAGGCAGGTGCAACGCCTGCTACAAGATGAAGGACAAAAGTCTGCCTGCATTCTGGGTAATGGACTTGGGGTAAGTGAAGTATTTTGACCTGAAATGTGATATTTCAGAAGTCACACTTCCATCTAAAAACACAAGACTGCAGCTGTATTTTATTCTAGACGTCAACCAGTTTTTGTATCAATATATGTGGTTCCAAGATTTATTTCCACCGCTGTTTGGCCAAAAAAATTCTCATGAGATAAATGTTTCCCTCTGATTTATTACCACTGATTTGTCAGCTTTAAGTTCCTCAAAACAAGCAAATAATACAATAAAAAAGAGCCGTTGGTCATTATAGTGGTTAGTGTACTTCCACTGGGAGCTCTGGTATTTGCATAAGTGAACTGAAACAGTAGACACAGTGAACCATGTTTCAACCTGAATTAAATAAGAACTAGAAGAATCATGTATATCTGACACATATTTAGGCTAATTTCATGACACAATAGACACACATACCAGTATAATGTTTGTAAAGTGTCTGTAATTTTTTCACTATATGCAAAGAGTCGGCTAAGAGGACACTAGTGATGGACAACTCCACAGAATGCCTGTTGCCATGGCAAACTGAAGTGTCAAACTAAGACATGGACACATGAATCAGATGATGTGTGTGTACCTGTTTCATTAAAGTGCCGACACTTTTTCACGGATGGCTTGGCTCTACACATTATGCACATGTCTTGCAGATGGGGATTTTCCAGTAGAGCTTTTGGAGTTGCACATTCATCCCTCCTGCCCTAGGCAGACACCCTTGTCCACAGCGATTTACTGAAGAGTTACATCATCTCCTAACTGGATTAATTGGGCTTGAGCCGTGGGCAACACGACCGGCGTCCTACAGCAGACACAAGGACGTTAGCGTGACTGTGCGTGTGTGTTTGTGATTCTGCACCTTACCCGTACGGCATGTGGATCACCTGTTGTCTGGGCTGATTGGTGCTTGGTATGTTATGCCAGTGTTTGCCCTACAAATGCTAAACAAACAGTGACATTTGATAGCGAGACAGTTAGCGAGTCCCTGAACCACAAACTGCTTCCTCTCCGACAGGAAGCTGTGGTTGGCTTCCATTTGAGACAGTCTGCAGTTTATGAATGATAGTAACCCTGTAACTGTGATGCAGATGTTGGTTCAGACTGACGAGGCCCATTTAACCAGTGACCCGATCACTACATGCAGGCTGCATGTAGTCAGTGCTGACATGAGCTCATTGCTGGTTGCCATGGTTGCCCTTACTTATAATGAATATCTGATAGTAACCAAATAAAGAAATAAAAATACAGATGATATTTGCTCATTGGGGAACCCTGATCACCTCCCCTGGACCACTCTCATTGGTAGGGATCTCTGATCAGCTCCCCTGGCCCCATTCTCATTGGTAGGGATCCCTGATCACCTGCCCTGGCCCCACTCTCATTGGCAGGGATCCCTGATCACCTCCCCTGGCCCCTCTCTCATTGGTAGGGATCCCTGATCAGCTCCCCTGGCCCCACTCTCATTGGTAGGGATCCCTGATCACCTCCCTGGACCCCACTCTCATTGGTAGGGATCCCTGATCACCTCCCTGGACCCCACTCTCATTGGCAGGGATCCCTGATCACCTCCCCTGACCCCACTCTCATTGGTAGTTGCCACATCAGTGCTGCTCATTTACATAAAGTTGAAACTCTTCTGCCCACATCATGTCAGTCATGGTCGCTATGTCTCCTGAGTGTGTGTGAGCGTGTGTGTGTGCCAGTGTGTGTGAAGGGCTTCCCCTGCTAACCTGCCCACTGTGTGAGCAGTTTGTTTGTATGGTTTTGAGTAGCTGGGACTGTAAGAAAGCTGGGTGCAGCCAGAGGGTGGAGGAGCAGATGGAGATCAGTGTGGTGTAGGGTTGGGCAATGTGAACAGAACTGGCATATGACCTGCACACACCACGATGGATGATGACATCGTACAGGGTGGGTGGAGGAAGTGGTAGGTATTATACATTTTATATACTTTTACATTTTTAATGACTATTCAGCTGATTGTATTAAATTATTAATAGTCACTGCAATGAAAACTCCTTTGAAGTTCCTGTGAAGTATAGTACACGTTAGCATATTAATGTAAAAGGTACACAATCAAAATGAGAACTGAAATAACTGATTATGTGAAAGAGGAAGTGGCTTTTTCATTGGTTTTTCGTTGGGGGTGTGGAAGGGTGTTTGGGGGAGTGGGGGGTGTGGGGGGTGTTTGGGGTTGTGGGGGGTGTTTATGGTAGTGGGGGGTGGCATCATGGTCCTGGCCTAACAGTGGAACATGTGGCCTGCGTAGTCTGCAGTGTGGAGTCTGACTGTGAGTCATGGGGTTTGTTTTCTTATTATTATACATCCAAATTATACGTGTGTAACTATAGTAACCATGTAAGTTCTTTCAGAGTAACAGAAAGGAGTTAAAAAAACACATGTGCTACCTGTTAGGTTAGGGTTAGGTTATGGTTAGATTAGGGTTAGGTTATGGTTAGATTGGGGTTAGGGTTATGTTATGGTTAGATTGGGGTTAGGGTTAGGTTATGGTTAGATTAGGGTTAGGTTATGGTTAGATTAGGGTTGGGTTAGGGTTAGGTTAGGATTAACACTGTATTGTAGCACACTGTACCACGCAATATAGCACAAACTATACCATACACTGCTGTGCCGTACCAAACTATTATACAGTACTCAGTGCTGTCTGTACAAATACACACTTACAGATGCCTATGTTGCTTAGCAACAGGGAAGTGAGTTGATGAGCTGAGACATCACACACACACACACATACACACACACACAGACACACAGCTCCTAGAAAGGGGAGCATTAAAGAGCAGGTCACTCTGAGATCACCCCAGCATCACTCTGAGATCACTCTGGGATCATGCTGAGATCACCCCAGGGTCATTCTGCGATCACTGTGAGATCACTCCCATCGTATCCGTGTGAACAAAAACTATAAGCCCATGTAATCTGTGTTCCACACACACACACACACACACACACACACACACACACACACACACACACACATGTATTTACCCTGCTGTTGGACTAGCATGAACACAGCAGTCTTGCACTAGCTTCATGTTGACAGGCACCAGGGCTAAAAGGTTGTGCTGTGGTGGGAGCTGTGGTGGGAGCTGTGGTGGGAGCTGTGGTGGGAGCTGTGCTGGGAGCTGTGGTGGGAGCTGTAGTGGGAGCTGTGGTGGGAGCTGTGGTGGGAGCTGTAGTGGGAGCTGTGGTGGGAGCTGTGGTGGGAGCTGTGGTGGGAGCTGTGCTGGGTGCTGTGCTGGGAGCTGTGGTGGGAGCTGTGGTGGGAGCTGTGCTGGGAGCTGTGTTGGGAGGTGGGAGCTGTGGTGGGAGCTGTGGTGGGAGCTGTGGTGGGAGCTGTGGTGGGAGCTGTGGTGGGAGCTGTGGTGGGAGCTGTGGTGGGAGCTGTAGTGGGAGCTGTGGTGGGAGCTGTGGTGGGAGCTGTGCTGGGAGCTGTGGTGGGAGCTGTAGTGGGAGCTGTGGTGGGAGCTGTGGTGGGAGCTGTGGTGGGAGCTGTGCTGGGAGCTGTGCTGGGAGCTGTGGTGGGAGCTGTGGTGGGAGCTGTGGTGGGAGCTGTGGTGGGAGCTGTGGTGGGAGCTGTAGTGGGAGCTGTGGTGGGAGCTGTGGTGGGAGCTGTGGTGGGAGCTGTGGTGGGAGCTGTGGTGGGAGCTGTGCTGGGTGCTGTGGTGGGAGCTGTGGTGGGAGCTGTGGTGGGAGCTGTGGTGGGAGCTGTAGTGGGAGCTGTGCTGGGAGCTGTAGTGGGAGCTGTGGTGGGAGCTGTGCTGGGAGCTGGGCATGACCTCCACACACTACGACTGGCTTTACTTTCTAGGTTTGGACAGACACTTTAACTGTGTTTTGCTTTCTAGGTTTGGACAGTCCAGGTTAAACGCTACTGACAGATGCTGGTGGTGTGTGTGGGGGTTGTGATGACCCCTGACTGCAGTGAGCATGTGTGATAGAGGAGAAAGAACAATTTGTCCTGTGACACTGGCACTACAGTGCAGGCACAAAGACTTCTCTCTGTCTCCTTCCCACTGCCCTCCCTCTCTCCCCCTCTCCCTCTCTCCTTCTCTCCCTCCTCCCTCCTTCTCTCCTCTCCTTCTCTCTCTCTCTCCCCCTCTCTTTCTCCCTCTCCCTCTCTCTCCCTCTCTCTCTCTCTCTCTCTCCTGTTTGCTTGGCTGCTCTCATTCTTGCAGTTTTTCTTTTTTTTCTTTTGCTTTGTACCAGAGAATCACTGCCAGGACCACTGCAGTAACAGTGTGTGTGTGTGTGTGTGCTGGTCATGTCTGTACTCTCTGTGCATCTCTTCCTCTCTGTGCTCGTCCTCTGCCTCTTTCTCTCATCTGTATCTCATTATCGTCTCGCTGCCCGTTGAATGTCTCACTTGCTTGCTTGGTGGGAGACAGGGATCGTTGGTGTGCTCTGCTGTTGCTAGGCAGTAACTATGCGGCAGCCTAGCAGTCTCAAACCCGCTTCCACCATTCACACACACACACACACACACACACACACTCACTCACACAGCCCCATAGAACACTGTAGAGCACCGTAGAACACTAGAGCATCATAGAACTCTGCATAGCACTGTAGAGCACTGTGAATCACTGCTGTAGAGCCCCATGAATCATTGCTATAGAGCTCTGCATGACACTGTAAAATACTGTAGAGCACCACAGAACACTGTAGAGCACCACAGAACACTGTAGAGCACCATAGAACACTGCAGAACACTGTAGAGCACCACACTAGAGCACTGGTGTAGAGCACCACACTAGAGCACTGGTGTAGAGCACCACCCTAGAGCACTGGTGTAGAGCGCCACACTAGAGCACTGGTGTAGAGCGCCACACTGGAGCACTGGTGTAGAGCGCCACACTGGAGCACTGGTGTAGAGCGCCACCCTAGAGCACTGGTGTAGAGCGCCACACTAGAGCACTGGTGTAGAGCGCCATAGAACACTGCAGAACACTGTAGAGCACCACACTAGAGCACTGGTGTAGAGCA
This sequence comes from Brachyhypopomus occidentalis, assembly GCA_020368025.1. Taxonomy (NCBI): domain Eukaryota; kingdom Metazoa; phylum Chordata; class Actinopteri; order Gymnotiformes; family Hypopomidae; genus Brachyhypopomus; species Brachyhypopomus occidentalis. Next base: position 791,784 of record JAGXOD010000071.1, read on the forward strand.
CCACACTAGAGCACTGGTGTAGAGCACCACACTAGAGCACTGGTGTAGAGCACCACCCTAGAGCACTGGTGTAGAGCGCCACACTAGAGCACTGGTGTAGAGCGCCACACTAGAGCACTGGTGTAGAGCGCCACACTGGAGCACTGGTGTAGAGCGCCACACTGGAGCACTGGTGTAGAGCGCCACACTAGAGCACTGGTGTAGAGCGCCACACTAGAGCACTGGTGTAGAGCGCCACACTAGAGCACTGGTGTAGAGCGCCACACTAGAGCACAGGTGTAGAGCGCCACACTAGAGCACAGGTGTAGAGCGCCACACTAGAGCACAGGTGTAGAGCGCCACACTAGAGCACTGGTGTAGAGCGCCACACTAGAGCACTGGTGTAGAGCGCCACACTATGGTGTAGAGCGCCACACTATGGTGTAGAGCGCCACACTAGAGCACTGGTGTAGAGCGCCACACTAGAGCACTGGTGTAGAGCGCCACCCTAGAGCACTGGTGTAGAGCGCCACACTAGAGCACTGGTGTAGAACGCCACACTAGAGCACTGGTGTAGAGCACCACCCTAGAGCACTGGTGTAGAGCGCCACACTAGAGCACTGGTGTAGAGCGTTGCAGAACAGTGCAGAGGTTGAAACATTGAGAGCACTCAGTGTTCTGAGTGATTATGCAAAAGGGGAATTGCTGTAAGAAGCCGTTTCTGTGATCATGTGACCTGCTCTGTCTTCTCTCTTCGGAGAAAGTAAATTATCGACAAATTCTGGCATTTCTACAAAGAAGAACTAACAGTGATCCAGCAGCAACAGCGGCGTTTAGCACAGAGGTTCCTTTATAGAACCAGAAACTCCAACACATGCAGGTTCACTGCGTCTTTACTTCATCTTTACTGCGTATCTTTGACTTCAAATGTTTTATAAAGACACTATATGGCAACAATTATGCGGCAATATGTGGGTTAGATCCTGTTTTGATTTTTGACGTTGATTTATTAGGTTGTTCCTGTTATTGTCTTCTGTATTTTTATATCTAATTATATTTGGGACTAAAACATCATATTAGTCGCATACTTCAGTCCAGTGTAATTACTATTCTGGAAAAGGTGAATCAGGATGAATCTGAATCAATGAATCTGAATCAGTAAGGGTTGTGTCCAGGAACCGAGTGTGTTGACATGGAAAATTGTGTGTGTTGAGAGATGCTCTTTTCAGAGTGTCAGCATAATGGGAATGTGTGTGTGTGTGTGTGTGTGTGTGTGTGTGTGTACGTGTGTACGTGCATGCATGTGTGTGTGTTGAGGCAGCACAGAAGAGTGTGTGTGTGATTTGAGCCAAGGTCATTTCACTCTAAAACAAGCTGAATTAAATTTTTAATGTGCCATATTTGTTGTGCTATAGCACGGAGCTAATGCTGCCCTTAGGGACCCGGCTGAGAGGAAGCACAGAGTGCACCGTGCTGGGATTGGCCGTGTTGTCTCACTCCAGGAAAACTGGTTTTACTAACATGTGATCTACAGGGTTCCACACCCACCTGTTTACCTTCCATGTTGCCAGGTGACATCGATACAGAGAGTTTTTGAGTGGCAGAAGGAGAACATGTGACCTGTGTGTGTGTGTGTGTGTGTTTTGGTAGCTGTGCAATCTTGGGTAGCTGTGTGACTCAGCACAGGAAGTGATACTAACTCCAGCAGCCTATCACAAGAACACAAGAACACAAGCTTTACCTCATGTCAGTTCCAGTCAGTCAGGGCTTTGAGGATCACGGGCCGTTTGTGTCAAAAATATCAGATAGCCGTGATCTGTTGCTGTGTCTGCGTGTGTGTGCAAGTGTTTGGGGTGTGAGGTTCCTATTGTTGGTCTTATAGAAAAAAATACCAACCCATAAACCAAACTGGTGGTGAGGCAGTTACATCTGAAAGGCCAGTGAGATTTTTCACATTGGTCCTGTGTTGGGCCTGTACACTTTAACTCAGCTCTACCTTAACTCAAACTCGGCCCTAATTCCAACCTACATTAACCCATCTCAACCCTGACTCAGCCCTACATTAACCCAACTCAACCCTAATTCAGCCCTACAATAACCCTAACTCAACTCTAACTCATTCCTAACTCAACTCTAACTCAAACCTAACTCAGCCCTACTTTAACCCTAACTCAACTCTAACTCAACCCTAACTCAGCCCTATGTTAACCCTAACTCAACCCTAACTCAAGTCTACATTAACCCTATCTCAACCCTAACTCAGCCCTACTTTAACCCTAACTCAACTCTCACTCAACCCTACATTAACCCTATCTCAACCCTAACTCAGCCCTACTTTAACCCTAACTCAACTCTAACTCAACTCTACATTAACCCTAACTCAACTCTAACTCAGCCCTAACAAATGCTAATGCAGTGTGAGATGGACATTGCGTGGTTATAAAATGTGTTGCAAAGGTTGCACACAACTTCACAATTCAGGTGTGAATGAACAAAGGCTCTTATGAGATTAGCAGTTGATTATGTTATTTAAACGATATCATTTACATTACTCCTCAGGGCTTACGGGACAGACGGACTACCACAGCCGGATCTGTGGTGACGCAGCAAGATGAGATATAGACTGGTCTTGGTGAACAGGAGAAACATTTTCTTGTTAAAATGCTGATAAGAGTTCAGCGGGATTGAGGAAAGCACGTTCCCCACGGAGGCTGGTTCTCCACGCTGGCTCTCATGTCCTCACGCATCCTGGCCCCTGGTGGTTTGTGGAGATGTTGGAGATGTGCTAGTTAGTCTTCTGCTTGTGATGAGATTTGGGCTTTGATGTTTTGTGTCCTCTGGAGGCGCCATTGCTCTCTCCCTGTTTGGCTTTGGGTTTTGTAATCGTTCTGTGGGTTTGAGCTCAGAAGACACTTTTCAAGCCTGGAAAAAACAATGATGTTTTTCTGCATCCTCATTGTCTGCTGTGCAGGATGCCAAATGCCATATTACACATATTGTGATACATATTACAAAAAGCATTACAAAAGAAAACTGTGAACCATTAATGAGTAACAGTGATGAACCCTTAATGAGACACAGTGACACAGTGCATTTTCTGCTGAGGGTTCGTGTCACGTTGAGGGTTCGTGTCACGTTTTCTGCCTAGGGTTTGTGTCACGTTTTCTGGCGAAGGTTCATGTCACATTTTCTGTTGAGGGTTCGTGTCACGTTTTCTGTTGAGGGTTCATGTCACGTTTTCTGCCTAGGGTTCGTGTCACGTTTTCTGGCGAAGGTTCATGTCACATTTTCTGTTGAGGGTTCGTGTCACATTTTCTGGCGAAGGTTCGTGTCACATTTACTGCTTATGGTATCACACAAACCAAACGGCAAAATTGGACCCCCGTCCTGCCCTGTTTGATTATTTGCCCTGTGTACCCGTAAGGTCCAACTACCCCTCTGTAGTTCCCAGTACAGAGCCAGTCAAATACGAAGAATTACAGCTGTGGGTCACAGTATTAACACTCTTTCTGTCTTTCTGCTTAACATGAATGGACTTTCATTTCAACACACTGTTCCAGTAACCGACATCCAGCTTCTCTCCGAGTCTGTTTATGTGTGTGTGTGTGTGTGTGTGACCTCTTCCCTGCGAGCACACATGCTCTACAGCAGTGTCATGCCCTTGTTGTTCATGTTTAAACTGCTGCTGGTGATCAGTGACATCACCCTTTGAGTTTCATGTGTTTATGCCAGTGGAGCAAAACTGACTGTGCTAACTGTTCTTCCTCAGTGGAACCTGGTGTGTGGCTCGGCGTGGAAAGTTCACATTGCCAAATTCTCTCTGCTGGTGGGATCCATCTTTGGGTACCTGGTGCTGGGGGTTCTGGCAGACTGGTGAGTGTGTCCCTGTATGTGCCAGTTGTAGTGGAAGAAATGACACAATCTGTAGGATTATTTATCGCAGTAAAGTGTATTGTGACTCTTACGTTACAGTAAAGTTTATTTGTGTATTTGCGAGTTAATTGATCAGGTAGCCACACATGGGGCTTGTGGGAAATGTAGTCCTGTTTCCACAGCAAAAAAGAGTGTGTGAATTGAAGTGGACGTTTGTAATCTCACTGCAGGTTTGGGCGCCATCCTGTCCTGATCGTCTCTGTCCTCTTCACGCTGGTGTTTGGGATGACGGTCGCCTTCTCCGCCGACGTCACCATGTTCAGCACCTTGCGGTTCTTTGAAGGCTTCTGCCTGGCTGGGATAACCCTGTCACTCTACGTCCTGAGTGAGTGAACCACGCACCTCTGTGTGGCTACACATGGACGCGTCTGCACAACTCTGCCTTGATTTCTTCTAATGTGTCACTAGTATTTGCAGTCGAGTTTCTGAGCAGTAAGAGTGGTGTTGGGTAAGTGTTGGAGCAGTAAGAGTGGTGTTGGGTAAGTGTTGGAGCAGTAAGAGTGGTGTTGGGTAAGTGTTGGAGCAGTAAGAGTGGTGTTGGGTAAGTGTTGGAGCAGTAAGAGTGGTGTTGGGTAAGTGTTGGAGCAGTAAGAGTGGTGTTGGGTAAGTGTTGGAGCAGTAAGAGTGGTGTTGCGTAAGTGTTGGAGCAGTAAGAGTGGTGTTGGGTAAGTGTTGGAGCAGTAAGAGTGGTGTTGGGTAAGTGTTGGAGCAGTAAGAGTGGTGTTGCGTAAGTGTTGGAGCAGTAAGAGTGGTGTTGGGTAAGTGTTGGAGCAGTAAGAGTGGTGTTGCGTAAGTGTTGGACCTATCTGACCTATCTGAGTGACATCCATAGGTTGTGTGTGTAGACGCTGTAGGGATCAGCGGCGCAGAGCCGCGTGTGATTTTGGCTGCGTGTGTGAGGATGGGTCCGGCGAGTCACGTGTCTGCTGTAGCGTCACACTTCACTGATGCACGACGGCAGGCGGGGGCTCTTCTGGAGCGAGGAATGAGCGTCAGAGACGTGTTCGGGTGCATGTGCAGGTCCATGTGTGTGTGTGTGTGTGTGTGCGTGTGCGTGTGCGTGTGCGTGTGCGTGTGCGTGTGTGTGTATTTTGGAAAGGAGGAGGGGCAGAGTGTTGTGTGTACACAGCAGCCCAGCTCTGTGTCGACAGAGAGATGCAGTCCTGGTTCTCTGAACACCACCTGATCCTGGACGGACAGGATGGCCACTCGTGTGGAATGGCTGGATGCTTCTGCATTCTGGTGTTGAGTTCCAGACCCTGACGGCGCTGTGAGCAGGGCGCCCGTGTGCCGCCATGAGGAGAATACCCTTACACCCTGCAGCAGATCTGCTCTCTGATGTGCTGATCTGCTCTCTGATGTGCTGTTGATGTACTCTCATCTCAGACCAGGTGCCCCGATTATTCTCAGACATGCTTAAAAATGCTGAACTGATGGTTGTTGAATTTAATCCATGCAAATATGTCTGTCATGGTTATGGATTGTGAAGGCATTAAGACCGTGTGGCTGAATAAGACTGTACACAAGGCAGAAGGGCTGTTTGTAGCCTGGTGTGTCACATGCCTTCTGGGATGCCCCACCTAGGGGAGGAGCAACCGGAGAGAGGCAGGGCAACTGGACAGGGGCGGGATCTTCTGCTGGGACAAAATGACACTCTTATCTCATCACAACCTCATCATAAAGTCAGAGTTAAATTAAATTGCCATAGATTGTGGTGAATATTTAATCAGGGACTAGTACACGTGAAACACATTACAGTACATATATACTGCATATGTGCCTGTACAGTATCACGATCACACACTGTTATAGAGTAACACACAGTACTGTACAGTATCACACTACCACACACTATTGTTATAAAGTAACACAGTGTACCTGCATAATGGTATACAACATGTACAATATACAACATTTAATGGTAACATTCAGTCCTATAATATGTGTCAGCAGAGCCAGTGTGATGTCATACAGTGTCATGTACAGGCAGGTGGTGACTGTGATGGTGGTGACTGTGATGGTGGTGACTGTGATGGAGGTGACTGTGATGGTGGTGACTGTGATGGAGGTGACTGTGATGGAGGGTGACTGTGATGGTGGTGACTGTGATGGAGGTGACTGTGATGGTGGTGACTGTGATGGAGGTGACTGTGATGGTGACTGTGATGGAGGTGAATGTGATGCTGACTGTGATGGTGACTGTGATGGAGGTGAATGTGATGTGAGCTCTCAGTCAGCCCTGTGTAGACTGTGATGGTGACTGTGATGGAGGTGACTGTGATGCTGACTGTGATGGTGACTGTGATGGAGGTGAATGTGATGTGAGCTCTCGTTCAGCCCTGTGCAGTTTGTCCCCAGGTTTTTCTCTGTTTGCACTCTGGGAGACTAATGTGTGTGTTGTGTTACAGGCCAGTGGGGAGTGGCAGGTTGGGCACCTGTATTCTGAGTAATGCTGGACTGGAGAATCATGTACTTCTGCCTCTTTGTTTACTTTGGTAAACAGTAAACAGTATCAACTGTTTGCTTTCATTAAACACTTGAAGAAGACACCTACACACAGACTCACACACACACTTTCATTAACACGTGAGCACACCTTCACACACACTCACATACACTTTCACACAATCTCACGAACACAACCTTTAGCAAACAAACCTGTAGTTTGTGAGTGCATGTTAGCTCAGTTTCTTTAATTAAAACAATCAATTATCAATACCTTTAACACTAGTTATTGGTCCCTGTATCACCATTATTAGGGGAGGTTTATCTTCATTATGGCATTAGGGCAGGTCTCCCTGTCCCCCTGTCTTGTCTTCATTAGGGCAGGTCTCCCTGTCCCCCTGTGATGTCTTCATTATGTCTTGTCTTCATTAGGGCAGGTCCCTGTCCCCCCTGTGATGTCTTCCCCTGTGATGTCTTGTCTTCATTAGGGCAGGTCTCCCTGTGATGTCTTCATTAGGGCAGGTCTCCCTGTCCCCCTGTGATGTCTTCATTAGGGCAGGTCTCCCTGTCCCCCTGTGATGTCTTCATTAGGGCAGGTCTCCCTGTCTTGTCTTCATTAGGGCAGGTCTGATGATGTCTTCATTAGGGCAGGTCCCCTGTCATTTTATTAGGGCCCCTGTCTTGTCTTCATTAGGGCAGGTCTCCCTGTCCCCCTGTCTTGTCTTCATTAGGGCAGGTCTCCCTGTCCCCTGTGATGTCTTCATTAGGGCAGGGTCTTCATTAGGGGCAGGTCTCCCCCTGTGATGTCTTCATTAGGGCAGGTCCCCTGTCTCCCTGTGATGTCTTCATTAGGGCAGGTCTCCCTGTCCCCCTGTGATGTCTTCATTAGGGCAGGTCTCCCTGTCTCCTGTGATGTCATTAGGGCCCCTGTGATGTCTTCATTAGGGCAGGTCTACCTGTCCCCTGTGATGTCTTCATTAGGGGGCAGGTCCCCTGTGATGTCTTCATTAGGGCAGGTCTCCCTGTGTCTCCCTGTGATGTCTTCATTAGGGCAGGTCTACCTGTCTCCCTGTGATGTCTTCATTAGGGCAGGTCTCCCTGTCCCCTGTGATGTCTTCATTAGGGCAGGTCTCCCTGTCCCCCTGTGATCTTCATTAGGGCAGGTCTCCCCCTGTCTAGGGCCCCTGTGATGTCTTCATTAGGGCAGGTCTCCCTGTCCCCCTGTGATGTCTTCATTAGGGCAGGCAGGTCATTAGGGCCTGTCCCCCTGTGATGTTTTCATTAGGGCAGGTCTCCCTGTCTTTTCTTCAGGAGGGCAGGTCTCCCTGTGATGTCTTCATTAGGGCAGGTCCCTGTCCCCCTGTGATGTCTTCATTATGGGCAGGTCTACCTGTCTCCCTGTGATGTCTTCATTAGGGCAGGTCTACCTGTCTCCCTGTGATGTCTTCATTAGGGCAGGTCTCCCTGTGATGTCTTCATTAGGGCAGGTCTACCTGTCTCCCTGTGATGTCTTCATTAGGGCAGGTCTCCCTGTCCCCCTGTGATGTCTTCATTAGGGCAGGTCTCCCTGTGATGTCTTCATTAGGGCAGGTCTACCTGTCTCCCTGTGATGTCTTCATTAGGGCAGGTCTCCCTGTCCCCCTGTGATGTCTTCATTAGGGCAGGTCTCCCTGTCTCCCTGTGATGTCTTCATTAGGGCAGGTCTCCCTGTCCCCCTGTGATGTCTTCATTAGGGCAGGTCTCCCTGTCTCCCTGTGATGTCTTCATTAGGGCAGGTCTACCTGTCTCCCTGTGATGTCTTCATTAGGGCAGGTCTCCCTGTCCCCCTGTGATGTCTTCATTAGGGCAGGTCTCTACATAGTTACATTGTTACATATCTACTGTGTTTTGCAGCTAATGCTGTTTGTAATTGTACACTGGTTACAATGTCATTATCAACATGTATTGAAGGGATGTGGCTGGGATTTAGGTTTTGATATGAGATATGAGGCGTCACTTTGATACCTGGTGGATTTCTGTAATGCCCCAGTCTGCACTAAACCTGATCTGGTCCCGTGACTGGATGGCTGTGATGGCTGTAGTACGTGAAGGACACATGTGGGTGTTTAGATTCAGCCGGGACCTTCCACCATCACACGGACAGACTTCAGGTCCAGAAGGTCCAGAAGGCTCTGCTGTCATCTGGCGTTAGGATGCAGAGGGAGGAGCAGCATTTTAATCCAGACTTAATCTAGATCTAATCCAGAAGTAATCCCGATTTCTGCTGACTGTAATCATTGTGTGCTGTGTGTGAGATGTGCTCCGGCACTGCATTACTATACTACCACACTGCATACTATACTACCACACTCCATACTATACTACCACACTGCATACTATACTACCACACTCCATACTATACTACCACACTTCATACCATACTACCACACTCCATACTATACTACCACACTTCATACCATACTACCACACTGCATACTATACTACCACACTCCATACTATACTACCACACTGCATACTATACTACCACACTGCATACTATACTACCACACTGCATACTATACTACCACACTCCATACTATACTACCACACTGCATACTATACTACCACACTCCATACTATACTACCACACTGCATACTATACTACCACACTGCATACTATACTACCACACTCCATACTATACTACCACACTGCATACTATACTACCACACTGCATACTATACTACCACACTCCATACTATACTACCACACTTCATACTATACTACCACACTTCATACTATACTACCACACTCCATACTATACTACCACACTTCATACTATACTACCACACTCCATACTATACTACCACACTTCATACTATACTACCACACTGCATACTATACTACCACACTGCATACTATACTACCACACTCCATACTATACTACCACACTGCATACTATACTACCACACTCCATACTATACTACCACACTTCATACTGTACTACCACACTTCATACCGTACTACCACACTTCATACTGTACTACCACACTCCATACTATACTACCACACTCCATACTGTACTACCACACTTCATACCGTACTACCACACTTCATACCATACTACTACACTTCATACCATACTACCACACTTCATACCATACTACCACACTTCATACTATACTACCACACTTCATACCGTACTACCACACTTCATACTATACTACCACACTTCATACCGTACTACCACACTTCATACTATACTACCACACTTCATACCATACTACCACACTTCATACTATACTACCACACTCCATACTATACTACCACACTTCATAACATACTACCACACTTCATACTATACTACCACACTTCATACCATACTACCACACTTCATACTATACTACCACACTTCATACTATACTACCACACTTCATACCGTACTACCACACTCCATACTATACTACCACACTTCATACTATACTACCACACTTCAGCACTGCCACTACAGGCTGCCCATTAACACCTGCAAGTGAGAGGGAGTTTGAGCTGTGTGTGTATACGTGTGTGTATACGTGTGTGTGTGTTTTACAGTTTGAGCTGTGTGTGTGTGTATGTGTGTGTGTGTGTGTGTGTGTATGTGTGTGTGTGTGTGTGTGTGTGTGTGTGTGTGTGTGTGTGTGTGTATACGTGTGTGTGTGTATACGTGTGTGTGTTTTACAGTTTGAGCTGTGTGTGTGTATACCTGTGTGTGTGTGTGTATACCTGTGTGTGTGTGTATACGTGTGTGTGTGTTTGTGGTGTGATTGAGGCACCATGTCTTCCCTACATTCCTCTCTGCTCGGTGTTTTTCTTACTGTTGTCCTCCCCACACTGGGAGTATTTCTGCTGGTGTGTGTATAGGTGTGTGTGTGTGTGTGTTCTGGGTGTGGGTGTGTGTGTGGACAGGCCTTGGAGGAGGTCATTAAACATGTAGAACATCCTCTTCACAATGGGAGCGTGGCTGTCCTGGATGACTTCACATGCTAGTGGCGTGGCGTGCTGTGGGCGTGGCCAGTACTGCCTCGTTCCATTGATTGGCCACTTTTTCAGCCTATTCAGTACCAGCCGGAGCTGGCCCACTGTTTTGAGCACTGGCTCGGCCCGGTCCGCTCGGCGCCAGCAGGCCCGGCGCGGCCCGTATGCTCCGTGGTCTGTAGCAGCTGCCCCACGTCTGCTGTCTGAGTTCAGCCCTCCCTGTTCTCCTCCGCATGCAGACAGAGTCAAGCCAGGGTCTCCTCCCACCTGGGTCTCCTCCCTCCTGGGTCTGCTCCCTCCTGAGTCTGCTCCCTCCTGAGTCTCCTCCCTCCTGAGTCTGCTCTCTCCTGGGTCTCCTCCCTCCTG
>JAGXOD010000071.1:805000-807500 GCA_020368025.1 Brachyhypopomus occidentalis
TGCCCCCACACCCTGCCCACTGCTGCCCCCAGGAGGCATCAGTACGGCCGTCAGGATGGTCTGGAACACTTTAGCACCCTGGCAATGAAGCTGATGTTGGCGGTTAAGCAGCTAAGCTGATCTGAGCGCTGTCTCCATTAAGATGTAAACGCAGGGCTGTGCAGGCTCAGTGCCAGAGCTGGGTGGATGCTGGACCACCACTACGTTCTGCGTCCGCAGGGTTGGAGCTGTGTCTGCCCGGATGGCGCTTCTCCATGACGATGGTGGCCAGCTTCGTGGTGTTGGCGGGGCAGCTGCTGATGCCGGGGCTGGCGGCCGTGTGCCGGGACTGGAAGGTCCTCCAGGGCTTCATCATCTGCCCTCTGCTCCTCATGCTCTTCTACACCTGGTAAGATCTTCGTCTCTCTGCTCTGGGGTGGGTGTAGTGTGTTGGGGTGGGTGCAGTGTGTTTGGGTGGGTGTAGTTGGTGGGTGTGGTGTGTTTGGGTGGGTGTAGTGTGTTTGGGTGGGTGTAGTTGGTGGGTGTAGTGTGTTTGGGGTGGGTGTAGTTGGTGGGTGTAGTGTGTTGGGGTGGGTGTAGCATGTTGGAGTGGGTGTAACATGTTGAGGTGGGTGTAACGTGTTGAGGTGAGTGTAGAGTGTTGGGGTGGGTGTAGTGCATTGGGGTTGGTGGGTGTAGTGCATTGGGGTTGGTGGGTGTAGTGTGTTGGGGTGGGTGTAGCGTGTTGGAGTGGGTGTAGCGTGTTGGGGTGGGTGTAGTTGGTGGGTGTAGTGTGTTGAGGTGGGTGTAGCGTGTTTGGGTGGGTGTAGCGTGTTTGGGTGGGTGTAGCGTGTTTGGGTGGGTGTAGCGTGTTGAGGTGGGTGTAGTGTGTTGAGGTGGGTGTAGCGTGTTGAGGTGGGTGTAGCATGTTGAGGTGGTGGTGTCTCCTCTCCAGGATCTTCCCAGAGTCTATCCGTTGGCTCCTTGCCACTCAGCAATACAGCCGCTCCAAACGGATCATGGAGCGAATCATCCAGAAGAACCGGGTCAACCGGGACTTGGAGGAGCTGCTCACAGGTATGTGGTTCTGTCGTTGCTCCGGAAAAAATCTGATTTATTTATGACGGTTCACACAAGGAGGTCTGGGTGGGTTATTCTGGACTGGATCTTTTCTATAAGTGTAGAAATGAGTAGCTGGTTAGCTGGTCAGCTGGTCAGCTGGGACGTGGAATAGCTGCAGAGGTGCCTGTACTACCTGCTGCGCTTAGCAAACACACCACCCCACAAATGTGTGAGGAGCGATTTATCTGCGCAAATGCGCAAATGCAGAGTGCTTGGAGATAAGCTAGTTAGCGGAGTTAGCTATTAGAGGAGGCGGCGTTGGAGACAGAGTGGTAGATCTGAAGACAAAGTCACATAAAGGGTTAAAGGAAAATCGACAGCACAGCCTAACAGGATTTCAGCCCCAGAGGCAACAGCCCCACAGCCCGTGCCACTGGTCTGGGGACGACCCCTCTGTCGCGCAGCTGTGCCTTCCACACAAGCCAAAGGGCTGCAGGGCTGATAAAGACTCTGCTAGACAAATGGCGCGTGCAAACAGCCGCTGCCGCATGATCTGAGGACACAGACCAAAGCAATCAATTACCAATACAGTTATAGCTGTCACCACTCCAGAGATTTGACCCTGAATAGATTAGCTGTTCTGGTCATCAGAGTGCTGTATATGTCAGCGTGAGAGGGTTGGCTTGGCTCGGATAATGGGCTGTGTGTGTGTGTGTGTGTGTGTGGGTGGGTGGGTGTTTGTTGGTGTATATGTATGTGCGTTTGAGTGTGTGTGTGTGTGTGTCTGTGTGTCATGGGAGTGAATCAATGGATCTTATTTTAGCTCCCACCTGCATAGCTAGAAAACAAACAGATTCCCCTGTGGTGTGTGTTACACCCTAACCCTGTGGTGTGTGTTACACCCTAACCCTGTGGTGTGTGTGTTACCCACGGTGCCTGTGGTGTGTGTGTTACCCACGGTGCCTGTGGTGTGTGTGTTACCCACGGTGCCTGTGAAGTGTGTGTTACCCACGGTGCCTGTGGTTGTGTGTGTTACCCACGGTGCCTGTGGTTGTGTGTGTTACCCACGGTGCCTGTGGTGTGTGTGTTACCCACGGTGCCTGTGGTGTGTGTGTTACCCACGGTGCCTGTGTGTGTGTGTGTTACCCACGGTGCCTGTGGTGTGTGTGTTACCCACGGTGCCTGTGGTGTGTGTGTTACCCACGGTGCCTGTGGTGTGTGTGTTACCCACGGTGCCTGTGGTTGTGTGTGTTACCCACGGTGCCTGTGGTTGTGTGTGTTACCCACAGTGCCTGTGGTTGTGTGTGTTACCCACAGTGCCTGTGGTTGTGTGTGTTACACGGTGCCTGTGGTGTGTGTGTTACGGTGCCTGTGGTGTGTGTGTTACCCACGGTGCCTGTGGTTGTGTGTGTTACCCACGGTGCCTACCCACGGTGCCTGTGGTTGTGTGTGTTACCCA